>SJYV01000617.1:0-11136 GCA_006410875.1 Neotragus pygmaeus | reverse complement strand
ACAGATTTCTGGACTGTGTCCTGCGGTTGCCCTTCACTGAGGTATGGGCTGTGTGCCACGGTAGCCCTGCACCAATGTCTGGGCTGTGTTCCGCAGTTGGCTGGCGACGAGTTTCGTGCTGTGTTCCACAGTCGCCTTTCACTGATGTTCAGGTTGTGTGCCGTGGTCACCCTGTTCCGAGGTGTGGGCTATGTGCCACGGTCGCCCCGCCTAGAGGTCCTGCCTGTGTGCCGCCGTCACCCAGTGTGGAGATCCGGGCTCTGTTCTGTGGANGTGTTCCACAGTCGCCTTTCACTGATGTTCAGGTTGTGTGCCGTGGTCACCCTGTTCCGAGGTGTGGGCTATGTGCCACGGTCGCCCCGCCTAGAGGTCCTGCCTGTGTGCCGCCGTCACCCAGTGTGGAGATCCGGGCTCTGTTCTGTGGATGGCTAGCGACGAGTTCCAAGCTCTGTGCCACGGTGGCCCTGCACAGATTTTTGGTCTGTGTGTCATGGTCGCCCTTCACTGAGGTTCGGGCTGTGTACTATGGTCGCCCTGAGCCGAGGTCCATGCTGTGTAATGCGGTCACCCTGCGCCAAGGTCCAGCCTGTGTGCTGCGGTGGCCCTGTGCCGGGGTCCAGGCTGTGTTTCGCCATCCGCTGGAGACGAGTTCTGTCCTGTTTGCCATGGTCGCCCTGTGCTGAGGTCTGGGCTGTGGCAAAGATGAACCGCGGCAAGTTCTGAGCTCTGTGCTCCAGTCGCCCTGCAAAGATTTCTGGGCCGTGTGCCACCGACTCCCTTCACTGAGGTTCAGGCTGTGTGCCGTGGTTGCCCTGTGCCGAGGTCCATGTTGTGTTCTGCGGTTGGCTAGTGATGATTTTTGAGCTCTGTGCCACAGTCGCCATGCACAGATTTCCGTGCTGTGTGCCGCAGTCAGACTTCATTGAGGTTCGGGCTGTGTGGTGTGGGCAACCTGAGCCGAGGACTGGGCTATGTGCTGCGGTAGCCTTGCTCCGAGTTCCGGGCTGTGTTTCACAGTCCCTGCACTGGTGTCGGGGCTGTGTGCTGCGGTCGCCAACTCCTGAGGTCCGTGATGTGTGCCAGGGTCGCACTGTTCTGAGGACCATGCTGTGTGCCTCGATCGCTCTTCACTTAAGTTCGGGCTGTGTGCCACAGGTGCCCTGAGCCAAGGTCCGGGGTTTTTGGCCTGGTCGCCCTGAGCCAAAATCCGGCCTGTGTTCCGCGGTCACCCTGTCCCAAAGTCCGGCCTGTGTGCCATGGTCGCCTGCGCTGAGGTCTGGCTTGTGTGCTGCGGTCGCCCTGCGCTGGGGTCTGGCATGTGTGCCACCTACCCCTATGCCGAGGTCCAGGCTGTGTTCCACAGTTGGCTAGTGACAAGTTCCAAGCTCTGTACACTGGTCGCCATGCACAGATTTCCGGGCCGTTTGCCGCCATCTCCCTTATCTGAGGTTCGGGCTGTGTGCCGCTTTCTCCCTGTGCCGAGGTCGAATCTGTGTACCACGGTAGCCTTGAACTGAGTTGCGGGCTGTGTGCCACAGTAGCCTTGCGCCAAGGTCCGGGCTGTGTTTCGCAGTCACCCTGTGCTGGTGTCCAGCCTTTGTGCTGCTGTCGCCCTGCACTGAAGTCTGGCCTGTGTCCTACCTTCACCCTGCGCCGAGGTCTGGGCTGTGTTCTGCGGTCGGCTAGCGACGAGTTCTGGGCTGTGTGATGCGGTCGTCCTTCACTGAGTGTTGGGCTGTGTGCCTCGGTCGCCCTTTGCCGAGGTCCGGGCTCTGTGCTGCTGTCGCCCTGCACAGATTTCTAGACTGTGTCCTGCGGTTGCCCTTCACTGAGGTTTGGGCTGTGTGCCATGGTAGCCCTGCGCCAAGGTCCAGGCTGTGTTCCGTGGTCGGCTGGCGATGAATTTCGGGCTATGTTTCACAGTCGCCCTTCACTGACGTTTGGACTGTGTGCTGCGGTCGCTCTGCGCTGAGGTCTGGGCTATGTGCCATGGTCGCCACGCCCAGAGGTCCTGCCTGGGTGCCGCGGTGGCCCTGTGTGGAGATCCGGGCTGTGTTCCGTGGTTGGTAGCGACGAGTTCCAAGCTCTGTGCCACGGTGGCCCTGCACAGAATTTTGGTCTGTGTGTCACGGTCGCCATTCACTGAGGTTGGGGCTGTGTGCTGTGGTCTCCCTGAGTCAAGGTCCATGCAGTGTAATGCGGTCACCCTGCGCTGAGGTCCGGCCTCTGTGCCACGGTCGCCCTTTCCCGAGGTCCAGGCTGTGTTCCACCGTCGGCTGGAGACGAGTTCCGTCCTGTTTGCCATGGTCGCCCTGCGCCGAGGTCTGGGCTGTGGCAATGATGAACCGCGGCAAGTTCCGAGCTATGTACCCCAGTCGCCCTGCACAGATTTCTGGGCTGTGTGCCGCCGACTCCCTTCACTGAGATTCAAGCTGTGTGCCGTGGTCGCCCTTTGCCGAGGTCCGGCCTGTTTGCTGTGATCGCCTTGCGCCGAGGTCCGGGCTGTGTTCTGTGGTCGGCTAGTGATGAGTTATGGGCTCTGTGCCGCGGGCTCCCTGTTCAGATTTCTGTGCTGTGTTCTGCGGTTGCCCTGCGACGAGGTCCGGGCTGTGTTCCGTGGTTGGCTGGCGACGAGTTCCGGGCTGTGTGCTGCATTAGCCCTTCACTGAGGTTCGGGCTGTCTTCTGCGGTCACCCTGCGCCAAGGTCCAGCGTGTGTGCCGTGGTCGCCGTGTCCAGGTCCATGCTGTGTTCCACGGTTGGCTAACAACGAGTTCTGAGCTCTGTTCCACGGTCGCCCTGCACAGATTTCCAGGCTGTGTGCCACGGTCAGCCTTCNCTGTGTCCTGCGGTCACCCTGAGCTGAGATCCATGCTCTGTGCTGTGGTCACCCTATGCCGAAGTCCGGCCTGTGTGCCGCAGTCGCCCTGTGCCGAGGTCCAGACTGTGTTCCGCCGTCGGCTGGAGACGAGTTCCGTCCTGTTTGCCATGTTGGCCCTGCGCCGAGATCCGGGCTGTGTTCTGCCGTTGGCTAGCGACAAGTTCCGAGCTCTCTACCCCAGTCGCCCTGCACAGATTTCTGGGCTTTGTGCCATGCTCACCCCGCACAGAGGTCTGGACTGTGTTCCGCGGTCACCGAGTGCAGAGGTCTGGGCTGTGTTCCACAGTTGGCTAGCGACGAGTTCCAAGCTCTGTGCCACGGTTGTCTTGCACAGATTTTTGGGCTGTGTGCCGCGGTCGCCCTTCAGTGAGGTTCGGGCTGTGTGTCACAGTCGCCCTGAGCTGAGTTCCATGCTCTGTGCTGCGGCCACCCTGTGCTGAGGTCCGGCCATTGTGCCACAGTCACCCTGTGCTGATGCCTGGGCTGTGTTCTGCGGTCTCCTTGCGCCAAGGTCTCGGCTGTTTTCCGAGTTTGGCTGATGACGAATTCCGAGCTGTGTTCTGCGTTTGCCCTTCACTGAAGTTCGGCCTGTGTTCCGCGGTCGCCCTGCGCCAAGCTCCATCCTGTGTGCTGCGGTTGCCCTGTGCCTAGGTCCATGCTGTGTTCTGTGGTTGGCTAGCGACGAGTTCTGAGCTCTGTGCCACGGTTGCCCTGCACAGATTTCTGGGCTGTGTGCCGTGGTCAGCCTTCACTGAGTTTCGGGCTGTGTGCTGTGGGCAACCTGCACCATGGTCCGGGCTGTGTGCTGCGGTAGCCAGGCTCCAAGATCCGGGCAGACTTTCACAGTCACCCTGCACTGGTGTCTGAGCTCTGTGCTGCGGTCGCCATCTCCTGATGTCCGTGATGTGTGCCAGGGTCGCCCTGTGCCGAAGGCCATGCTGTGTGCCTCGGTCGCTCTTCACTGAGGTTCGGGCTGTGTGCTGCGGTCACCCTGAGCCGAGGTCCGGACTCTTGCCCCGGTTGCCCTGAGCCGAAATCTGGCCTGTGTTCTGCGGTCGCCCTGCCCCAAGGTCCAGCCTGTGTGCTACGGTCACACTGAGCCGAGGTCTGGCCTGTGTGCTGCTTTCGCCCTGCACTGTGATCCGGCCTGTGTTCCACCTTCACCCTGCGCCAAGGTCCGAGCTGTGTTCCGCAGTCGGCAAGCGATGAGTTCCAGGCTGTGTGACACGGTCACCCTTCACTGAGTTTCAGGCTGTGTGCCTGGGTTGCCCTTCACCGAGGTCCGGGCTGTGTGCCGTGGTAGACCTGCGACCAGGTCCAGACTGTTTTCCGTGGTCGCCCTGTGTCGAGGTCCTAGCTGTGTTTCGCAGGCGACTAGTGACAAGTTCCAGGCTCTGTGCCGCTGTCGCCCTGCACAGATTTCTGGGCTGTGTGCTGCAGTCGCCAATCATTGAGTTTCGGGCTCTGTGCGATGGTAGCCCTGCGCTAAGGTCCGGGCAGTGTTCCTCGGTTGGCTGGCGATGAGTTCCGGGCTGTGTGCCACAGTCGCCTTTCACCGAAGTTTGGACTGTGTGCGGCGCAGAGGTCCAACCTGTGTGCCGCGGTCGCCCACTGCGGAGGTCCAGGCTGTGTTCCACGGTTTGCTAGCAATGAGTTCCAAGCTCTGTGCCACTGTGGCCCTGCTCAGATTTTTAGCTGTGTGCCACGGTCCCCCTTCACTGAGGTTCGGACGGTGTGCTGCGGTCGCCCTGAGCCGAGGACCATGCTGTGTGCCACGGTCACACTGCGCCGAGGTCCGGCCTGTGTGCCGCGGTCGTCCTGTGCCAAGGTCCGGACTGTGTTCCACCATTGGCTGGAGACAAGTTCCATCCTGTTTGCCACGGTCTCCCTGTGCTGAAGTCCGGGCTGTGTTCCGTGGTCGGCTAGCGTCAAGTGCCGAGCTCTGTACGCCAGTAGCCCTGCACAGATTTCTGGGCTGTGTGCCGCGCTCACCCCATGCAGAGTTCCTGCCTGTGTTCCGCGGTCACCCAGTGCAGAGGTCCGGGCTGTGTTCCGTGGTTGTCTATCAACGAGTTCCAAGCTCTGTGCCACAGTGGCCCTGCACAAATTTTTGGGCTGTGTTCCGTGGTCACCCTTCACTGAGTTCCAGTCTGTGTGCCACGGTAGCTTTGAAAAGAGTTCCGAGTTGTGTGCCGCAGTAGCCTTGCGTCGAGGTCCGGGCTGTGTGCCGCAGTCACCCTGTTCCGAGGTCCGGGCGGTGTGCCGAGGTCGCCATCTCCCCAGGTCTGGGCTGTGTGCTGTGATTGCCGTGTGCCGAGGCCCGGCCTGTGTTCCGCCCTAGGCATGCGACCTGTTCCCGGCTCTGTGCCGTGGTTGCTCTTTGCCAAGGTCTGGGCTGTGTGCCACGGTAGCCTTCTCAAGAAGTCCGGGCTGTGTGCCACTACCCCCTGCGCTGAGGTACGAGCTGTATGCCTCAGTCACCCTGAGCCGATATCCGGCCAATGTTCCGCAGTTGCCCTGGACTGTGGTCCGGGCTTTGTAACACGGTGGCCCTGTTCCGAGGTCCATCGTGTATGCTGCGGTCGCCCTGCGCTGAGGTTTGGCCTCTGTGCCATGGTCACCCTGTGCCAAGGTCCGGCCTGAGTGCCACAGTGACCCTGCTCCGCTGTCCGGGCTGTGTTCTGTGGTCGGCTAGTGACGAGTTCCGAGCTGTGTGACNACCCACTCCAGTGTTCTTGCCTGGAGAATCTCAGGGACGGGGGAGCCTGGTGGGCTGCCATCTCTGGGGTTGCACAGAGTCAGACATGACTGATGCGACTTAGCAGCAGCAGCAGCAGCATCTGCATCTGCTGTCCACATACTGAGTATATTTTCAGTCTCTGACCACCCATGGATGCCCAAGATAGCTATCGTCCCTAAGTAATGTAGTCTTCATTTTTCTAAACTTTACTGCCATTTAAAAAATAATCAGAGTATTAGTTTCAAGGTTAAATCATCTGTATGGGACTAGGTTGTCTTCTAGCATTTTATGCTCTCAGTTAGAGCCTGCTGTTTAAGAGATGTGATAATATTTATTGTTGTTCAGAGACCTGGTGGTTTTGAACTGTGGTGCTGCAAAAGACATTTGAGAGTTGCTTGGACATCAAGGAGATCAAACCTGTCAATCCTAAAGGAAATCAACCCTGAATATTCATTGGAAAGACTGATGCTGAAGCTGAAGCTCCAACACTTTGGTCACCTGATGCGAAAAGCTGATTCATTGGAAAAGACTCTGATGCTGGGAAGAATAGGAGCAGGAGGAGAAGAGGGCGCCAGAGGATGAGATGGTTGGATGGCATCATCGACTCAATGGACATGAGTTTGAACAAACTCCGGGAGATGATGAAGGACAGGGAAGCCTGGTATGCTGCTGCCCACAGGATCGCAAAGAGTTGGACATAACTTAGTGACTGAACAACAAAAGAGACCTAGAGCCTACACTTTAGTTGAGATGAAGCAAAAAAATGCTTTTTNGAACAAACTCCGGGAGATGATGAAGGACAGGGAAGCCTGGTATGCTGCTGCCCACAGGATCGCAAAGAGTTGGACATAACTTAGTGACTGAACAACAAAAGAGACCTAGAGCCTACACTTTAGTTGAGATGAAGCAAAAAAATGCTTTTTCACATATTTACCATGAGAGAGATGTCCGTGAAACATACTGTTTCCATAGCTTAGAGTCTGAGCATGTATTTGAAAAAATGACTATGTAGTATTGATGTTTAAGAAGTGAAACTCGTATATACTTGTTTAGACTAGTTTAGATGAAACATTTTGGGGAATATAGGAAGTCTGAGATCTGATGTAATAAATATCTAGCTATTTAATTGCTTATAGTTATTTTTCTATTACTACGTCAATATCTGCTTTACAGGGTCTCAGGTAACCATCTTTCTCATGACACATCACGCCCACTTGGCTATGGCCCCTCTTGATTTCTGCAGCTCCATTCTTAAGACTACTTTCTCCTATCAGGCTACTATCAGCATCATATCATCTTGTACGCTTGAGTCTTCATCGTATCATGCCTTCTTGAAATACTGTTCTTTCTCTTTGCTTGCTGAAGCCTCTTCAAGACCTACTTGCCATTCAAGATTCAGGTAAAGTTTTTATTTTGCAGTAAAGACTTTTCTGACTAGTCTANGAAAAAAACCCCACAACTCTCCAGAACTGCAAAAGCCTGATAATAGAAGCAGAGTTTTTTAACAACAATAAAAAATGTGACAGAAAAAAAAAAAAGAAAAAAAACTCAAAAGTTTAGTTAGATTTCATAGTGCCAATAAAACCAACAACTACAACAGAGGGGGAGAAAAAGGAAAAAAGAAAGAAAGAAAAAAAATCCAAAAGAATCTACAGAAGATGTCAAAACATGAGAATAATAAATGTTTTTCCTGAATCACTGCTGTCAGAGCCCTTTTCCTAGCTGGGAGTCACAGTCCACTTCACCTTCCTAGTGTGCCCTCTAACACTGTGCTGATCTCTGGACCTACTGTGAAGGCAGTTCAAAGGCTAATCTGCTCCTATTCCTCTGTGTCCTTGCCTCCAATGTCCACAGATATCAGAACTAGTGCATTTTCTTTTGTGGGAGCTCTCAATGACCATTATATATACCACAGAGTCTGCCTAGTTGATTGTGTGGATTTAATCTGCAGCTTATACAGCTGGTGGGAGGGTTTTGGGTCTTCTTCCTTGGTTACACTGCTCCTGGGTTTCAACTGTGGCTTTATTTCCACCTCTGGATATGGGTCATATACTGGGGTTTGCTCCTGAGGCTGCCCTGGAGGACTTGGGTCTGCCCCTGTGAGGGCCAGGTGTGGAGGTGGTGCAGCTGCTTGAGTCACAGGGGTACTGGTAGCACCAGGTACTCAGGGAAGTTGGCAGCTAGGGCAGCAGGAACTATAGTGCTCTAGAAGGGTGTAGCAACCAGTATTGGCCAATATGCTCCAGTATTCTTGCCTGGAGAACCCCCACTCCCTGACAGAGAAGTCTGGCAGGCCACAGTCCACAGAGTCTCAACAAGTCGGACACTATCAAAGGGACCCTGTGTGCATAGGCGCAAGACATGCTCTGCTCCACTGAGAGTTGAGCGTGAAGGTAGCGCAGCTGCTTGGCTTCAGGGGGCCCTGGCAGCGCCAAGTGTGCAGGGACACAGACTGCCTCCGCCACGGGAGGTACGGCCCTATCAGAGTCTTTTTTCAGCCACTTGTAGCTGGCGATGAGAAGGCCTCTTCAGCCAGTCTTTCACTGTAGCTCCATCTGTTCAGGCACTTAGAGGGTCTCCTTGCCTGGGGTCCTTCTCTGTTGTTCAGTGCATCAGGCACATAAACAGGCCCTCCGCCTGCTTGTCAGGCACTTAAAGGGACACCCTGGGTGGGGTCCTACTCTGCAGTTCAGTGCATCAGGCTTTTGATGGGCCAGCCTATTGTTCAGCTGCCAATCATGGCATGTCCGGGGAGAGAGGCCATGGTGAGGCTCCACCCACTATGCGTGACTCAGCTCTATTGCCTTGTTTCCATGGTTGCCCGGCTTTCCTCCACAGGCATTTCCCATCAGAATCTCCTCCCTCACATCTCCTTGATTTGTCTCTCTACAGTCAACAGCAGCCCTTGCCCTGGGGTTGCTCTAGCTCCCCGCCACTGCACTGTCTAGGATATGCATGGCTGTGGCAAGGCCTGTCTGATTCTCATCCCATCTAGGCTGCCACAGATCAGCTGTTTCCCTCTCAACCACTTCTCCTCTGACTCAGATAATTGCCCCAGTGTGGGGTTGGGACCCCTGCTACAGTTCCCCTTCCCCCCAGGGCAGGTCCAGTCTTACTAACACTCCTGTTTTCCCCCCTAGTTCCTTCATCCTAGCGAGTTTTGTGTGGGTCTTTATATTCTTTTCTGCTGGTCAGGTCCTCCTGTCCACTCTCAGCTGGTGTTCTGCACTCATTTCTGTGTCTGAAGGTGTATCCTGGATGTATCCATGGAGAGAGATGTATTCCACGTCCACCTACTCCTCCACCATCTTGTTCTTCCTTGGAAGCACATGCTGGTTTCATGATGGCTTGGGAGCGGAGGCAGTCTTTGCCTTCACCCAGTCTGCGCCAAGTGTTAGGGTGGTCTATATGATAGCATTTCTTGGACATCTTCAAAGCAGATTTTGGTCATGACAGAGAACTTGCATTTTGTTAGAGGACTGGCTTTTAAAGGCTTTGCCCTTGCCAAGAACAGTACTCAGCTACAGGCCATCGGTGGTCTGTGGCAATCAATGTGACAGGGTTCCCTTTGCCCCCAAGAAAGAAAACAGCAAGAATCTGAAGACTTCCATGAAAAAAAATTCAAACTTGATTAAATGAAGTAGAAAACAAGGAGGTGAGTGATACTTCTAGAAAGGTTTACAAAAATAAAAGGGACAAATGCAAATAACTCTGAAAGAAAGGAATAAAGTACCCTAGAGAAAACCCTCCGCACTGATTATGAATAGTACTTTTTAAAAGCAGCGGTTCCATTTGGTTGGAGTGCTTCAGCTTTTTTCATTGGGATTGGGGTGGTCCAAGAAAGGGAAGGGCCTCACATTTCAAAGCTGTATGGGGGTGTAAGGAGCATGGCTCCAGTTGAGGGAACAAGCAAAAACAACATGGATTTACAATGCGCTAATCCTACATGTAGACCCTACCCAGATGCCATGCCTGAATTAAATTAGGATGAAAAGTTTTGGTCTGCTCTGTTCACTGCAACTCATCTGTGTGGGGCATTTAAAGTATATGTCTGGCAGATGTGTTGGGACTGTTATTAAGTTATTTAGTGAATATATAAAATCTATTTATAAAATACTAAACAATATTTTTGCCAGTAATTCACATATCATCCACTAAACTGGAGTGGAGATATGGTATTGTAGCCTTTATAAGCTTTTCCCCTTAAAGGCTCAGCCAGAGGTCTCTGCATATGTGTACAAAGGCCTCCAGGCTCCACTGTATGAATCTGTTCCTTCTCACCGGGCATAGTGCTTTTGCCAACCTGTTTCAGATCCTTGTCTTATTCTCCACCTTGGTGTTGATGCTATAGATTTCCTCTTGCCTTCTGCACCATCTTCACTTAGAGAAAAAATTTCAGTTACCATTTTCTCTGCTCCTTGCAGCTAAAGGTCAGTTTTGTCCTGCTGCTACTGCTAAGTCGCTTCAGTTGTGTCCGACTCTGTGCGACCCCATAGACGGCAGCCCACCAGGCTCCCCCATTCCTGGGATTCTCCAGGCAAGAACACTGGAGTGGGTTGTCATTTCCTTTTCCAATGCGTGAAAGTGAAGTCGCTCAGTCATGTCCAACTCTTAGCGACCCCATGGACTGCAGCGTACCAGGCTCCTCCATCCATGGGGTTTTCCAGGCAAGAGTACTGGAATGGGGTGCCATTGGGTCTAGTGGAGATCTAATAACCTCAATGTATAGAGGTCACCTGGAAAAACAGTGAATAAATTTCTCAGGACCATTTTTTTTAAAGGCTATATCTCTGAAAGTCACAATGGAGATCTATAGGAAATTATACACATTTTTTATTGTACACAAAACCTTTTAAGAAAATACTTCATGTAAAGCACAAACAAGATGTATTTTACACAACATAAGATCCATCAAAATCTCACAGATCCAGATTTAAAGCAGAAACTTGGCCACTCAAACAGGGGAAGATGCTGCATCATTACACATTGCTTAAAATAGGCAGTTTGTATGAGACTTCTGTGTGCTGATATTTGCCCAGTTTTCATCTTTTTTGCCTACAAATTTGGGGGGGCTGGTGATGCAAGAATACCCTTACTCCCTGAAATCAGAATTCTTTCTTGTCCATCATCTCCCCTTTTTATTCCCGTTGCATTGCAATTTTATTAGCCTGTATCCCCTCCGAAGAGATTGTCTGGTATTGTGTCTTGGTTTTGAGAAGTAGAGAAAGAAGTATGAGAAACAGGTTCTCTCAAATGTAGCCCTCTTGTGGTTTACTTTCCACACCAAAGGCAGATTCCTCTCCAGGTATGAGCATGCAAACCAGAATAACATCTTCCCGCAACTGAGTGTTTTGTACTTTTGTAACGTACTGAGTCATCATTGGTAATTTCATATGTGATGTTCTTACTTAAGACACAGAGATGCTGAAGATCATTGCCAACTAGCTTCTGAGCACTTAGCGCTTTTTGTCATACTCAATGGAGGGTACCCTGCAAGTGTTCAAAAAATGTTGACC
>SJYV01000609.1:474205-527629 GCA_006410875.1 Neotragus pygmaeus | reverse complement strand
GGACAGGGAGGCCTGGCGTGCTGTGATTCATGGGGTCGCAAAGAGTCGGACACGACTGAGAGACTGAATTGAACTGAACTGAATTGAAATATAACACTTCATTAGTTTAAGGTATACAATTTGTATTTCCTTCAAGACACACAGCAGAGGCAAATGTCCCATATGCTGCAGGTGGGTGACTTGGGTAACAGGGCTGTCACCTCTGGGTGTAGGTGCTTTGATTGGTCAGTGAGAGGTGGGAGTAGACATTCTGAATCCACAAGTACCTAAAATTTTATCATGATTGGCTGTTTTTAGTATCCGACATTGGACACTACATATCCAACTTGGGAGGCCAACAGCATTCTGACAGTAGTGTGGTGGGAAGATATGGTACCCTATTTGATTAGTCTACAAGGATCTGGGCAATGGTTTGAGATCATTTACCTGCAGTACCACTTGGGGACATCTGCATGGAGGAAAAAAAAAAAGGCCACAGTTTTTTTGTTGTTGTTCTTGTTTTTTTAATATAGAACTTGTACAGAATGTCTATACAAGAACTACAAGAAGTTCTTCCATAGAACTTTCTTTAACTTCATTCTTTCATTTAACTTTCCAGCATTTCAGTGAAATTAACATTTCCTATTTCACTACTTGGTTCACAGATTTTAGGGAGCACTATTTAAGTACTTCAAATAACATTCATAGCATTATTTTTTGGTGACTACTATTTACAAGACAAGAAAAAAGTTAATAGAGGACACAACTGTCTACCTAGCTGAAATAAATTCCACTTAACACTGAGGACTTCATTCTATACTAAATCAACTTCATTCCTCTATCTGTCCTATGTAAGGTACACATATTTACTATCTTTGCCCCTCTTGCTGATGTCCAAATGAGCAGGGATCATTATCTGTCCTAGCTATAAAGGCCTCCATTATTGAATTTAAAGTGAGAGCATTAAACTCTGGAGTGTGTATAATAAACTGCTTACCTAGTGGTTAATTTTTTTTAAAAATCTGCTTAGTGAAACTGTGGTTGATGAAGAATGTATATTGCAGATGTAATTTACCTGGAGATTTCATTTGTTTCTATCCCATCCCTCAAACCTAGCTTAAATTCACCAACACCTAATTTAAAATGACACGGTTTCATTACAGCTGTAGTATGGAGTGTGGAACACGGTGACAATGGTGTAAATCACATTACTTACCCGCAGGATCCATTATACTCAAATTTCCCCTGATTCAATTGCATCGCTAAATCTGTCAAGAGACAAAAATAATTTAGCACTTCATCTTCCTGGACAAAGAAGATTCTTATGGGGTGATTTTAAATAATGGAAATCAGATACTGATCCCAGGCTGATAGGTCTTCTTTAACACCATAAGGTACTTCTGGATCTGTTTACACAGAAAGGCATACAACTCTTTTTTCCATGTTTAAATGACCTTGAGTTTAAAATAAACAAAAAAATGTGCATTCATAGAGATCATGTTGGCATTACTTCCAAATTTGGATTCAATATATGAGTCATAGGACTGTTGAATTACTGTCAAGAGTACAGATGTCTAAGCTGATATATATATAGTTAGAGAAGACACGCCTTATGACCCAGAGGGAGGGTATGCTGGAGAAATCCAATAGGGTTGTATGAATATAAAACTCAATTAAAATGAATCAAAAACAAACTATGTAAGTATCGTATAAAAAAATGTATGACTTAAAAAGAATTATTCTAGTGGGATCTATACTGGCAGAGCATGGTTAGGACTTCTCTTGGAGGCAAACAAAATCTTCTTTCTTTTCATCAGCAAAAAAAAAAAAAGCGGGGGGGTGGGCTCCTGATGATTTTTTTTTTCTTCTCAAAGTACTATGATTAAAACTTACATTATAGAATAAAACATAAGCTGGCCTAGAGAATAAACTGCCTTTGGATTATTTGATCTACATAATGGTCTCACCGACAACAAAGAATTCAACTTGACATCTTTTTAAATAAGCAAAATCAGCAGTGCCTTTTAATCTTTTTGTTTCTATTAGAAACACTCCAGGATCCTGACGATTCCTCGTCACAGTTTAGCACAGTGAGCAGCAAGAGGGGTGCCAAGCAGAAATCTGACTTCAGTTCTGGTCACTAAGGATGGGAAACAGGCCACATCCATGCCAAAGGGACGCAAGTCATAGGACCTTTCAGTCATTCCAGATCACAGGAAGCAAGGTGTATTCAGGTTTACAAAGTATGGTGGATTGGCTTGAAAAAAAAAAGCCCTAAACCGGGAAGGATGGGAGATACCCTCAATGAGGGAAAGAACAGAACACAAGGGATGTCTCCCACCGATTTTAAAGGACCATGCTTTGAGTGCCCTGAAGCCAGTGCACTGGGATGACCCTGAGGGATGGGGTGGGGAGGGAGGTGGGAGGGGGCTTCAGGATGGGGACACATGTATACCCATGGCTGATTCATGTCAATCCATGGCAAAAACCACCACCATATTATAAAGCAACTAGCCTCAATTAAAATAACTTGACTAATTTTTTTTAAAAAAGGACCATGATGCAGTCAATAGGTTTTGTAGCATATTTCTCACCTGTTTCACGTGAGTAACTAGAGACTATATTTTTTCAGTCTCTCATCTTCATATTGTGATCCTAGGCTCTTAAGCAAACTTTGAAAACTTTAAAGATTTTATTTATGTTTTCATAAAAATTGACTACTCTCATTGCAAGAAAAAAAAATATTATATACTGGAACCTGGCCAGAGTACACTTCGGAGGAATAAGTTATACATTAGTACCTCTAAGTGTACAGGACTCCTTAAACACCATTTTAGCAGAATCTACTCCATAATACTCTACATCTTTATGGTGAGATTCTGCTGTTATAGCTGACCTCCTGCTGAATGCCAACAGCGGGAAGGCTACTTTCCCAAGGAGGAATGAGTCAGAGTTACTATACAAAGATCCTCAAACTCTTTTCATTTCGTTCTGTCTCTGGACAAGAAGATAAGTTTGATCCAAAAAGAAGAAAAACTAGACATATTTTGGGAAAAGGGACAATGTTTAGCAGATAAGTCACGGCATTTTCAAAAGGAAATTCAATTGAAATCAAACTCTTATTATCTTCTACCATTGTTTTATTGCTTTAGTTTGTGTTTTCAATTTCTCCCAATTCTATACATCCAACAACATGCTGTTTTGCCATATGTCTGCTTCCTTTAAAAAATGCCCACAGTCAACTGACAGCAACTCTTGGCACCGTCCTGTCACAACATTCTCATGGAATTCGAGGTCACTGGACATCAGTTCCTACCTGGGGTTTGATAGTTCAGCGAAACCATCTGGCAGCCAGCGTTCCAGAAAATCTGAGGCATGTAATTACTGGAGTCCACTCGGCCTCCCTTGGGGTAAATGCGACTCATTTGCCGTTTGTTATAACTGTGCAATGTATTAAGGAAAATGGAAAGGAGTATCCCGGCAGTGATAAATAAATACAAAGAGCGAAAGCAATGAAGATTGAGATCAATGCTGACAAAAACGTGTGATAATAGAGAACAGATTTCACATGTATAAAGGACGCTAAAGAGAAAAACCCACAGTTCACGGCGTGGATTATAAAGACAATGTGCATTTGGGCAGGTTTCCCCTATTGTCGCAGTCTTTCACATACATTATTTTAGTAGCTCTACAATCACAAGATTATATTAGCCATCTTTCCGTTTTAGAGATTCCTGCCGAACTCAAAGTTCACCAACCATTTATTCCACTTAATACATAAGGATACTTCACAAATTCTATGGCGTGTGTCTTCAAGTAGCCTAGGCCGACTGACTCATTAAAAGAAGACATGTTATAATGAATATTGCGTTCTGTAAAGAAAAGCAAAGATGAACTTAGAAACTCTGCCATCAGACTCACAGAAAGACAAGTGATAATCACCTTGAATCATGAGGTCTTGGGGGCAGATGCTCCATCATGATATCAGTAGCTTCTACTTTCATTAATGTTCTGAGGATGGAGATGGCTGACTTAAGAAAAGTGTGATGAATTCAATTTGGAGTCAATTATATGTATACCAACTGACATTCATAGCCACCCCTGGAATACGTATTTTCAGTGAGGACTATGTCTTCTCCAGTCCAGAGGTAATTATGAGAAGTTTTAAAATATCACTTGCTATGTTTTTAAGAGACCAAGTTTTGAGTGAAAGGCGTCTTATGAAGTGTATCTAATTGCAAGAGGCTATGCGCTTGGAGTGTTACCAAATCCAGTCTCTTAGAGCCACCTTGTGGACGATGCTGGAAAGGCCCCCACGAGGCAAGGATGTGTGTGGTCTGTGCAACAAAAATAAGGTGAGATGGAACAGTCCACATGCCCGGGAAGGGAGTAGCCGCAAGTCGGACCACAGCACAGTGAAAGGAAAGCAGACAAAAAAGGCAATAGCATTTAACCTTTGGTGTTACCTTCAGCCACATGGAAACCTTGAAACTTTACAGGCTGTGCGTAGTTGATCATTGTGGACAAATACGGATGGATATTAGTGGTAGCACCCACATATTTATAAGACGCCATCCACGCCTGCTCATCTTCTACGGTAACCAGGCCCTACGAGCACAGCAAAGGGAATACAGACATCAGTGACTTCAGCCGGACTCTTAGATTTATGCCGCAATCTGCCTTGCATGAGTGTGTGCTCAGTTGCTCAGTCATGCCTGAGACTCTGTGATCCCATGGACTGTAGCTTGCCAGGCTCCTCTGTCCATGGTATTCTCCAAGCAAGAATATTGGAGTGGGTTACCACATCCTCCTCCGGGGGATTTTCCTGACCCAGGGATCCAATCCAAGTCTCCTGGGTTTCCTGTGCCGGCAGGTGGATTCTCTACTACTGAGCCACCTGGGAAGCCCCTACAAACTTCCTTACTAGAGACAATCTGCACACAGACCCAAAATGAAAGATTTTTCTCTTCCTCAATCATGTTAAATAAAACATAATTTTTAAAAATAGCTTTTAATTTATTTAAATTTTTTTTGATGTGTCTTTGAAGTCTTTAATGAATTTGTTTACAATATTGCCTCTGTTTTATGTTTTGGTGTTTTGGCCATGAGGCATGTGGCATCTTAGCTCCTTGACCAGGGATCGAACCCACACTCTGTACTTAGGAAGTGTGGAGTCTTAACCACTGGACCACCAGGGAAGTCCCAATAAAGGTTAATTTTAAAAGTTAAAGTCAGGACTTCCCTGGTGGTTCAGTGACTCCATACTCCTAACACAAGGATTATGGGTTCCATCCTGGTCAGGGAACTAAAAATCCACATGCACTGAGGCTTGGTCAAAAAAAAAAAAAGTCACTCTCTATTGTGGCTCCAAATAATACAAATAGAGATAAAAGTAAAATATGAAGCTTACCTTACATTTTGGGGACATTTTTTTAGATTTTCAAAGGACTTTATTCCAGAAACTATATTGAAGTTCAGAGCAATGCTATGGAATATGTATAAAAGGTATTATAATTCATAATCTCACAAGTTATGAAATAAATTAAAAAACAGAGATCCTTCAATTTCAATGTACAAGTGAAAGTGAAGTTGCTCAGTTGTGCCCGACTCTTTGTGACCCCATGGATAGTAGCCTGCACCAAGGTCCTCTGCCCATGGGATTTTCAAGGCAAGAGTACTGGAGTGGGTTGCCATTTCCTTCTCCAAGGAATCTTTCCAACCCAGGGATCGAACCCAGGTCTCTCACATTGTAGACAGAGGCTTTACCATCTTACAGGTAAGCTTGTTAAATCAGATTCCAGGGCCCCACCCTCAGAGTTTCTGAAAAAGGGAGTCTGCTGTGAAACCTGAGAAATGGCATTTCTAACTAGCTCCCAAGTAGCTGGTCTGGGGACCATACCTGCTTAACACTTTTGGAAACCAAGACACGTACATATATAGTTTGTGGTATTTTTAAAAAAGCTTATTCTTAAACTAATGTGATAGTCCACTTAAAATTGCATTATTTTGTATACAGGCAAAGAGAAACAAATTATTTTAGTTTGTTTCCTTGTATATCAGGACAAAAGCAACACAATCAACAACAACAAAAATAACGCTTTCAGTTCAGTTCAGTTCAGTCGCTCAGTCATGTCCGACTCTTTGTGACCCCATGAACCGCAGCACGCCAGGCCTCCCTGTTCATCACCAACTCCCGGAGTTCACTCAGACTCATGTCCATCAAGTCAGTGATGCCATCCAGCCATCTCATCCTCTGTCGTCCCCTTCTCCTCCTGCCCCCAATCCCTCCCAGCATCAGAGTCTTTTCCAATGAGTCAACTCTTCACATGAGGTGGCCAAAGTACTGGAGTTTCAGCTTTAGCATCATTCCTTCCAAAGAAATCCCAGGGCTGATCTCCTTCAGAATGGACTGGTTGGATCTCCTTGCAGTCCAAGGGACTCTCAAGAGTCTNGGACTTCCCTGGTGGTTCAGTGACTCCATACTCCTAACACAAGGATTATGGGTTCCATCCTGGTCAGGGAACTAAAAATCCACATGCACTGAGGCTTGGTCAAAAAAAAAAAAAGTCACTCTCTATTGTGGCTCCAAATAATACAAATAGAGATAAAAGTAAAATATGAAGCTTACCTTACATTTTGGGGACATTTTTTTAGATTTTCAAAGGACTTTATTCCAGAAACTATATTGAAGTTCAGAGCAATGCTATGGAATATGTATAAAAGGTATTATAATTCATAATCTCACAAGTTATGAAATAAATTAAAAAACAGAGATCCTTCAATTTCAATGTACAAGTGAAAGTGAAGTTGCTCAGTTGTGCCCGACTCTTTGTGACCCCATGGATAGTAGCCTGCACCAAGGTCCTCTGCCCATGGGATTTTCAAGGCAAGAGTACTGGAGTGGGTTGCCATTTCCTTCTCCAAGGAATCTTTCCAACCCAGGGATCGAACCCAGGTCTCTCACATTGTAGACAGAGGCTTTACCATCTTACAGGTAAGCTTGTTAAATCAGATTCCAGGGCCCCACCCTCAGAGTTTCTGAAAAAGGGAGTCTGCTGTGAAACCTGAGAAATGGCATTTCTAACTAGCTCCCAAGTAGCTGGTCTGGGGACCATACCTGCTTAACACTTTTGGAAACCAAGACACGTACATATATAGTTTGTGGTATTTTTAAAAAAGCTTATTCTTAAACTAATGTGATAGTCCACTTAAAATTGCATTATTTTGTATACAGGCAAAGAGAAACAAATTATTTTAGTTTGTTTCCTTGTATATCAGGACAAAAGCAACACAATCAACAACAACAAAAATAACGCTTTCAGTTCAGTTCAGTTCAGTCGCTCAGTCATGTCCGACTCTTTGTGACCCCATGAACCGCAGCACGCCAGGCCTCCCTGTTCATCACCAACTCCCGGAGTTCACTCAGACTCATGTCCATCAAGTCAGTGATGCCATCCAGCCATCTCATCCTCTGTCGTCCCCTTCTCCTCCTGCCCCCAATCCCTCCCAGCATCAGAGTCTTTTCCAATGAGTCAACTCTTCACATGAGGTGGCCAAAGTACTGGAGTTTCAGCTTTAGCATCATTCCTTCCAAAGAAATCCCAGGGCTGATCTCCTTCAGAATGGACTGGTTGGATCTCCTTGCAGTCCAAGGGACTCTCAAGAGTCTTCTCCAACACCACAGTTCAAAAGCATCAATATTTTGGCGCTCAGCCTTCTTCACAGTCCAACTCTCACATCCATACATGACTACTGGAAAAACCACAGCCTTGACTAGACAGAATTTAGTCGGCAAAATAATATCTTTGATTTTGAATATGCTATCTAGGTTGGTCATAACTTTTCTTCCAAGGAGTAAGCGTCTTTTTATTTCATGGCTGCAGTCACCATCTGCAGTGATTTTGGAGCCCCCCCCAAAAAACACCTTCAGAAGTGATCAATATTTAATTGAGATCAATACTCCAGGATGAATAAACTATTGATTCATATCAATCAATTCATTTGTTAAATAATTAGCCAGGCCATTTTGTTTACCTGATGACATTTTAGATCATCAAACTGATCTCAACAATAAAAGCCAATAAATAACCAAATAATGTAACTTGTTGAGATTTTAAAAAATCATGTTTTCAAATGTCCCCAGTTAAAATTTGAGAGTTCATTCCTAGACTAGGAGCACATAATCATGAATACACTGAATCTGAAAATAAAAATGACCTATAGGTCAGGAAATTCATATGATAGCAAATTGGAAAGGTCTTTGTTCCAAGTATATTGGTGTTTTGAAAGGCTGTTAGTCAATTTCAACAATTGTATCCATTCTAGGAGTTTTATTTGACCTTACTTAATGTCCGTCTAGTCAAGGCTGTGGTTTTTCCAGTGGTCATGTATGGATGTGAGAGTTGGACTGTGAAGAAAGCTAAGTGCCAAAGAATTGATGCTTTAGAACTGTGGTGTTGGAGAAGACTCTTGAGAGTCCCTTGGACTGCAAGGAGATCCAATCAGTCCATCCTAAAGGAGATCAGTTCTGGGTGTTCATTGGAAGGACTGATGCTGAAGATGAAACTCCAATACTTTGAGCACTTCATGCGAACAGTTGACTCATTGGAAAAGACCCTGATGCTGGGAGAGATTGAGGGCAGGAGAAGAAGGGGGCGACAGAGGATGAGATGGTTGGATGGCATCACCAACTCGATGGACATGAGTTTGAGGGAACTCCTGGAGTTGGTGATGGACAGGGAGGCCTGGCGTGCTGTGATTCATGGGGTCGCAAAGAGTTGGACATGACTGAGTGACTGAACTAAACTGAACTGAATTTGACTTTCTCATAAGGGAAGTAAAGTAATATTTTTAATTGTTATATCCTCTTCACAGCTCATGACATCAAAGTGGTCCTTTTAATTAAAGTACATGGTGTGTTGCAGTTGTGAAACTGTTGGCAGCCATAGGCAGAAATTTACTTTATGATTTGATTCCCACATCAGGGTTTCGGAAAATACTATCTTATTATCTATGGCATCCTATCTTATTTGAAGGAAAACCCAATATTCTTACTGTCTAAAGTTTGGAATAATTCTGGTTAAGTCTAATCCCAGTCTTCTCCTAAGATATTTGTGAAATTCTCTTCTACTAGAATTTCTAAAGATACTGGGGTCAACAACGATAAGCTGATCTTTGATCATTGATGTTTGTTAGCTAAGCAGCTGTGACCAAGTTATTTTCATCTTTAAGGCCTCAGCCTTCTCTTGTGGTTAGTGAGTCAGACTGTATTCCTTGCTACACATGATGACTGACAATAACAAGGTTGTCATCCAGGGAATCAGCCCAGTACCCAGCTGATGGTACTGGCATTACTAATTATCAATAAACATACAGTAGAAGAATTATAAATGCCTTTGTCCATTGTCTAGTAATGAAATCTCAAATGCTAACTAAGGATACACTTAAATGCCCAAACACTTATTTTTATAAAAATCATCTTATTTGTCTGCCCTAGGTTTTGCGATTCTATCAGGATATAATCATTTCATCACATGGTTAATTTTTTCTTTTGAAGACTCTTGTAAGTAGATGCACTGAGCATGTAAATATTATCCCTATAAATACTCTGTATTTCATGGGCAATGGGTGGGAGAAGACGGAAAAAACAGCAGTTAGTAACACCTGTTCAATATTGAATGACCACATAGTTTCTAACAATGAAAACAAAATGCACAATGGAATTGTTTTGTTACCTTTTTGCTGTTTTCATGTTCAAGGTCATCTGAAGCCTAAATTAGAGAAAGAAAATAATTTACTTCTCTAAAGGGAGAAACTCCAAGTTTACTAGCCCCACACCTGTGGATATTTAAATATGTTAGATAGTTATCTGTACACCTGCTATTCTATTTATCTGTTAAGATAGGACATTACTGGTGACATAAAGCCACAGATACAGTGAGAAC
The DNA here is from genome assembly GCA_006410875.1 of Neotragus pygmaeus. NCBI lineage: Eukaryota > Metazoa > Chordata > Mammalia > Artiodactyla > Bovidae > Neotragus > Neotragus pygmaeus. Next base: position 517,706 of record SJYV01000609.1, on the reverse strand, counting down.
TGAAAGGATATCATGGTGTAACTCTCTTCCACACCAGAAAACTCATCTTAATGCTTATCTCCATTTGGCTGATAGTCTTCACCTATTTCAGTGCTTCCTTAAGGTAATTTAGTTAGTGATCTAGTGATGGGGCTTGGGAAATAACTGATGTGACCACCTCCTCTGGTATGTAAAGGATCACTCTTGAGCAAGTTAACACTCATGTCTGGGTGCAGATAAAGGCAGAATAATGAGTTTAGTAGGCATCTAATAATCTGAAAGTAGCTGCAGTGCTCCATATCAGAAAAGGTAAACGTAATGGTAGTATTCTCTTGGCTTTGCTCCGCAGATAAATTTGGTCTCGTTTTCTTAGCACCTACTGTATACACCTACCTGCATCTTCATCCATTGTCTTTAATGATGAAGTACTACTGCTCCCATCAAAAAGCACGTCAAAGGATTCAGTCATCACCCTGGATTTATTTATCCTAAAATTAACTGCCTCTGGACTCTGGGTTCCCTTTAACCACTGGTTCCCCTTCACAGCAAAACTGCTCAAAAGTATTGCTTCTCCTCATTCAGATGCATCTGCTCAAGGGGTCCCTACCCGCCCTGAAACTCCTCTTTTCAAGGTCACCATGACTCCCAGGCTAGCGATCCAGTGGACATTCTTGCATCTTCTTACTCTATCACTCACTAGTATTAAAGACCAACCACTTTGCCAGGCCCCAGTGCGGGGTGGGGAATGAGACGCTCAAAGGGTATGAACTTCCGGTTATAAGATGAGTATGGTGGGGATGTCACGGACAGCATGGTCACGAGAGTTAACAATACTATATTCCATGCCAGGTGGTGAGAGTGGTGAATCTGCCTGCCAATACAGGAGACATGAGAGACACAGGTTCGATCCCTGGGTCAGGAAGATCCCCTGAAGGAGGAAATAAATGGCAATCCACTCTGTATTCTTACCTGGAGAATCCATCGACAGGAGCCTGGTGGACTACAGTCCACTGGGGTAGAGAAGAGTCGGATAGGACGAAGTGACTTAGCATGCACGCATACTTAAAAGGTGCTAAGACAGCAGACCATAAATGTTTCCGTAACACACACACACACACACACACACACACACACACACACACACAAAGGTGATTAATATACTTGTGCTTATTCTATGTTAGGAGGGAGATGAGACCTCCAATGGGTAGCACTGATTTTCTAATGAGGATTTTCTGGAATGATTGGGGTCATTAACTTGATGATCTGAACAGCACCACCTTTGCTGCTGGGGTGCTGCTGCTGTCTTCCTGCTCACATGTCATAAGGAAATAAATAACATTTGAAGGACATGGGCCAAAGAGGTAGGGGTCAACACTAGGCATGACCGAAAAGTCATTGTACTGTGCATGCCTCGAGGTCAGATATTGATTCTGGCCACCCCACTGAGAAGGGGAATTACAGGCTACCTTATTCTCTTGTGGCTTTCACATTTCTGAAATGTCATAACTACCAGCTGCCATCTCTTGGAAGTCATGAAAACAAATAGCACCAAGACTCTGACCTTCTTGACACTATTGGCAATAGCTTCCTTGTGACCGAAGTCATCTGCAGAAAGTTCATTTCCGTATTTGTATTCAGGGTGAGCTTCCTCCTCTTGCTCAGCTGTGGGAAAGACAAAGGGAAAATTCATGAAGCTAACTTAACACCAAGGGGTCAGGCCTCCTCTGTAATTTTGGGTAGAACAGAAGCACTTTTAGATGAGAAGGAAATGAAAACAGGAACATTTTAAAAAGTAATTTTTTTCTAATTAAACCCTCACTAAACTCATCTAATCAAGGGTCAAGGAGGATGTCCTGCTATTTCTCCTGCACCGAGCAGTATTTTTTTTTATTGAATATAGTTGGTTTAAAATATTGTGTTAGTTTCAGGTGTACAGCAAAGTCACTCAGTCATATATATATATATATATATATATATATATACTGATTATTTTCCATTACAGGTCATTATAGATATAAAATACTGTTCTTGTGTTACACAGTAAATCATTGTTAGCATGGCTTTTACATGCTTTACCCTTTTTATAAACTTTTCTTATGTGAATGATTAGTTCTATCCTAGTATATACAATAACCCTAAAAATTAAAGGATAGTTTGATCTTCTATGACACCCAGAGAAAACAAGATACAAGAGAAGGAAAATACATCTGATAATTCTGAAAAAGCGTCAAAAATGTCCACTTGAATTTTATGGGCATAATGACTTGTGGCTGGGAGTGGTGTGATACAGAAAAGAAAGAACTTGCTTCTGTATATCATTTGCCAGATCTGGCTTAGGTTTAAAAGACTCTGAAGTCCTTCCTGGGGTTCATGGTGGGGAGGGAGCAGGAAGTAGGTGCTATATCAGGCTGGTACCCCCGGAGCCTGGACTGAGCTAAGTAGAGAGGCAGAAATGCCATTATTCAATCCATCAGTTCAAGAAATTATAAGAACTCTGGTATCCATGTAAGGCTGTCAGTGGAAAAAGGATTGCCTGTTGGAAAATTAGCCACATACTGGTTGGTATGAGATCTGTATTCCCAAGACGCCCATCCTGCAGGGGCTCCCAGAAATTTGCCTAAAAACTAGCCAGGAATAGGAGACAGCCACAGGCATAAGATGAAGTCAACACAAATCCACACTGTCACTACACTGAGCATGAGGGACCTTGACCACAAAACCAAAACCAAAAAAACACTGAAAATATTTCTGAGGGAGGTGAACAGAGCCATAAGAATTAGATGTATTTTTTTAAAATAGTATGTTTAAAAGGTGGAAAGGAGAATGCAAGAACAGGAGTAGATGAAAAACTTTCACTGATTCTAAGGTGCCTTTCCCCCCCTGTTGGAATATATCTAATATGGCAAAGTATCCTTTGACCGATGGCATTTTATAACGCACTAGAAGCAGTCTTCTTTCTTTTAGAACAGCAGTGCCTTTCAATCGGCAGTGTTTTAGGTTCAGAAGACTGGATGACTTCATGCAAGGTGCCATTCCAGGGAGGGCATGAAGGCAGGGAAAGCTGTGAGACACCTTCCTCTTCTGGAACTGATCTTCTGGTAAGGGGCTATTCTGGAGGCAGACGATTTTTTCTTAAAGTAGGTCATCTTGGCTTTAGGCAGGAAAAAAAGGATCTGAGAAACTGAAAGAAGTCTCAAAATAACCTAGGCTAGTGTATTCACTTATATCTAAAATAAACAGATTCACAGATATGATCTGACGTGTCTGAAGTCACAGAGTCAGAATATGAACCTAGATTCTCAGGCTTCTTAGACTAAAGCTCTTAATGTAACACTGGATTTCCGTGACCAACAGTCTGGGACCAAGATTTTGAAACCTCTGACCATCACTATTGAACTTCAATTTTATATCTAGTTTAACCTACCCAGCCAGATATAAACTACTTGAATTTCAAGGGGGTATATTCCATAGAAGTGGTTGAGACTTAATAACTGCTTTAAAAGGGTTGTACAACTAAAGGCTGGCACCTCTTGATGGTGTAACACCAACAAGCACACACAATGTTGGTATTCCCCATTTCTCATCTGGTGACATCTTTAGGGTTTTCTATGTATAATACAAGGGATTTGTATTAATTTTGTATCCTGCAACTCTACTCAATTCATTGATCAGCTCTAGTAATTTTCTGGTGGTATCTTTAGGGTTTCCCATGTATAAACCTGCTCATCTGAATCTATATCCAGCCTAATAACTGGATACACATATTCACTGACTGAGAGAGCCTTTTTATTTTCCAAAGCCTTCAGGCAGGTCTGCCCTCTTGAACGGTGCTTGGTTTCCCTATGAAGTATTTAAAGTAGAGACTCCGCATTCATGTGTAGTAGCATCATACTGTGATAGAGGGTAACTACAGCCAACTGGTTGACCAGAACTAAACTCAAGTATGACTGAGGGAACATAAGACTCATATGTAACGGGGATAGTAGACACCTCTCCCATTAGAGAGAAACTCAGGTACGTATGAATCAACACATTTCTATCAGAACTTTAGCACAAACTTTTCTGGAATAACATGGGAGTTACTAGAGGCAAATTTATTTTGTCTCTAGGAATGATGAGCATCTGCATAAAAGTTGGGAAAGCAGCCTTAAGGATGATAAGTGGATCATACTGACCCCTCATTTTATTTTCTTTATTTATTTTATTATTTTTATTTATTTATTTTTTTACATTATTCTACTTTACAATACTGTATTGGTTTGCCCATACATCGACATGAATCCACCACAGGTGTATACAAGCTCCCAATCCTGAATCCCCCTCTCACTTCCTACCCCACAACGTCTCTCTGGATCATCCCCGTGCACCAGCTCCAAGCATCCTGCATCCTGCATTGAACACAGACCGGCGCCTTGTTTCTTACATGATAGTATACATGCTTCAATGCCATTCTCCCAAATCATCCCACCCTCTCCCTCTCCCTCAGAGGCCAAAAGTCCGTTCTATACATCTGTGTTTCTTTTGTTGTCTCACATACAGTGACCCCTCATTTTAGATGAATGTGTGTGTGTTTAAGAAACTTCACATCTCTGACTCATCATTGATATTGTTTCTCCTTTTTTAAAGACAAACAATGATTTTGCAGATTTCTGTTCTTTATATTTCTATACATTAGAAGGACAATGTTGTGAGGTACAAAAGGACTTGACCCCGGAGTCAAGGCAATTTGTGATTGAGTCTTAGTGTCATTGCCAACCAGCTGTGGCACCACATGTAACATACGTTATTTATCTAAGCTTCAGTTTCTTCATCTGAAAAATGAATGCAATAACTGTTTCATTAGGCTGCATAAAGATTAGAGGAGGCACTGATGTAAAGCACTCGATCACAGTTGGTACAATTGTAGTTGTTGTTATCATTAACACTATTATTATTTTTCTTAATGTATTTCATTATTCTATAGCTTTACTGGATCATTATCTAGTAACACCTTACATGTTTTTGATTATCATCTATGAAAGTTAACTTAAAGTTAAGGGACAGTTTTTACATAATATTCAGACTTTCAAGGTTTAAAAGTACTTTATTGATCTTTTAAATATTATTACTGGCGTAAAACTGATTTACAATGTTGTGTCAGTTTCAAGTGTACAATGAAGAGATTCAGTTATACACATACATTTCTCCAATCTTTTTCAGTTTCTTTTCTCATATAGGTTATTACAGAATACTGAGTAGGTGCCTGTTAGTTATCTATTTTATATGTAGGTGTGTGTTGACAAACAGATTCAAGGGATTAGATCTGGTAGACAGAGTACCTGAAGAACTATGGATGGAGGTTTGTGACATCGTGCAGGAGGCAGTGATCAAGATCATCCCCAAGAAAAAAAAAATACAAAAAGGCAAAAAGGTTGCCTAAGAAGGCCCTACAAATAGCTGAGGAAAGAAGAGAAGTGAAAAGCAAAGGAGAAAAGGAAAGATATACCCATTTGAATGCAGAGTTCCAAAGAATAGCAAGGAAAGATAAGAAAGCCTTCTTCAGTGATCATTGCAAGAAATAGAGGAAAACAATAGAATGTGAAAAACTAGTTTTGTGCTGGCAAGATGGTGGGGTAGAAGGAAGAGGGCACTCATCTTCTGTGAGAACTCCAAAATAACAACTCGCTGCTGAACAACCATCAACAGGAAAATGTTGGATCTGACCCAGAAAAGATACCCCACGTTCAAGGGCAAAAGAGAAGCCCCAGTAAGATGGTGGCAACCCACTCCAGTGTTCTTGCCTGGAGAATCCCAGGGACGGGGGAGCCTGGTGGGCTGCCGTCTATGGGGTCGCACAGAGTCAGACACGACTGAAGTGACTTAGCTTAGCTTAGTAAGATGTGTGCACCAGGACCCAGAGACCCCACAGAGACCGACCAGACCTCTGTTTGAGTCCGCTGCACAGGTATGAGTCAGCAGTGGCCTGCCGCAGGGGCTCTGGGTGCAGCTACCTGGTCACACAGCCTGTGGCATAAGCCCTCTTGGGGGAGGTCACCATTAACCCCACCATAAAGCAGCAGAGCAGACAACTCACAAACTGCAAAACAATTATACCAAAGAAATCCTTGCACTGTTAACAAAGTTCTAAGACCCACAACAGATTTCCCAACCTGGGGATCTGGCAAAGGGACTGAGAACTCCCAGATAATTTGATTTTGGAGGCCAGTGGGATTTGATTACAGAACTTACACAGGACTGCAGAAACAGATTTTTGGAGGGCACAAAACAAAACCTTGTGGGCACCAGGACCTAGGAGAAATGAGCAGTAACTCCACAAGAGACTGACCCAGACTTGCCTGTGAGTGTCCAGGAGTCTCCAGTGGAGGCAGTGGGTTGGCAGTGACCTGCTACAAGGTCGGGGGCACTGTGTACGGCCGTGCATGCATGGGACCTTTTGAAGGAGGCTGCCATTATCTTCATTACCTCCACCATAGTTTGGTCTCAGGTCAAAAAACAAGGAGGGAACAGAGCCCCAGCCATTAACAGAAAATTGGATTAAAGATTTACTGAGCATGGCCCCGCCCATCAGAACAAGACCCAGTTTCCCCCACAGTCAGTTTCTCCCCTCAGGAAAATTCCATAAACCTCTTATCGTTCACATTCAGAGGGCAGAAAGATTGAAAACCACAACCACAGAAAACTAAGCAAACTGATCACATGGACCACAGCCTTGTCTAACTCAATGAAACTATGAGCCATGCCCTGTAGGGCCACCCAGGACAGATGAGTCAGGATGGAGAGTTCTGACAAAACATGATCCACTGGAGAAAGGAATGGCAAACCACTTCAGTATTCTTGCCTCGAGAACCCCAAGAACATTATGAAAAGGCAAAATGATAGGACACTGAAAGATGAACACCCCAAGTCAGTAGGTGCCTAATATGCTACTGGAGAAAAGTGGAGAAATAACTCCAGAAAGAATGAAGGGACAAAGCCAAAGGGAAAACACCACCCAACTGTGGATGTGACTGGTGATGGAAGTAAAGTCCAGTGCTGCAAAGAGCAATATTGCATAGGAACCTGGAATCTTAGGTTCAGGGATCAAGGCAAATTGGGAGTGGCCAAACAGGAGATGTCAAGAATGAATGACATTCATTTATGAATCAGTGAACTAAAAGGGACTGGAATGGGCGAATTTAATTCAGATGACCATTATCTCTATTGCTGTGGGCAAGAATCCCTTAGAAGAAATGGAGTAGCCCTCATAGTCAACAAAAGAGTCCAAAATGCCAGTACTTGGATGCAATCTCAAAAATGACAGTGATCTCTGTTTGTTTCCAAGTCAAGCCATTTAATGTCACGGTAATCCAAGTCTATGCTCCAATCACTAATGCTGAAGAAGTTGAAGCTGAATGGTTCTATGAAGACCTATAAGACATTCTAGAACAAACACCCAAAAAAGATGTCCTTTTCTTTATAGGGGGCTGGAACATAAAAGAATGAAGTCAAGAGATACCTAGAGTAACAGGCAAATTTGGCCTTGGAGTACAGAAAGAAGCAGGGCAAAGGCTAACAGTTTTTCCAAGAGAACACACTGGTCATAGCAAACACTCTCTTCCAACAACACAAGAGAAGACTGAGCCATGGACATTATCAGATGGTCAATATTGAAATCAGATTGATTATATTCTTTGCAGCCAAAGATGGAGAAGCTCTGTACAGTAAGCAAAAACAAGACTGAGAGCTGACTGTGGCTCAGATCATGAACTCTCTATTGCCAAATTCAGACTTGAATTGAAGAAAGTAGGGAAACCACAGAATGAATGCAGAGTTCCACAGAATAGCAAGGAGAGATAAGAAAGCATTCCTCAGTGATCAATGCAAAGAAATAGAGGAAAACAATAGAATGGGAGAGACTAGAGATCTCTTCAAGAAAATTAGAGATACCAAGGGAACACTTCAAGCAAAGATGGGCACAAGAAAGGACAGAAATGGTATGGAGCTAACAGAAGCAGAAGATATTAAGAAGAGGTGGCAAGAATACACAGAAGAGCTATACAAAAAAAGATCTTCATGACCCAGATAACCATGATGGTGTGATCACTCACCTACAGCCAGACATACTAGAATGCAAAGTCAAGTGGGCTTTAGAAAGCATCACTATGAACAAAGCTAGTGGAGGTGATGGAATTCCAGTTGAGCTGTTTCACATCCTAAAAGATAATGCTGTGAAAATGTTGCACTCAAGACGCCAGCAAATTTGGAAAACACAGCAGTGGCCACAGGACTGAAAATGTCAGTTTTCATTCCAATCCCAAAGAAGAGCAATACCAGAGAATGTTTAAACTACTGCATGATTGCACTCATTTCACACGCTAGGAAAGTAATGCTCAAAATTCTCCAAGCCAGGCTTCAACTTCCCTCGTAGCTCAGTAGGTAAAGAATGTGCCTGCTATGCAGAAGACCCACGTTTTATTTGTGGGTCAGGGAAATCCCCTGGAAAAGGAAATGGAAACCAACTCTAGTATTCTTGCCTAGAGAATCCTAAGGACAGAGGAGACTGGCAGGCTACTGTCCATGGGGTCGCAAGAGTTGGACATGACTTAGCAAATAAACTATCACTGTCATCAGGCTTCAATAGTACATGAACCATGAACTTCAAGATGTTCAAGTTGGATTTAGAAAAGGCAGGGGAACCAGAGATCAAATTGCCAATATCACTGGCTCATAGGAAAAGCAAGAGAGTTCCAGAAAAACTGGGTTTTTGAGTACACCAAATTCTTTGACTGTGTAGATCACAACAAACTGTGGAAAATTTGTAAAGAGATGGGAATACCAGGCCATCTTACCTGCCTCCTGAGAAAACTTTATGCAGGTAAAGAAGCAACAGTTAGAACCGGACATGGAACAACTGACTGGTTTCCAAATTGGGAAAGGAGTACATCAAGGTTGTACATTGTCACCCCACTTATTTAACTTATATGCAGAGTACATCATGCAAAATGCTAGGGTAGATGAAACACAATCTGGAATCAAGATTGCTGGGAGAATTATCAATAGCCTCAGGTACGCAGATGACATCACCCTTATGACAGAAAGTGAAAAGGAGCTAAAGAGCCTCTTGATGAAAGTGAAAGAGGAGAGTGGAAAAGATGGTTTAAAACTAAATTTTCAGAAAACTAAGATCATGCCTTCATTCCATGGTATATAGAGGGAGAAACAGTGGAAACTGTGACAGACTTTGTTTTGGGGAGCTCCAAAATCACTGCATTTGCTGACAATAGCCATGAAATTAAAAGATGCTTGCTCCTTGGAAGAAAAGTTATGACCAACCTAGACAGCATATTCAAAAGCAGAGACATTACTTTGCTGACAAAGGTCCATCTAGTCAAAGCTATGGTTTCTCCAGTAATCAAGTATGGATGTGAGAGTTGGACTATAAAGAAAGCTGAGCACTGAAGAATTGATGCTCTTGAGGTGTGGTGTTGGAGAAGACTGTTGAGAGACCCTTGGACTGCAAGGAGATCCAACCAGTCCCTCCTAAAGGAAATCAGTCCTGAATATTCATTGGAAGGATTGATGCTGAAGCGGAAACTCCAATACTTTGGCCACCTGATGTGAAGAACTGACTCATTGGAAAAGACCCTGATGCTGGGAAAGATTAAAGGCGGGAGGAGAAGGGACAACAGAGGATGAGGTGATTGGATGGCATGACCGACTCGATGGACATGAGTTTGAGCAAGCTCCAGGAGTTGGTGATGGACAGGGAAGCTTGACAGGCTACAGTCCATGGGATCGCAAAGAGCCAGACACAACAGAGCGACTGAACTGAACTGAACTGAATTGTGTATTTATGTGGATCCTAATCTCCTAATTTATCCCTTCCTATGACACTTCCCCTTTGGTAACCATAAGTTTGATTTCAAGATCTGTGTTTTGTTTTTGTTTTGTAAATAAGTTCATTTGTATCATTTTTTATTGATCTGTTTAAATACATTCCTTTTAAGATTTTATTTTTAAATCTTGTTCAGGTTTATGATTTGCAAAAAGTGTGAAATAAAATAATAGGCAGTGTGGCAGACTGCATTTTCCAAAGATAGCTGCAATAGTATCAGTTTCCCTCTGACTCTTCCGCAGTGTGATCTGGTTACCCATCCATCCACCAGAATGTGGGTGGGCCTGAACCAAGACTGCGCTGATGAATAAAATACAGAGGAAGCAATGGTATGCCATTCCCAAGTATAGCTTTTAAATTGTTCAGCTGCTTCTGTTTTCTGCCCTTTGGAACACTAGCTCTCAGGACATTTCATCAAGGAGGTTGGCCACCGTGCTACGAGAAGTCCATGCCACAGAGAAAGGCCACACGGGGTGCCTGTGTCCGCAGATCCAACTGTGCTGTCACAGCCAGCCGATGTCCACCTCCAGCTCTGAGTGAGCCATCAGGTGCTGGCTCAGGGGACCTTCAGATGACTCTTGATGTCGTCTGCCAGCAACCACGTGAGATACCAAAGGGAAAGCCCCCAGCCTGGGGACCCACCAGGAGAGACAGCAGTAAAGTGTTTTGCGGTGGTTTGTTGCAGAGTAATAGATGACCATAACAGCATTGATTAAATACCGTCAGCTAACTCCAGCCTCCTTGCTGTTCGTATAAAGCATATGAAAGTCAGTCGTGTTCCCATGGTTTGGACATGCAACATAAATCACTTATAAAGTGTCTTCCATAGTCAGGAAGCTTTCTTAGGGGCTGTGAGTATGATTAGTTGGTTCTCACAGCTTTTAGGTTTTTATCTATAATGTCAAACTTTCCTAAAATCTACTCTTCTATTTCAGATGTTTATGTAAAAAGTAGAGTTTCTACAAGCATTTCTAAATTATTTAGCCCAAAAGCACTACTTAAACTCAAGGCTCTAACTAACAGACACACAGTGCATACACGAGTTATTCTGTTAATAAATTTTCATGTCATTTGTTAACCAATCCTCATGCTACATAACAAATAATTTTCTAACAACATTCACAATCTTTCAAATGACCTATTTAAACCCAAAGGTTATGGTTGTGTCTATATGGCCAAAGTAAAATAGAAGGTAATAGCAAATACTGAAATATTTTGAGCAAAGCTGCCTTTGCAAAAATTATTCTACTAGAATATAGCTAATTGTAGTGAGATGGTTATTTGAAGGAATTTGAACTTGAAAGTTTGATTCTGGCTTTGAGTTCTAATTCACTATATGTGCACACAAACAAAGCATTTACTGAGGGTCCCTACCCATGTTCCTTCCCTTTTAACTTGCCTGAATGGCTATCCTGAATTAACAACACTGATGTTCATGTTTTGCTGATAGGAAGGGACTACAAAAATGTTCTTTTTATTCTAAGCCCTGTCTTTGATAGCAAGTGCTTCCAGGATTCTCTGACTGGAGTTTCTGCTGAACAGCTGAAGGCACAGCAGAAAAGGAGATGACTAAGCTACTAAAATCTAGTGTGTAGGGAAATTCTAAGCCGTACTATTTGGAAAAGTACTCCTAAATACCAGAAGATTAAGGATGGTGCAGGTACCTTCAAGAAATTAAAATGTCACATGATATAAAAGGGTCCATGAGACAAATTTAGGTTTTCCTTATTTTAAAAAAGTATGTTTGTGAAGTGTAAATTAAAAAAAAAAAAACAACTCACCACTTTCTATTTCCTCTTCATTGTCATCCTCTAAGATGTTCACCGGGGCAGCGGATTCTCCTGCTTCCATCACGCTTTTCAAAGCTTCAAGCTGTTCTGTTATTAAAATAAACAAGGAGATGGAGACAAGGGTTAGGTCACTTATAAAACCGGCTTAAAGACGGACATAAAGAAGGATGAAAAGGGAAGAGAAACCTATTGTCCAGGCTCCCAAGGCTCAGCCATGGCCACAGTCTTTCCAGTCCTTGTAGCCTTGACTCCTGAAGGCATGTGCAACTATGCCATAGTTGGAACATAGTTGGAACATAGGAGAAATGCCCCATATCCTGGTCACCAGGCTGCAAAGTCACAGCTCAGTCCCTCAGAAGGATCGGAGGCTTGATACAAAACCCAGAATTTGTAGCATATGGCACAGACCATGGTTCATGGTAATTACGGTTAAGTGACATAAGAGAAACTGGAAAACTTCAGGAAAAAAATATTTGCAATTGATACAATTCAGTTATTATCCTAATGTATAAAAAACCCTCAGAAGTCAATGAGATAGATACATGAAATAATTTTTAAATTGGGGAAATATAGGAGGGCAAAGCATAAATAATAAAAAGAAACTAGTCATCAAAGATATACAATTAAAAAATTAAAGTATTATTTTTCTTTTATTAGTTGTGAACACATATAAAAGATGCCCAATAATATTGCTGGGAAACAGGTGTTCTTCATATATTACAGTGGATGTATAAACTGGTACAACTTTTCTGAAAGACAGTACAATAAGATACATCATGTAAAGAATGTACACATGCTTTGGCCAATCAACTCTAACTGTACCAAGTGATTACAAGGAGAAGGCTGTATAAATGTATAAAATTAACATCCAAGCATGTTCACCATTGTTTTCATAGCAATGAAAATCTATCAACTAGGGACTGGTTAAATTACACTATATTCCACATAATCAGTGCTATATAGTGTTTCATACACTAGAATTTTTTAAANTGATACAAAACCCAGAATTTGTAGCATATGGCACAGACCATGGTTCATGGTAATTACGGTTAAGTGACATAAGAGAAACTGGAAAACTTCAGGAAAAAAATATTTGCAATTGATACAATTCAGTTATTATCCTAATGTATAAAAAACCCTCAGAAGTCAATGAGATAGATACATGAAATAATTTTTAAATTGGGGAAATATAGGAGGGCAAAGCATAAATAATAAAAAGAAACTAGTCATCAAAGATATACAATTAAAAAATTAAAGTATTATTTTTCTTTTATTAGTTGTGAACACATATAAAAGATGCCCAATAATATTGCTGGGAAACAGGTGTTCTTCATATATTACAGTGGATGTATAAACTGGTACAACTTTTCTGAAAGACAGTACAATAAGATACATCATGTAAAGAATGTACACATGCTTTGGCCAATCAACTCTAACTGTACCAAGTGATTACAAGGAGAAGGCTGTATAAATGTATAAAATTAACATCCAAGCATGTTCACCATTGTTTTCATAGCAATGAAAATCTATCAACTAGGGACTGGTTAAATTACACTATATTCCACATAATCAGTGCTATATAGTGTTTCATACACTAGAATTTTTTAAAAGTTTTATACATTAGAATTAAAATTAGTATACAGATTTATTTCTTACTGGATAAAAGAATACTTAATTGGTTGAATTAAAACTGACTAAGAGTATATTTAATATGATCCCAACTTTGTTAAAAATGTGTGCATATGTCAAAAAGTACATGTGTATATATGTGTCTATAGTACATGTATATATGTGTAAAATATATAATTTAGTAGTTTTAAAATTTTATTATATTTTTCTTTCTTGTTTTCATTTTCCTAAGGCATTATTGATATTGCAATAAAAATGAAGTGGAGTTAATATAATTTCAAAATTTTAGTTTAGGATATTCAGGGGAAAGCCACAATGCAATCACACCAATTTTTGATGTTATTCCTTCACTTAACTAAGAGATCTGTTGGAAGAACATACTTGCAAAGCAAATGTTTTCAGAAAACAGAGGGGGCAATGTCTATAGATAAAATCACCTCTGTCTGCCTGTCTGTCTCATTCACATCCACATTCTCATATTACGTACAACCCTGTTTACGTATGCATCACAGGGGAAATTGCAAAGGGTAACTTTAAAGAGGCGTTTAAAGTGTATGAATTGATAAAGTGCTGGCTCCTTCATCTTGATAAATTCTAAAATGCTTTTTTTGCTTTTTCCTCGTCTTTCTTGAGGATTCCTCCAAACGCTGATCTATAAATACATGAATAGGTTTTCCCATTGCAAGCATGGGCTGATGTAGAAACTAAACTTGAGTGGAAATGTGGCAACCTTGTTCTGAACAATATGTAGACCATTAGACCCATTTCCTCCCCAGTCAGTGGTTTTAATGTATGTTTCATTCGAGATTGCTGAACTGTCTAAAGATGCAACGTGTGTATGCCTTCTGTCATTGATGAGTGCATTTGACTTACTTTTTTCAACTTCAGGTTTCAGTCGTTTGTTTTTGATGAGTATTTTTCTTTTGAGGTCATTCGGGGATGGCAAGGGTCTGCCTGGTTCCAGCTAGAGACAAACAGAAAAGGCTGATTGATGATAGTTTTACTTCTTCATTCTCTGTTCCAGACCAAAATGAGCAGAAGGCCTGTGAGTTACACAACCAACATCCAGTAGATGGCAGTCAGCACAGCTTTATACTTTCATTGTACATCCCAAACTAGCCCATGCCTTGCCTTCAGCTAGAGCTGCAAACTTGGCACCAGAAAGGACTCTCAAGGTTCGCAGAGCTGCTCTGCTCTCCCCAGGGAGTGGGCTCCAACCTGCAGTGGTCTCAGGGAACGGGATCCAGCTCAACCCCAGGCCTTGACCCTCTTTAAGTATCTGGTAAAGTACAAGGGGTCATGGGGCTGGCTGGTATTGCTAAGTGTAGTGTTGGGCTGTACCACAAGTTGGTTTGCTCAGTAGAGTGATCTATCCTCAGAGCTCAGGACTGTGGCTTTGTGGGTTCAATAAGAGAATCAAGAAGGAAGTGGTCCTAATGATTGAAAAATGACATCTACTATGGTTTCATTTGCTTGGATTGATATCTTCAAAGGAGATGTTCCTTTATTTGATGATCTCTGATCACAAGCTGGAATCAAGATTGCTGGGGAAAATACCAATAACCTTATGGCAGAAAGCAAAGAGGAACAAAAGAGCCTCTTGATGAAGCTGCAAGAAGAGAGTGAAAAAGCTGGCTTAATACTTAACTTTCAAATAACTAAGATCATGGCATCCAGTCCCATCACTTCATGGCAAATAGACGGGGAAAAAGTGGAAATGATGGCAGTTTTTATTTTCTTGGGCTCCAAAGTCACTGCAGATGCTGACTGCAGCCATGAAATTAAAAGACACTTACTCCTTGGAAGGAAAGCTATGACAAACTTAGACAGTGTATTGGAAAGCAAAGACATCACTTTGCCAACAAAGGTCCGTAGAGTCAAAGCTATGGCTTTTCCAGTAGTCATGTATGGATGTGAGAGTTGGACCAAAAAGAAAGTTGACCAAGGAAGAATTAATACTTTCGAATTGTGGGGCTGGAGAACTCTTGAGAGTCCCTTGGACTGAAAGGAAATCAAACCAATCCATCCTAAAGGAAACTAACAATATTTACTGTAAGGACTGATGCTGAAGCTGAAGCTTCAACACTTTGGCCAGGTGATATAAAGAGCTGACTCACTGGGAAAGACCCTAATGTTGGGAAAGACTGAGGGAATGAGGAAAAGGGGGCAACAGAGCAGGAGATGCTTGGATGGCATCATTGATTCAATGGACATGAGCAAATTCCGGGAGAAAGTGAAGGACAGAGGAGCCTGGTGTGCTGCCGCCCACGGGGTCCCAAAGAGTCAAACATGACTTAGCAACTAAACAACAACAAGTGATCCGTGGAACTGTCTTACCCATCCCCATCCACTCTCCATCCCCCTACCACCCTTCTATAGAACTACCTACTCTTCCACATGTCCATTCATTTTCCAAACTAATTTTTATGCTATTTATACATGCAAGGCACTGTGCCGTCCAGCATCCACTCTGTCTCTAATGAAACCCTTGGCTAAAATTCTGCTTCCCTTCGGAAGCCTGCTGTGACCGGTTCACTCCCAGTGATCCCTCTTACACTTGGATATTGGCAATAAATATTCAACACATAATAGTCCATCTTCTTTTTCAGTTATGGTTTTACATTTGAATCCTGTGGTCTGCTCCCAGGACTGAAAGTTCTGAGGTTCAGATCTTAGTCTCGTTGATATTACAGACTTCCCATAACCTTTCATGTATGTGCACATCACTTCACAAAAAATGCAGAGACCTTTCTGTAAAAGCAAGCACTTTAGTCTAACAAAGGAAATAAAATACACAAAGGACCAAGGTAAAAACAAAAATAAATCAGGCTGTTTCTTAGTTTAGGCTCCCTTAGAATCAGTCTGAGACAAAGATGAAAGCACCAGTCATTTATTTGGGAGGGAGCTCCAGGGAATCCCAACAGAGGAGGAGAAGGGTGAGAACAAGAAGACAGCCAGCCCATCAGGGGAGTGTTATCGAGCCCTGTGTGCGGGAGCGGGGTGCCCCTGTGGAACCCGGGGGGCAGTGGGGACCAGGTGCTCAGTCGAACCTCCTGGGGAGTGTGAAGCACGGGGTAGGGATGGTGATTCCCTGGCGCCTCTGGCTTGACGATCCCATGTGGGCAGAGCTCCAGGGACCCAAGCAGCCCCTGACCCAGCGGCGGCAGGGGCGACAGGCGGACATCAGGCTGCTGAATGGGGAAGTGGAAAGCACTACAGGCTGTGGACGGGGCGCCAGCAGCCATAGCTTCAGCAGGTGGTAAATATCCTTCTATAGTTTTTTCAGTTCCCACAGATGCACTTCTATAAAACTCATTGTTAAACCACCTGATGTGTTCCCAGGGAGCATAGATGTCAGTCATGGTGATGTTCGATTGCTGCCTGTTGTTACCGTGTTTGGGTCAATAGTGGGGAAAAACACTTCATTACTGTTGAGTGTTTCATACTTTCACTCCAGGAGTTCCTTGTTACTCCCAATATCTTGTGACAGTGACCCTTAACCACTTGGGGGGTATGGATCTTTGTAAAAATATGATGAACTCTTTTGAATGACTGTATACAGAAAAACAAGTTGGATGTAATTAGAATGAGCTCACAGACCCTGCAAAGCCTATCTATGGGGCACAGGATACAAGTTCTTTGCCTGATGAAGGAATTAGCAGGTTTAACAAATGAAGCTCAAAAATGGGCATATAATATTGCCCAAGAGTTTGATTTGGACTTGGGAACTTGAACTTCAGGCTCCTGTGACTTGATCCAGGGTACTTTCCATAGCAACAGGCTCCCAGGAATGCTGACCCCTGGGTGCACATTTGAGTTACCTGGAGAGCATTTAAAAAAACACCATCATAATCTTCTGACTTGAATCAATTTCAGAATCTCTGAATGGGGCTATGGCAGAGGTATGATTCATGGCTCCTCCAGGTGATTCTAACCTGTCACTGAATTTGAGAATGATCACCAACTCTAGACCCAGGCCACTGTGCACTTTATGAAAATTTAAGACAGAGGTTTCAGAAACCATAAAGATCCCACAATCTTCTGAATTAAATTGACCCAGATGTTTACATTATATCTCTCTCTCCACACCTTTCTGAAGCACAGTGGAAGCTTTCCATACCAACGAATGTAAATAAATATGAAGCTCTTTAACATCAGCCCTCCAGAACTACTTGACCCTTCAGAAATGAATTTCAAAACAAATTCATTCATGTTAGAAATATGGTTTGCTAAAAATACATACTGGATGTGATTCAAGTGCTTGTTTCAACAGGAGATCTCCAAATAGATCTTCACAATATTTGGACATCTTGTACTGTTGATATTTGCTGGAGGGAAAGAACCGACATTTGTAAATTCAAACGTCCATTAACTGTCCAGGATAAGAACAAGAAACATCTATTCCTAGCGATTAAAAACTCCCACTCAGCAAAATGACTGTCCCTTTGACACTAATGGGCTAACTGGTGTAGGTTAAAAAGTAGATTCCGCTGCTGAACTGGGAGCTGGTAAGCAGAAAAAAAGTGTCTTTCAAGTCCATCACATCTGACTACAAATATACTGCCAAATCTTCTAACTCCATGGAACTTTGAGCAAGGTACCCTGCTCTCTGACCTCTGGTTTAGAGGAAGCATTTCTAAAACATATTTTTTTTTTTTCCTCTTTTGGAGGTGTTGGGGAATAGTGGTTTGAGATCCTTCTTTTTTTTTTTCCCCATATGACTATAGGTAGTTACCACTTCACAAAAAAAATTGTTCAGTTATTCAAAAAGATGCAGAGCAGGGATGGGAAATGGGGATTAGCAAACAACACAGAGAGACAGGGCAGAATGAATCACTATACCTGCAGTGATTTTCAAAGGAGAGAATTACAGGATATTCCGATGTGACAAAGGCAGTTTCCTTGATGGCTTGAATAACATCCTTTAAAGATAAGGAGTGTTGATGAGAAAGGAGAGGAAAAAAATTAAAGCACCTGAAATCAACTGGAGACTAACATTTGAGCTTTTCAGAAAGTCACTTCTGGCAATTCAAACATGAAGAACCCATTCACTACTCCACATTGAGTCCCCTGTGGTTAGGTGTAGGCACAGTTCATTGTTAACTACACTGTTTTCAAAGTGATTGTTTACTTCTCCAAAATTAGGGTACGGCTGCTGCTAAGTCGCTTCAGTCATGTCGACTCTGTGCGACCCCATAGACGGCAGCCCAGGCTCCCCTGTCCCTGGGATTCTCCAGGCAAGAACACTGGAGTGGGTTGCCATTTCCTTCTCCAGTGCATGAAAGTGAAACGTGAAAGTGAAGTCGCCCAGTCGTGTCCAACTCTGTGTGACCTCATGGACTGTAGCCCACCGAGCTCCTCCATCCATGGGATTTTCCAGGCAAGGGTACTGGAGTGGGGTGCCATTGCCTTCTCCGTGGAATACTACTCAGCCATAAAAAAGAATGAAATCACACCATTTATAGCAAAATGGATGGACCTAGAGATTATCATACTAACTGAAGAGTCTGAAAGAGAAAGACAAATACCATATGATGCTACTTATATATGGGATCTAAAATATGATGCAAATGAACTTATTTATAAAACAGACTCACAGGCACAGAAAACAAACCTATGGCTACCATAGGAGAAAAGCAGTGGGGGAAGGGTAAATGGAGGGTTAGCAGATATGAACTATACACATAAACTAAGCAGTAAGGTCCTACTGCACGGCACGGGGAACCACCTCAGTATCTTGCAATAAACTAAAATAGAAAAGAATGTGAATGAAAAAGAACACACACACACACCATACCTAAGTTACTGCGCTGTACACCAGAAACTAAGACAACAGTGTAATCAACTATACTCCTATAAAAAAGGAAACAAGCACCAAAGCCAGAGTCAAGCAAACAAAAACACTCACCTTGAAAAGGATGTCCGTGCACATCGCTTTTCCATGAGTTATTATCGGTTCTTGGTCCTCACCTTTGCCATCCCAACAGTCAAGTTCAACACATCTAGGAATACAGTGATTTTATAGTATTGAACCTTTACAATAAAACAGTGTGTATACAAATGAAAAGAAAAGATATCAAAATAAGTTACTTTCTATAGAAGTAGAAAATTGAATGAGTGAAGTAATGTGATTATGTTGTGGAGGATACAGCTTAAAATAGCATCAGATTGGTGCCATCAAAAAGGGACTATTGTAGATTGAGAGACAAGAGATAGAGCAAGCAGTGTGGTTCTGGATGAAACCTTAGCTGTGACAAAGCTGTGATAAAGAATGATTGAGGAACAACCAGGAAAATTTAGATACGGATGATGTTCCAGAGGATGTTAAAGAATACTGTAAACATTTTATCATTGGGATGATGCTACTTTAGCCATAAATGAAAATATTCTAATTGTTCCAGTGACTTATATTCAAGTAGTCTGAGACAGATGTAGTGATGTACTTAAAGTCTTTTAAAGTATTTCTATGTGTACAAAAATAATAGTGAGTTTAAAAATTATGCATTGGTCATTGACAATAAAGAAAAATATCACAATATAACTAACTACATTTCTTAATTTTCACTTTCAGCATTTTCACCAGATTTTAAAACCTCAAATATTTTCCAATTTCTATAAAATAAAAACAATTTGAAATAATATTTATTGTCAGAGAATAAAATTTTAGAATATTTAACATTAAGGAAAGCTATATTTGAGCTTCCCTGGTGGATCAGTGGTAAAGAATCCTCTTGCAGTGCAAGAGACGTGGCTTCGATCCCTGGGTCAGGAAGATCCCCTGGAGAAGGAAATGGCAACCCATTCTAGTATCTCTGCCTGGGAAATCCCATGGTCAGAGGAACTTGGTGTGGCTACAGCCCATGGCGTGGCAAAGAGCAGGACACGACTTAGTCTAAACAACAACAACAAAGCTATACTTGAAGTGCCTAGGACCAAAAGAAAATTTTGCAAGACTTCTTAAAGTAAGCTATTTTTTTGTTGTTGTAATTTGGGGGGAATATTTTAAATTTACAGTAAAAAAAAATCTTTTGACCTATAGGAGGAGTCTAGATCTTTCCAGAACAGATATCGTTCTTCTTTCCTTCTTTCCTCAAGGTTAAATGACCATTATAATCCATTAAAGAGAAAGATAAATGTCCTTTTCACTCTGAATGCTACCTCTAATTTTTCAAAGAAGAGTAAATTCAATTAAAGGGCATCATATACAAAGAACAATGTCTTGAGTTTCTAACCTGCAACCAGCCAGGAGGACCTGTCTGTACATTTCTACTGAAGATTTCCCACCAAACTGTCTGCCAGTGAGATAGGTGTTGTGGGAAGAGCTGATGAAGTAGTGAGCCAGAGGGTGGTCCATTTCTTGGTACAGCTCTAGACGATCTAGGAAGACGGGGGCGTTTTCATCTGACATCAGGTATCTGCAAAACCCATCACTTGATATGAGGCCTGGGGAGGGGGGAAAGAGTATCATAGTAGATTTATGGTTTTGAAGATACACAAGTTTTATTTATGACATCTGAAACAGCTTAAACAGGAGGAGTAAATACTACTTCACGGTGTCTTTCCCAAGAAACTTCATCTTTCAGAACTTGAACAAAGTACCCAAGTTGCACAAATAACATAATGCCTTCCACAAATAGGTGGCACCTGCTTTCATATCCATGATGGCAAAACATTCAGTTCCCTAAGTTCAGACGTGCAGCACCAGAACCAAAGTGGAAGAGGGAACAGTGGCCTCTCTGCATTCAAATAATCCCATTTCCCTATTTCTTCTAAAAAAAAAATGGGGTATAGGACTTGTGAGATGAGTACTCCATGGTCATTGAAATGTGACCCCTAGAGACAGTGTTCATCTCAGTCATATCTGTGTGACGAGGGGCAGGGCCAGTGTGTTAAATGCAGGAGAGATATCAATATTTCTGCATCTTCTCTTACCCAGTCAACCATCAATAGCCTCAAGTTTCTTGCTTTTACTTAAGCATTTGAAAGTTACAAGGTGATTTCAAGTGTACAGAAGAGTACAGATGATATAGCCATGGACTTACACCTTAGCCTTGTCTGATTTTATCTTTTCCTTTATCTACTTTACATTTCTTTAAAGAAATACATAATTACAGGTGCCTCAAGTCCATCCAATTCCATCTTTTTTTCATATTTACATTCCCAAAATGGTTTGTAACTTTACTATATACAAGCACTTATCCAAAAAATAAATATTTTTGATTATTTATAAGCTTATATAAAATATCTTTATAGTATCTTATGATTTATCTAGTTAATACCAGTAGCTCTTGGTCATTTACTTTTCACTGAGTGATGTACAGTAGTGGTAGGCAGTGTGTAGAGTATAAGGTCCATATGTGAATATATTAGTACCACAGTCCATGGTCCATCCTTCTGTCGATGGATATTTAGGTCATTTCTGTTTATAACTAAAAGTACTGCAACAGAAGTCTGTGTGTCTATTTCTGTGGGCATATACATTGACACTTTTCCAGGCACCGTGATAGGTGTGGGACAGAAGAAACAGACAAGGCCTGCTTTCATGAAACTCATATATTGTGGGTGAGAGAACAAATAAAATTAGCAAAGAAATATAATGTTATGAAAGTGCTAGCAGGAAATAGAAAGCAGGAAATGAAAGTGATAAAGAATGACCAGGACGCTGTGTTCGATGCGTGGTCCGCAAGAGCCCTTCTGATGAGGTCACATTCATGCAGGGGAGCAATCACATGCACACCCGGGGGTGCCCCATTCACAGCAGAAGGATCGGCAAGTGCAGAGACCATGTGATGAAGGGGGAAGTAGCTGGAAAGGTGGCTGGAGAGGAATCTAAAGACTACATCAGTTGGACTTCAGTCTTCATTAAGTACTAAGTGTGTCGGGAAGCCATCGGAGGATTTGGAACAGTGGAAGAATGTGATTAGACATGATTTTAAAAGGCTTACTCGGGCTGCTGTGTGGTGCATAAATTTCAGGGCACTGAAAAAAGCAGAAGACTAGTTAGAAGTGAGCTGGCATCATCCAGGAAGAGTTGATGTAGGCTCAGATAATCTAGTAAGGGTGGAGACAATGAGAGTGATTTATTCAGGATTTATTTTCAGGATGGATCTTACAGGTTTTGAGGATGGATTAGAAGTGATGTGAAAGAGCAAAACAAGTCAAAGATGACTCCAAGACTTTTGGCATGAAAAGGTGGGAGAGTGATGGTACCATTTTCTAGGTTGGGAAAGGAACAGTCTGTGGATGGGGGGGAATGAAAGCATATTGTAAACATACATATATCTGAAATACCCACTCACCACCCAAATGGAGAGGTCTATTAAACAGATCTGTGGTTTAAGAGAGAGATGAGGAATGGAAAGTTTAATCTGAAAGCCGCATGTGTACAGAAGACACTTAAAGACATTGAGTTTGGATGAGTTCATTCAAGGAGTGTGGGCAGAAGGGGCAGAGATCTGAGGCCTGAGCAGGGCCCCTCTGACACCAGACCCAGACCTGGAAGCGAAGAGGCTGGGCTGCAGGAGAGGCCTATTTTTCACTTGATTACAGACAAATTATTCACCAGGTGGCTGTTTGTGTCAATTTATACACCCAGAGAGTTTACAATGCCTTGGCACCATAGTCTCACCCATACTTCCTCATGACAGACTTTAACATTTCTGGAATTTGTGAAATGGTGAAGCTATACATTTTAGACGTGTCAGTGGTAATGTCATAGACTTTCAGGACATTGTAATAATCAAAGACACATCTCTATCAGAATGTTTATCATACTGCCAAGGTACTACTGAGTCATAAATCTTTCTCCTTCAGTAGCTTGCAACCACCTTTTTTCATTTTGAATCTCCAGCATCTAGAACAGTGCTTAGCACTCAGCCCAGTCCTCTATAACCTTTAAGGATTGAAAGCAGGGAAGAGAAACACTAGTTGAATGATGCTAGGAACCCCACCATCTTATAAGCTGGGAAACTGAGGTTTATGAATGGAGATTCAAGGTCACACAGCAACAGGGTAAGCAAGAAAAATGACATCACCTCCCACCACTGCAAGGTGCTGACTCTCCTGCAAAGCCACTCCCCACTTCACTTTCATCACATGCCATGTGGAGTTGATTATGATACTCAGAGGGAAGTAATGAAGCAGTCTGGCTGAAAATAGATATTTGAGACTCTAACAGGAAAGTATAAATGTTTAATTATAAACAAGGGAAAACTCTGTTGGGCTTAGAAAAATATCAGGGGTGTGGCCACATGGTGTGGTGGGCCAGGATGCATTTACGCAGGTCTATGGAGGTCCAGAGAATGTATAAACCTTTCGTCCATGCTCACTGAGAGACAAACAAACAAACAAACAACGCTCTAAACAGGAGGAGACTGAGGCCATGATACTCATGGGCGAATGGGACAGAAAGAACTTAACCTGTATCTCTCTTCACTCTCCATTGAGACATAAGGCCAGAGGCTCTAGCCCAGGCATCTCCTGGCCCTCTCTGGAGATACTGTATTATCATCATTGCTCCCATCTTTGGCAGGTGTTTCTCATGGTTTTAAAACCAATCTTGAATGTCCTCCCCATACATGTCCTTTGCTAAATATTGAAATGAACAACACACTGCTTCCAGAGTTTCACTGAAACAGGTAAAGGGTCAGAAACCCCACAGTTTGTTAAGTTGAATCCTATTTAATTTCATGTCAGTTGCATTTATCTTCCATACCAGGGGTCAAATGATGAGTAAAAAGGCTCCTCAAATCATTAAATTTAGCTACCTTGCTGAAACTCAAGGAACAAAAGGAAGGTGTCAATTTTTATAGGAAATGCCATTTTTTTCCAGAGATGGCAAACAGAGACCATAATTGGCATTTTTACATTTTAAGCACTATGCAACATTAAGGATCTAATATAAGAAAGTACATTGGGGGAAATATTAATATAGTTTCATAATAAATTTAGCATTATATTTCAGGCAGCAAAAATAAATTTTGGTGTAAGGCAAAATTTATACTGATTTAGGAAAAAATCAGTCAGTTATCAATCCTTGTCTCTAGAGAGCTCCAAAGCATTTAAAAATACATTTAATTAAAAATGCAAGGATTTCAAAAATTGCATATACTCTTGAATTTTTTTAATAATGAAAAATTCTCTCTTTTTTTTTTTTCACTTTTCTTACCTTGTTTCTTCAAATCTTCATCAGGCTCATACATCTCAATGATCTGCATTGCCCTTTTAGCATCATAAAATGGGAATAAAATTTCATTCAGTCGAGGATCTCGTTGATGCTATGATGAGAAAATAACTTCATTTAGGTTGACCTTCCTCTCCCTTGGGCTATTACACAACAATAAACTATGTAATTTTAATAGAAGATATATGTATAACACCATGTTGATAGTTACAAAGAGATTTTGCTTTTCTCCTGTCTTTCTCACTAAAACAGACTTCAAAAAGGTCCAAATTTGGCAGTAGCATGTTGGTTCCCTTCCCTGAACTGAAGATGGAGAGACAAAATATACTTTTTTTTTCATTCAAATTTGGTAAACAGAGAAAATGGTATGGTCTCATCATACCACAGGGAAGATACCTGGCATACGTGTTTATAAAGTGAGATAAAAGTCTTTTTAAAAAAAGATAAACAAAAGCAAAAATCATATCCATGTAAATGTCAAAACAAAAACAATAACAAAAAACCCTCCAAACCCCTAAAGTTAGGTAGACGAATATAATTTCATTTTCATTATATCTTTCTATATGAATAAGAGATTTTGGGGGCACTGTGAACTTCATTCTCGTGAGTAAATATTTACGAAAATGAATCCATTGTAATAAGGATGAAAATCTGCACAAGGATATCTACAAGCTCAAGACAACATGAAAATCTGTATTTAAATATCAGTATTCAGAAATTCTATTTCACTGTGGAATCTAACTTGGTTTGCCCTGAGGAAATCCTCTGGGCAGAAAGTGCATCAATATTTAAAGACATCTGGGAGGCTGGTGATATTCTTTCCAAATCAGCACCCATAGGCTCCTAGCATTATATGAGGCACTGGGAGCAAGTTTCTGCAGTTCTGTCATCCTAACTTCACAGAAAAGATGAAAAAAGTCCAATTTGCTAATTGACTTAGCTACAATAGACAGTGTGTGTGTGTATACGTGTGTGTGTGTGTGTGTGTGTGTCTATCTTCCTGTATCTACAGGTAGTGGGTCTATTAAACT
Organism: Neotragus pygmaeus; assembly: GCA_006410875.1. Lineage (NCBI taxonomy): Eukaryota > Metazoa > Chordata > Mammalia > Artiodactyla > Bovidae > Neotragus > Neotragus pygmaeus. The sequence continues at coordinate 492,221 of SJYV01000609.1, read as the reverse complement.
TCCTTATTGTTCCTCGTAGATTTAAGGACCAGACACTGAGTCCCTGGTCATTCATAAAATAAGGAAAGAGAGGGAACTGGAATGAAAAAACGGCAGATAGACATGTGAGCAAAACTCAGTCAATAGATAGGACCCTAGCAATGATTCTTTACCCAAATATATGCACAGACTTTGAAAAGCGCTACTGGGAAAGCACTGAAGAAACAACTGGCAGAAGTTCATATGGATTTCCCTTGCCCATTTGTCTGAAATGGTCATTTGAAGAGAGAGGCACACAGCATGAATGCCTTTGGCCAAGAGAACATGTGACATCATCCCAGAGCACTCATGGCCTCGCCTGATATGGTCTTCCCACCGTCCCCTTGAGTGACGAGTGTTAACTCCTAAGCAATCAATAGCTCTTTGCCAGTTTATCCCAATGAAGCATGCTTCTGTTAGAATCTAAGAAACAACGGCTCACAACCATGCAAGTGCTAGAGCAGAAACTGTTACATGAATAACAGGCCCCGAGCTCATAAGGAAGCAAAGTCCCGGGGTGCAGAGAGATGGTACAGTAGACTGTGGGGGTGCCAGGCAGGTGCAGGCATGCTCCAAGCATCTCATTCAGGAAGTGGGTGCTGGCATGCAACTCCAGAGCCCGCCCCAAGGGAGCAACAAGCACTGCCCCTTCGGGCAGAATGCAGTGCTTTCAAACCAAGCAAATACGTAACCAGTACGTTTTCTGGGTACTCTCCTTCTCCCGTTTCTGTAAACACTCCCACGGAGGAAGATGGACGTGGCACAAAGGGGCCTTTTTGGACCCCACTGTGGTTCTGTCCGTGGCTGGCCACTACATCCACAAGGTCTTCTTTCTTATTAGGATTAAGTCTTTCAGTTTAAAGATAGGCTCTCTGATAAGCATTCAGGACGCATGGAGATCATGGGGGCAAATCCATACGAATTTAAGAGAAAGAAGAGCCTCAGTTAAAGAAAGAAACAAAGTTAGGAAAAGGAAGAAAGGAAATCCAAGTGTTCTCAGGCACTGTTTGTGCACAGGGGTGTGTGGGCTCCAGCCTGGGGCCTCCTGCAGTGCAGTTTCTGCAGGGGTGTCACCCTTTCTGGGAGCTGGAGAGGGAGGCACATTCTGGGATCCACTCCCAACCTACCAAATCGGACCTTCTGCGGTGGAACCTAAGAAGCTGTATTTTAACAGTCTTGTCAGTTGATTCTGATGTGCTCATATTTAAGAAGTGTGACTCTAGTACGTAAAGGTATGCATTTAAATAAATTTGCCTATCAGTTTAAAAAACAGTATCTTAGTTCTGCAAGGGTAGAAGAATGCTAAACATTTGAAATCTGCTCCCAAGTAACCCTCATCAAAATTTATCAGAGGACATACTATTCACTAGAAGAATATCCTTCTTTCAGAAAAAACAGCCAGAAGAACCAAGTCCTTAAAATGTATGTGTCATAATCCTCTTATTCTACATTTGTAGCAAATAAGCACCACAACAATATGAAACTTCGCTTCTCTTTACATCTGCTCCACTAGATAACCTTTTGCTTTCCCAAAGATGTTCACATTTCAGAAAGGAAGCACAGGGCAATCTGGATAACCCAAAGGGAAGGAAACAATGGCAAAACTTAAGTTAAAAGTCACAAAAATATAACCTTTATTTGAAAAAACAAAGAAGAGAAAGATCATTTCCAGGACATCTCAGAAATAAGACTGCAGAAGGTTTCTACTCAGTCCTAAGCACTGTGAGGTGAACGTATCACAGCTCTGAAGGGAGAGACCATAGGTCTGCAGTTGGGATTTGGGGAAGCAATGTACTATGATGTTCAGAGCCTTATAAAAGATAATACTGACTAGCTTCAGAAAACAGTTCACAGAACTGTGACCACGTAAATGAAGAGACAATGAACATATCTTTCTTATTATGTCCGTACTCATTGAGAAAAGACATCAGTGGGCTTCAACCTGAGCAGCACTGGGAGAGAGAGATGTTGACATAACTAATATTCAAAAGAGATATAAAAGGATAAAGGAATAATTGGCAAGCCTTACTCATAGAACTAAATAATTCCTTTTCTGTCCAAGCATTAAAGAAGAAAGACATGGTACATGGAAAGTGATCTCGAGCCCTTTCTTACAGTCTTTCAACTGCAAAATAAAAGAAATGATTAACAAAATCAGTTCTAATGAGATCCTATGATACATAAGAGGCAGGAGGCAGATTACCAGCAACCAGAAAATAAAGCTAACTCTGGATTCTCGTGCTTGTCCAAGACTTCTGTCCTCTCTTCTTATTCTGATCTCTCTCCAGCTCTCCATGCATCTCTCAATTCTGCAGGCCCTCAGGTATTATCTGTAAGAAGTCACGCCAAAGCCTTTGACTGTGTGGATCACAAATTGGAAAATTCTGAAAGAGATGGGAATACCAGACCACCTGACCTGCCTCCTGAGAAATCTGTATGAGATCAGGAAGCAATAGTTAGAACTGGACATGGAACAACAGACTGGTTCCAAATAGGAAAAGCAGTACATCAAGGCTGTATATTGTCACCCTGCTTATTTAACTTCTATGCAGAGTACATCATGAGAAACGCTGGGCTGGAGGAAGCACAGGCTGGAATCAAGATTGTGGGGAGACATATCAACAACCTCAGATATGCAGATGACACCACCTTTATGGCAGAAAGCAAAGAGGAGCTGAAGAACCTCTTGATGAAAGTGAAAGAGGAGAGGGAAAAAGTTGACTTAAAACACAACATTCAGAAAACTAAGGTCATGGCATCTGGTCCCATCACTTCATGGGAAATAGAATGGGAAACAGTGGAAACAGTAGGCTCCAAAATCACTGCAGATGGTGACTGCAGCCTTGAAATCAAAAGACACTTGCTCCTTTGAAGAAAAGCTATGACCAACCTAGACAGCAGAATCATTACTTTGGCAATAAAGGTCTGTCTAGTCAAAGCTATGGTTTTTCCAGTGGTCAGGTATGGATGTGAGAGTTGGACTATAAAGAAAGCTGAGCACCAAAGAATTGATGCTTTTGAGCTGTGGTGTTAGAGAAGACTCTTGAGAGTCCCTTGGACTGCAAGGAGATCCATCCAGTTAATCTTAAAGGAGATCAGTCCTGAATATTCATTGGAAGGACTGATGCTGAAGCTGAAGCTCCAATACTTTGGCCACCTGATGTGAGGAACTGACTCATTGGAAAAGACTCTGAATGCTGGGAAAGATTGAAGGCAGGAGACGGGGACGACAGAGGATGAGATGATTTCATGGCATCACCGATGCGATGGACATGACCTTGAGCAAGCTCCAGTATTTGGTGATGGACAGGGAAGCCTGGCAAGCTGCAGTCCCTGGGGTTGCAAAGAGTTGGAGACGACTGAGTGACTGAACAGAAGTGAAATGGACAATGAAGGTAAAACTAAAATCAGTTCAGTTTCTCATTAGGAATGGGGAAAGAGAGGTGAAACTCACTGCAGCCAGGAGGCTTTAATTAGTCCTGACACATAGAGAACTGAGTTGGTGGCAGTACCCGACCAAGTGCTAGCTTATAGTGAGTGTCCCCACCAGCTCTTCTGGACTCAACTTCACTACTTTCATCATATTGGCACACACACAGACACATACACATTTCCCTCAGCCCACTGGATAGGACCAAGAAATACAGCCGTGCCAAAATTTTAGATCCGAGTGGTAGATTTCCATGGCTACCTTCATTATGGAGAATAACAAGTGTATAAGTTCACGTTGCTCTCACATTCCTCCCACTGACAGTAATGGTACCAAGGAGATATCCAGTGCTTCAGACTCTTATGTGCAGACAAACCACCTGGAGGAAACGTTCAATGCAGATTCCAACTCAGCAGGTCTGGGGTGGGACCTGGGATTCTGCATTTCTGACAAGTTCCTTGTAGATCCTGAAGTTGCTGGTGCCCAGATCACACTCTGGGGAGCAGTGAACATGGAGACACTGAGAATTAGATGAGCAGATCCAAAATTCCCTGTGAAAAACCAGTGATTGGTGATGGCATGGGCAGAGAGCAGGTGGTACAAAGCCCTACACAGCAACCAGGCAGGAAATGGAACACAGTCTCTCCTCTCTGTCCAGATTCCTGCAGATACACATTAACACACTGAACAGAAAACTGCATATAAGGAGTAAAGGGACTCATAAGCTGGAAAGGTAGTGGGAGGAAACACGGCTTTTGCTAATATATGATAAATTCCATTTTTCTCTGTTAAATGTTAAAGTAAGTGTTAGTCGCTCAGTCGTGTCTGACTCTTTGCAGCCCCATGGACTGTAGCCTGCCAGGCTCCTCGGTCCATGGAATTTTCAAGGCTAGAACACTGGAGCGGGTTGCCACTTCCTTCTCCAGGAGAACTGGTTAATGCTCACAGATGTGTGTTTATTGATTTTTTTCTTTGCTCATCATTTCTCTGGTTACCTGTTGAACTCTCTTATCTATTCAAAGAGCTTCTGATGGCTTTTGATATTCAGGTTACACAATCGTCTGCAAATAATGAACAAGGTCTTGTTCTTTTGTGTTCCTGGGACTCATTTATTTTTTCTTGTCCTACTGCATCCAGGGCTTCTAACACAATGTTAAATTCCAGCTTACTGAGACTATGTGGCTAAGGCATTTGAAAATGTTTAGATCTAAGCTCCTGGAGTCAGAGACCCTTAACATTTCAATGCCTGCTCCCTTCCAGAGTGAATTCTGTCTCCTTTCATTATGGGCTTCAATGATGCTCTGCCCATGGGGTGCTTTAGACTTTGGAACAATGAGAGGGAGAGTCCTCAAAAGTCCTATGGGGGCAAGGTACTGGCAGAACACTCTACGTTTGACAGCCTTCTTTAAGGAGACATTCTGATTTCTGTCTAGTTCTTCCAGCTGAGTCCACTAGGACAGAAAAGGAAGAGATTCAGGGTAGATACTTTGATTAAAAACAAAGGCTTTACTTTCCTGGACTTGCAGTCTTGTAGTTTCTGTGACCTAAAGAAATCCAGAATCATAGCAATTCAATTAGCCCCACCCCCAAATTGAAAGTGCCTCCTTACTGTTAATGAAAAGCCAAATGTAAGCAAATGAATACTACTGGCCAGTGTAATATTGATGGATAAAAGCTACCAAGGAAAAAGTATTTAAAAAACCAATTTGGATGGCAGAGACAGAAAGTATATGTGATCATCCCTTTTAAAATTATTTTTTTTGTCATGACTTCTAAGAATTATAAGAGTAGTTACTGGGTAGGTCTACAAAAGTCTCCCATACAAGGAAGGGGATGAGATAAGGACCCATGAATGCAGCATGTACACTGAAGACTTCAGAACCGTTTCTTCATTTGAACAGTGCAAGTGCAGTGCATACTGAGTCTCTGCTACGTTTAACAGACGGCTGAGTACCAGCTTCATCCCGAGCTCGCAAGTGGCCTTTCTCTAGGAAGCGGTAAATGATGATGTGGTAATCGTCTCCCCAGGAAACATCTTCCCTCTTTAGTAGAAAGCAAGATTTTTGCCTCTCACATCAAAACTTAAGATGACCAGTGACTCAAAGTACATGTACAGCGGAGAGAGATAAAACATTTTTTAAAAGAAGCAGAAGATGGGGAAAGGGCTAAGGAGGCAGAGCAAAGTAACTTAACTTCTGAGCAACAGTGGCATAAGAACGTGGATAATATCTGGGTAAAGATTATGAACGTAGTAGCTGTACAACAAAAAACTAGTGGAGTGAGAAAACTTGAAGTGTTTTAAAGTAAAATAAATATTGTGGTGTACTGAAAGGATTACTTTAAAGTGGAGGCATCTGTGCTGATATATGGGGGACCCTGTCTCTCCTGCATCCATGCTTCCAGGCTCTGGGTATCATAGCTTCTCAAGTGCAACCCTACAAATTGGGAGCCACTGGGCCCTGAATCGGAAAGAAATGAGAAACCCTTCAGCAAAGATGCACTATGTGTCTTCAGACTGGCAAATCAGTCTGCCTGCCACTTTTTCATGAGGCAATACCTTCTACCTGGCATGATATTGTCTATCTTAGCGTTTTGTCTTTATACAGTATAATGGTTACTATCAATTGTTTTGGAACAAAAATATACTGTCCATCCCTCATTTAAAGTCTTCTTATTTAATGTGTTAGACAAAAAGTGCATTTCCATTTTTTGTATTAACAAGAGCTTCAATGGGTTTCACTGAAAACACTTTCTTGTACATGTAGAGAAAAAAAAGTTAATTTTAGTTTTCATAAAAATTGGAACATTTGTGTGTTTTGAAATATATTTCTCTTGGGCTTAAGCAAGTTTTGTCAACTAGTTTTGGTTGTTGAGTGAATCACATTCTAAAATTAGTTCTGAGCTTGTTACAAAAATAAAAAGTAAAAATTTAACCTGTCATCCCATTGGCCTAATATGCACTATGCTTTCACCCAGGAACTCCAGTGTTGTGCTTATTGTCAAAATATTCTGTTCAAATCTACATATTTTTCTTACATGCAATCCATTAAAAGACAAAAATAAGGCTTTCCCAGTCCATGCAAAAGTATGAGAAAAAGTTAGCGATGGCGAATCCAACTATAGGGTGGTAAACTCAATCCATTCTCTTTCTATTTCTTACAAGTAAATAGAAAAAAAAAGATAAGTACCTTAAATATCATCTTGCAAAACACAGACACATTTAATTACGTGAATATATTATCAAATTCACACACACACACAGACCCAGAGCTACACATCACAGCAAGAAACCAACAAAAAAGCAGTGTGCAAAGCCAATGAGGAAATGCATGGACACACGGGGGCAGCAGCTGATTTTTGCACCTGGTAAAGCCATCATGGAAAGATCAGCAGGTCAGAAGCAAAGCAAATGGGGGTGCAGGATGCAGGCATGCAATGAGGATGCTGGAGGAAGCAAGCCACTGCACACAGACTGATGGAGTTAATGTATGAAAAAGCTTACTTCATTTAGAAAGCTCACTAATTGGTCTACCGTTAAATAATCAGTTTTGTCTCCATTGCTGAAAAGAAATTTATTAGAAAAAGTAAGTTTTGGTATATGATGCTACAGGAGGTACGATTTACATGTTGACATTTTTTGTCGATAATTCTAAACTTATTTTTCTAAACCTGAAATAGTGGCGAACTCTTAAAATGGCCAGAGACTGTTTGTAAGGAAAACAAAAAAAAACAAAACACCCAACAGCAGCAAAGGCAAGAAATCACTCCCCCTAACTTATAGAAAATATCTGCAATCCTTCTTTTGCGTTATCCAAAGGCATTCTTATAAAACAACATGTAAGTCATCCATTTGAAATAATTGGAATGAATGGACTTTTGAACAACAAAATAACATTCCAAATCGAATCTAGTTAGTTCACATAATGGGTTAATACCTAAAGGAGCAGGTTAACATTGTAGGTAGTTAGTAAAGCCAATGCAGGGAGAGGAGGGGGGAAGTTCCAGGTGCTGCAACCAACTTATGTAAAAGTTTCTCAAAAAATCAGAGGGAACTTTTACACCAAATAAACTAAGGGGTGAAAATGTAACCCTGACTAGACATTCCTAGATACTGTCAACATATTATATGAAGATACTAGGACAAAAAAATGTTTTTAAAGTCTAAAAGAGCAAGGACAGCTTTGATGTGACACTTTCTCATAAATGGAACTTACATTTTTTTGAAAAGATCCTCTATATCTGTCCGAGGACAAATCTTTTGTGTCAGTTCATAGAACTTTTCATAAGTAAATGCGGCAGGCTCAATTTCATCATTCTGGAAAGAACAGAGGCATTGTCATAAATCAGACACCATTCTCTCTCTTTGGAGGATATACAGAATCGACAGGTTCATGAAGCAGAGTGATGACTATTTGCAATTCCAGGGTTTTCATCTCTGACTCTTCCTGATAGGAGCCAGAAGGTCCAACCGTGGGCCAGCCTACTGGAATACGGCGCATGTAAAGGAGTGGTTCTAGTTACCGTGGTTTGGATGTTCAAACACTGGCCACAGCTGGGCTTGCTCTGGGAGATACTCCATAGAACAAACACAAAGAAACATTTCTTTCTCCTTTCCTTGAAGGAACAATGCAATTACTTGCCACAAGGGTGCTGACTAAATCAAACCCAGCGTTTTCTTATACTTATTTTTTGAATTTTTACAGGCAACATAAAGGGAGTTCTACAAGAGTTTACTTTTCATACTGAAACTTATATTTCATATAGGACTTGTTAAGACAGTAACAGCCTAAATCTTTCTTGCAGTTAATACATTCATTGCAGCTATTTTATTTTTAAAATTTATTTCAATGCAATTATTTTAAATCCAAAGGGCCACAGACTCAAATGTTTTGCTTGGGGTGAGGTGCTTCACAAAATATCGCACAGCTGTCCTGAAGAACTTAATTTTTGAGCCATTTTTCACGCTGACATTGTGCATGGTTCTGTTAATGTTGATGGGCTTCTATAAAATAAGCTTTCAATAAGTTGTGTGAAAGAGCAGCCTGCTGTCATTTCCTTTTCTTAATAAAGTTGACAGGAACATTTGGAAATATGCTATTTGAATACTATAACGTTTAGGTTAAAATGCCCAGAAAACAAAAGGAAAGAAGGACAGAAGGGAAGAGAATAAAGGAAAAATTAACCATACTCTATGTGACTGAACCTAATTCTGAATCTAACTGCATCAGTTTAATATTAATAATCTTACTTATTACACGAGGACAAAAATACACAAAGTGGTTTTAGAAAAACGTTATTAAATTATCGAATACCTTTCCACTGGGAAGACCTAGCTCCTTGAGTGCTTGAAAGATCACCTTTTCTGTTTTCCCCGATGCAAAGGTTCTAGTAATACTAGGGCAGAAAAGGAAAAAAAAAAGTTGCTATTAATTCTGTTTTCTCTGATGCAGAGATCCAAGTAAAACTAAGGATGGTGGGATAGAAGAAAAGAAAAAGGAAAATAAAATTATTTCTCATTTCTGGGTATTTTTTCACTCCCCAAACTGGCTCCTGCAATGGCCCTCTGCTGACCAGAGCTGGGTGTGCCAGTCAGGTGACTCGATTCTAAGACAGAGAGACCCCCGGGCTGCTTGTGAACATACGCATCCAGGATCCAGACCACCGGACAACCACAGTAATACATTTTGATCCTATCAATTTGCCTTCTTAGGAAAAAGGGATGCAGCAGATGAAGCAGCAGCTCTAGGAGAGAGGCTCGTGGTGACTTGGGGACGGGAAGGAGGCCCCTCAGGACCCGGCCCATGCCTGGGGTCGCCCTTCCCTGGCCCCATGCAGCTGACACGCATTATCAGACGTATTTCATTGGTATGTTTTCTCTGTTTTTCAAGCCAAGCACCCATGCGCTACTCTGACATGTCAGCTGCCTCAAGGACTGGGGACTTTATTAAGAAAGTGACAGATATCAGGGAGAAGGGAGGTAGGGGGACAATTATTCAGTGTTTCAGCAGAATCTTGGCACTACCTGAGATGCGGCATTTTTGAATAACAGTGGTGCCTTTGAACTACTATGGTGTGCATCAAGGCTAGGAAAATGGATGACACCTTAAGGAGTGCATTTCCTGATGATGATCAAAGTAGGAGAGAGACTCCTTCTGACTAAAACACTGCTAACATTCAGAATGAACACAGCTGAGGAGAGGGCTTAGACCCTGGAATCCACACTTCACTCTGAGCCATATCTGCACCATCCAAAGAGCCTTCATTCACTGCCTGAGTGGAAGGTCAGGTAGTTAGTCACCATAATGACATATATCAGAAGTTCAGCCATCGAGGGAAGAGAGAGCTGCCTTTTGCATGCGGTGTGGCTGTGGAACACCACAGGAGCACAGGACGGTGGGCCTCCCGGCCTCAGCTTGTCCTGCGCCCCGCCATTCGCCTAAGGGGAGGCCATCCATGGGTGAGCACCGACTGGTCCCCCTCGATCAGGGGGAGAGGGCGCCCCTTCCACGGCAGCGACAGCCTTGAGGAGAGACTAGAAGAACCAGCTACAGGTCAGTGAACCGCTGCACATTCATTCAAAACTTAACTGTTCATACTCAGTCTAAGAATATTTCAAAAAGTGCACTTTTAAGAGAGTTTGAGACAACTGTATCCAAACATAGGGGAGGCCTATGAATTCTCTTTCACAGACCGGCAGACAAGGTGGGGCATACACGTGTATTAGACCAGTTTCAGGGCAGAGGGTGCTATGCCCACATTTCCCCACTTCTTGAGAGTTCACGCCATTTTCGTACACTGGATTAAGAAGCGCTTTCTCTGCCCTTTATGATGCAGGGAAAGTACCTGCTCATTTTGTCATCTTTGAAAAAGAATATGTATGTGTCAGGGCTGCCCAGGTGCTTCAGCGGTGACGAGTCTGTCTGTCCATGCAGGACACTCAGGCTCGATCCCCGGCAGACGACGTGGTGTTGGGGAGATGGTGCGGCAGGGAGGGGAGAGTCTGCAGGACGAGAATGCTGGCTGGGGCTTAGGAAAATACACAAAACAGAGAGCAGGACAAAGACATCTCTCAGGAGTAGGAGGTGAAGAATTTGTGGGGGACAGAGAAACTGTGACGGACAAAACAGGGTGTCCAGGGCCACGAAGGAGGAAAATCCACGTGGGAAGACATCAGTGAGGGCAAAGTCAGAGCCCAGAGGCATGACTATTGAGAAGACAATAAAGGCAAGAGCTGGGAGCTCCCTGGCTGTCCAAGTGAGGACTCCAGGCTTCCACTTCAGGGGACATGAGTGTGATTCCCGGTTATGGAACTAAGATCCCGCATGCTGTATGGCAGGTGTGAGTGCAAAAATGAATAAACAAATAAAGACAAAAGGCCATGTGATGGCCAGAAGGGCTTGTTCTCAGGCCCATCTTTGCAAGAAGGGACAAGAAAAAACAGAAGGAAGGGAAAGAGACCATCTCCTTGAAGGTAAGGGGTCGGGGAGGGGGCTGCCTTCTCTCCAGGCAGCTTGCAGTTATTCTTGGGCCTTAAATGGATTTGGCCTTAAATGGATGAGGAGGGTTGTGGAGCAAAGGTGAATTCTCTGATTTTCCAGAGGTCCAGCATTTAGCCAGGAGAAACACACTTATCACAGGTTGAGAGAAACACACTTATCACAGGCTGGGAGCATTCAGCTAGCATCAGAGGGCATTTCTTTGGCAGGAGAGTATGTATAAAGGACTGTGATTCATGCAATCGTTTATACACAGCCCCACAGAGCACAGCTCAGCGCTTCACTGCAAATTGGCGTTCAGTGAACGTCTTGAATCAAAACACACCACCCTTCCCAAAGGAAGTGTAAGAGAAGCAAATACTCTCAGGTGCTGCCCAGTCCTATCCGATTAAATTCCCTGTTCCAGAACTTACAGACGACCAAGACAGCAATGACTCTAGAAGCTGAGTCTCCCTCTGCCCTCAAAGGCTCTACAATCCATCCAGCGGTGTTCACACTAGCTATGCAGTCAAGGAGAAGCATGAGGGGAAGCCCCAGAGATCCAGACCCTCACTGCAGCGCGCCGGGCCTCCGGGATGTGGGCGGATTATGTGGACACCGGGCTGTAGGGACCACTCGAGGTCTCAGCCCTCTCAACGCACACTCTCCTTTGGGACTTCTTCTAAAAGCAAAAATATACATAAGAAGGGTGACGTTCCAAGCCTTGGTCCAGGTGGGAAGGTACCCCCGAGCAGGAGTGTGCAGGTTTGGGAGAAAGGCAGATGGCGGAAGAGAGGCACAAAGAAAGAAAGGAGACCCGGCGCGGAAGCAGCTTTCTCCCCTGCGCCTTAGTTCTTCTTGACAGTAAGCATCGGTCACAACTGCCGAAAGGGGCCACGCTGAACCTGATCTAACGACTGTGAAGCCAGATTTCCTCTAACGATACACACACTACACTAATAGTTTCCATTTTAAAACTTCAGAGTGATAGTGATGAAACGACATTTTAACGTGTTTACTCTTCGTATCCATTAAAACATTCAGAACAATTTCCACCTTGCCCTTGGCAGCTCATCCACACAAAGATTTATCTGCTTTTCACTGGCTCGATATCAATTCTCCTTCAACTCTGTCAAATCGCCCCCAGACCACAGATGTCCTGTGTCAAACACCTGCTAATACTGGCAGCCGCCCCAGAGTTCACGTCATGGAGCAGTAAAGAGCATGACAAAATATCTGGGCTATTGCTACAAAAGGAGGCGGGCAATAATTTTGTTCGTGAGCAGGCTGGATCAGAATTCCAAGCTCGTGGAACAAAAGCTTGATTAGTAGGATGTGTACAAATGACACCAGTATTGCTGGTTAGGAGTGCTCTGATCACAATCTCTATGTTTTTCCTCTGCCCATTTCCTGAACCTTTTCTTAGAAGAAAAATCAGGAGAGCAAGGTATGTAAAAACAGACCCAACTTACATTGCTGGTCTTCACACTGCTATTTGTTCCAAGTTTGGACTTATTACTCAGTGTGTATGTGTCTGACTCTTTGTGACCCCAGGAACTATAACCATCCAGGCTCCTCTGCCCGCGGGATTCTCCAGGCAAGAGAGTGGAGCCAGTTGTCATTTCCTTTTCCAGGGGATCTTCCCGACTCAGGGATCAAACTCTCCTCTCTTGTGCCTCTGGCATTGGCAGGTAGATTTTTTACCACGGCGCCACCTGGGAAGCCCTATTACTTCCATACTTATTTTTAAATAAAAATGCACTAACTATTTGGCAAGAGCTGTAGGATCCTGAGATACATTAAAATCATTACCCTGCTATTCTCAGTAGAGCAAAGGGTTTTATTTAAGACAAGGATGAGTGTAAGGTGTCTTTGCCGACAAACACTGAGCAAGGGTGCTAGAATGGCTTTTTGTTTTTAAGATTTTTTTCTGAGGTGGACCATTTCTTAAAATCTTTTATTGAATTTGTTACAATATTGGCTCTGTTTTACGCTTTGTTTGGTTTTTTTTTTTTTTTGGCCACTAGGCATATGGGACCTTACCTCCTTACCCAGGGACTGAAACTGCAGCCCTTGCAGTTCAAAGGTGTGAAGCTTTAACCTGGACTCTCAAGGAAGTCTCTAGCAGGGCTTTTTAAAAAACTTCTAAAGTAAATGCAAAATTGACTTGCTTGTAAGTTATTAAATAAAAAACAGAATCCTACATATAGGTTCGTAAAGACCACAACAGATGCATGAAGTTGCGAACTCCGGAAGCCCTCAATAAAAGGTGAAATAAAAAGATTACTGCCTGGCCTTCTTTACAGCATGCGTGCCCTGTGTTTCCTCACTGATACCTCAGCTGTGTCATATGGATACCTTCGTTCATGACTGCTATCATCCACAGAATTAAGGAAAACGATGATCTCTAGGATAGTTCTATTAAATGTGAAAGGATGCTGAGGGAGACAGCCTCGGGGCAATGCAGAATGGAAGCTTGAGGCTAGCAGAGAGGGCGGGAGAGGTGAGGTGGAAATGGTGCAGCTGCTCCAAGACTCTCCCCCAAACGCCACGCCAAGGGCCACCTGTGGCCCTCATCCTGACGGCTACAGCCGTTCTGAGACAGGCTGCACCTGGTGGCCTGGGTTCTGCCTGGGGCTATTTGCTGGTTGGCTTCTTCGCTAAAGTGCTGGGCAAGAGCTCAACTTGAATGCGAGCCTGGAGAATTCTTGAAGAGTGGGTCGGGGTCTGGGAGCTCATGCTGAGTTCAGGTTCACGACTCTGAATACACTCCTGGCTTCAGATGGGCAGCAGACGCCCCGGGGCCCAGCCCAGCTTTTGCAATTACCGTGGAGTGCTTACCACCAACACCAGCCAAAAAGACACTGGGGCGCTGGGTGAAGAGCCCCCATCTCTCCCACTGCAGGGGCTTCCAATGGACCCCCAGGCCAGGAGTAGTCCTAACGCTGGGAGCAGCGGAGCAGAGTGGGGCCCTCGAGGGTGAGGCCCGTTGGCTTGAGGCTGAAGCACAGCGCGGAGGCTGTTTCTGGCTCATCGGCTCTTCACTCCTGGCTCCACCAGGCTGTACCGCCTCTTCCCCCTGCCACTGCTACCTTGGGCAGGCTGAAGCAGAAGCGCCAGTCCTGAAGCGGGTGTGGTGGCAGTGACAACACACCCAGACTCAGTGGGGCCCACTGGCCCTGGGCACAGAGGCCCAACGGAGCCCAGAATGGGCGGCAACGTCCAGAGGCATCGCACCTAAGACACATCCCTACCCCTCTACTGTAGGTGCAGGACAGAAAAGAAACTTCTTTAATTTTAGCAATGGTTGTTTGAGGCAAGTAGGTGAAAGTGAAAGTGAGATCACTCAGTCCTGTCCGACTCTTTGTGACCCCGTGGACTGTAGCCTACCAAGCTCCTCCGTCCATAGGTTTCTCCAGGCAAGAATACTGGAGTGGGTTGCCATTTCCTTCTCCAGGGGATCTTCCCGACCCAGGGATCGAACCCAGGTCTCCCGTATTGGAGGCAGACGCTTTAACCTCTGAGCTGCCTGGGCAGCCAGGTGAAAGATGAAGGAGAGTGAAACTGTTGGTGGCTCAGTTGTGTTCCACTGTTTTTTGACTCCATGGACTGTAGCCCCCCAGGTCCTCTGTCCACAGAATTTTCCAGGTAAGAATACTGGAGTCAGTTGCCATTTTCTTCTCCAGGGGATCTTCCCCAATCCAGGGATTGAGTCTGGGTCTCCTGCACTGCAGGCAGCTTCTTTATCATCTGAGACACCAGGGAAGCTACTTAAATCCCCCAAACCCACTTATCTGAAAACTAAAAACACATTCCTACTTTTTCAGAAGTTCTTTATCAGGCTTATTGCTAAGCATTCTGAGAAAAAATGCGACTTTACATCCATAAGTGATTTTCACAAAGTAAACACAGCATCTGATAATGTGATTCAAACTAAGATTCCAGAAATACCTGTAACTAAAGCAATTAACAAGTCCTCGTGGGGGGCTTTCTCTGTGGACTGGTATCATGAGGGCCGACCCACGCTGTGCAGAGCGCTCGGGAGTAACCGACTTACCTCCTAACTGGAATTTTCCCGTTTGTGTTGGTCATAAATGCCAATTTCATCCAGCTGGAAAACAACAGTAACAACTGTTTTAATGTTTATTGGGAGGAACAGCTTCCATCTGGTTAAAATCTTTAAAAGAAAGTTCACTCAAACAAAGACAATTTATTCAGAAAACCAGAGACAATCTCACACCATGAGATAAATTTACTGTTTGTCAGAGTTAGCTAATAAAAATATAACTCTCAGTTAAATTCGAACTTCAGATAAATAACAAATACTTTTTTTAAACTACAGGTATGTTCCAAATAGTTCTTAGGATGTATTTATACTAAAACATTATTTGTTACTCATTCAAATTTCACTGAGAGTCCCATGTTTTACCTGGCAATCCTAGATGAATTAGGAAATTGGGTGTTTGCATTAAACACAGCAAATTATAGGCACTTGTTTGGTGGCTGTTCTTGTCCTTGACCACTGCTTTGTAATAATCTACTAAGGGGTTAAGAAAGGCAAGGGCATGGCGACAGCAGCCAGGCTTGTCTGAAGTCAGCGGGGACACCCCGGCCCTCACCCCCCTGCCACCCCAGGGAGCAGTGAAGTGCAAAGGGAGAAGCAGGCAGGCGCGAGCCCTTTGTGACCTGCTCCTCATGCAGCTGACGGATGGGTGGACACCATCTCCATAAAGGAATCTGGACCCTTAACTTGTCACTGTCAGAGAAGTTCGTCAACTCAAACTGATGGTGAGACATGCTGCGCTTTTCCCAAGTTTTCAGGACTCAGGCGGACCCGGAACACTTATCCTTTGGTGCCAGGGCTGTTCTTAGCTACCGACTCATTCTCACTGTTCTTGTAAATAACCTAACAATCTGCAGGACATGATGATTTGATAAAGCTTCTGTCTTCAGTCAGTGTTCCCTGAAGCACAAATGGCTACCTTTAAGGGGCTACTTTCAGGACCACGGCAGTGAGCAGCGGGCAGACAGCGAGCGAGGGTCACTCCAAGCTGCGCTCTCAGGCGGGCTGTGTCCCGAGGCCACTGGGACCTCGAGTGTGATCTCAGCCAGGCTTGGCGGCAAGCGGGCAGGCTCTGATATCCTGTCTCAGCCTGTCATTGGCCGTGGGCTTCCTTTCTGAAGAAGGGGCGAGTGTGGGGTCGGCCCTCCTCAACCAGGGACATGAAGGGTCAACCCTAAGGGACGCTGTGGATTTTGGTATGGGCAGGGGTCCTGGAGCCAGCCCCCTGGGATACTCTGGGAGGTGGGGATCTACTGGTGATCCCCTGTAGGCAGAGGGTGGTTCAGAAGCAGGCAGACGTGAGCCCTGAGTGACCTTACACCCTCCAGCAGCTGGTGGATGGGTGAACACCAGCGACAGAAAGCAGTCTGGGCAGGACACCCATGAGGGCAGCTAAGATCTGGCATCTGGACACAAGGAATCGGCTCCCCCAGGCCTAAGAGGGCATGCCAGAAGTCTGAGACCCTTTGGGATTCCATGACCTCAACATGTCTGCTGGGTTGCTCTTTATTTTTAAGAAATCATGCCAGAGCAACTGCAGAGGGAAAGGAGAAGCAGCTGCACAGAAACAGGGAAATACACGACTGGACAACTCCCTCTTCTAAGACAACAGGGGACACTGGAACGAGAGCACCAGAATCAAAATAAGTAATTCTGAGTGAGCGGGGGTGAGGGGCCAGCACTGGCTCTGCACGGGCTCCTTTGCTCTGCGAGGACTCATGAGCGGTGTCGCCACCATTATGCACAGATGAGGACAGTGAGGCGCCAGGTAAGAACTTTCCCAAAGTCCTCAGGCAATGGAGTGGCCAGCCTGGGGGTTACAGCAGTGGCCAGCCCGGGGATTGTAGCAGAGCCCATGCTCCCAGAGCCCCACCGGAGGGACCAGAGCAAGACACGGGCGGCCCAGGGGGCAGAGCTCTCCTTCCATCACCCACAGTCCAGGGAGTCCCAGCCTGGGCGCTGGCTGGGCCCGGCTAAGAGACACGTGCAGCCTCCTCTGTGCAGGCTCTCACGTACCACGCACTGCCTATCCCAGGGCCCGATCACTGCTTCTCAAACAGGTGGACTGGGGCTTTGGCTAGGGTTTCTACATGAGTCACGTCACCCATAAAGAATAACTCGATAGGGTTAAAAGCTGCCACCTGGCACCTCTGAATTTTGGATACAGTGAGCTGGGGGAAGGAAGGCCTGCCTTCTGAAGTTCAAAAGTACCTTTGGAACCCTGACTGCTGGGGAAACAGTCCCTGGGGCCAGTGCTCCTCTCCCTCTGGAGTGGTGGGTGCGTCTGCTGAATGGAGCCATACTCCCCATCCCTCAGTCTCATGCCATAGAGGCTCGAGTTGTACCCAGACCCCGGCTATGGCACCAGGCACACAAAGCTACTATCGGCAGTCTGGGGACACGAAAGCCCAGGCCCACAACCCAGGGGACACTGAGGAGGTGGAGTTCCAGTACCTTCCTGCCACCAACCATTCCTCTCAAATAGATGTTTGGCTGTGGGCATCACACATGCCTGCCAGGTGGCAGGAAGGGTACCGGTGTGTACTGGTCAACGACTTCTCCAAAGTCAGGAGCGCAGAGGGGAAGCTGCCTGGCGCATATATGCAGCCTGCATCTCCTAGTCTGCGTTTGCTCGGCAGACACCAAGCACAAAGGCTCATGCAAACAAAACTCACTGCTTCTTGAGGCACGTCATCGGGCTGACGTTGTTGGCCCTGAAGTTGTGAATGATGGATCTCAGGCCTTCGACCCATTGCTGAAAAAGAAAGAGAAAGTGTTCCCGGTGAGCAAATCCACCGGAGCTAAACCGAGAGGTCCTTATTAGACAGCCCATATCCATTTAGTGGAAAAATAATAGAAACTTTTCTTTATCTCCTTCCTGCCACACGCCCATTCGCATCAAACGCTCACATTTTGTGTTTCAATAAACTGCTTTCACTCATTCCATGAAGATAAATGTGGCACACACAGTGTCATTAAACACTGGGCTGTCATGAAGGAATGCTTCCCACTGGCTGACTGGTTACATCT
>SJYV01000609.1:416731-470850 GCA_006410875.1 Neotragus pygmaeus | reverse complement strand
GCTCAGCCTTCTTCACAGTCCAACTCTCACATCTATACATGACCACAGGAAAAACCACAGCCTTGACTAGACGGATCTTAGTCGGTAAAGTAACGTCTCTCCTTTTGAATATGCTATCTAGGTTGGTCATAACTTTTCTTCCAAGGAGTAAGAATCTTTTAATTTCATGGCTGCAATCACCATCTGCAGTGATTTTGGAGCCCCCAAAAATAAAGTCTGACAGTTTCCACTGTTGCCCCATCTATTTCCCATGAAGTGATGGGACCAGATGCCATGGCAGCAAAAACTCGGTGTTGAAATAAGTTTAACCAAGAGCCAGACTTTTGAATCATAGTGATACATTTTTTAGTGACTATAAGAAGGTTACTTGTTCTGATAATACATCAAATAAATTATTTTTAAAAACATGGCTAATTTCATCTTTGTTTCATGTTTTAAAAAGATCTCCCCCCCTGGTATTTTTAGTGTATATTATCAGTAGGCTTGCATGTACATAACATTTATAAGTAAGTATATGTATATTGGAAAAATCCAAAGCAAAAACAAGCCTGTTGAAAATATTCAAGAAACATGCACACTGTCCAAGTGCTGTCTCTTATACACATCTAGATGTGTATAAGAGACAGGGGGAGGCTAGTGTTAATGCTAGGAGAAGGCAATGGCACCCCACTCCAGTACTCTTGCCTGGAAAATCCCATGGACAAAGGAGCCTGGAAGGCTGCAGTCCATGGGGTTGCTAAGAGTTGGGCATGACTGAGCAACTTCACTTTCCCTTTTCACTTTCCTGCATTGGAGAAGGAAATGGCAACCCACTCCAGTGTTCTTGCCTGGAGAATCCCAGGGATGGTGGAGCCTGATGGGCTGCCGTCTATGGGGTTGCAGAGTCAGACACGACTGAAGCGACTTAGCAGCAGCAGCAGCAGCAGTGACATTCATCCATTTTTTGAAAATACAATGTGGTAACAACTTTGCTTATTTATTGTGATGGAACAGTCCTTGCGAGTGACCTTTGAGGTCATTGCACCTGTGACATGGCTCACACCTTACTTAGTCGAAATGCCCCCGTTCCCCTCAAGCACAGGGAGGAAGCTTCAGGTTCTCCTCTTTGCGATGCTAAACGTGAGGTCCACAACCCTGTCCAAGGTGACACAGTGGCCAGTGCAGGGCAGAGGCAATCAGAACTCGGTTGTCTGTCCTTCGTGTGTCTGGTAAATTTGTCCTCAGGGCTCGTCCACATATCTCCTTCCACGACGTGAAAAGATCCATCAACCTTTCCTTATATCTGTTATCTTAATGTACACTTGGCATAATAAGGCCAAAAGACTGTGGGAAATATGCTAAATGTTTTGTTTTTTGGTTTGTTCTTATTAAAACATAAAACAGAGGAAATGCCAGCAGGTGTCAGTAGAACCTTAGAATTTAGTTGTAAAGTTAGAAATGAGATAAATGCATATCAACTTCTTTGAATGTTTCCAGATTAACAGAAGCAAAAAAAAAAGAAAAGCCAATTTAGATATGGTTTTCTGAATTGCTGAAAATAAGCATATATGTAAATAGTCTACGTAACACCCCACAAGACGCATCTTAAAGCCTTGGGCTGCATATTTCTAGGATTATTCCCCGACACGCACTGAGCTCACGCACGGGCTCCATGGGGGCTCAGGGTGGGATTCCTTCTACTCTGGGTGTCTTCCCTTGGGTCGGCGGTCCTGAGTGGGCACACGCAGCCTGGATGCAGGAGAACCAGCCCGCAGAATCCATTCAGCTACGGTGTGCAAGCTTCTGCACCTCCTTGGAGGCTGTAACGGCCCTTGTTCTCTCATTTTCCTACTCTTCCAATTCTGTCTAAATTAATTTAAAACTTATTTCAGGCCTTCTAAGGAAGGATCCTTTGAGAGACTCTCGGGGGCTGGTGCTGGATGCTTGGGGAGGGCAAAGGTGGGCGGAACAGGAGCTGCCCCTGATGGACCCTGGGAACTTCCCCCCCCTCACCCGCTCCTCTGGGACCTTTCACACTTATCTTCGTTATGCAGGCCCCACAGTGTCCATTTTCCAAGCAAATGTCTGGGCCTCTCCCTTAAACACTAGGATTCTCATAGACAAAATAATCTCTTTCCCATTAAAACCAAATGTAGAGAATAACAAAAAAAGAAACCAACTCAGAGACACAGAGAACAGACTGGTGACTGCCAGTGGGCAGGGGGAGAGGTGGAGGGCTGGGCGAGCGGGCGGCATGGACTGCAGGCTTGAGAGCTTCAAGGACATACTGCACACCGTGGAGAGTACTGCTGCTACTCTGTAATAATTGTAAATGGAAAGTAACCAAATACTCTCTACAGAGGAAAAAAAACCCCAAAACAAACAGAAAACTCCCCAAATGTATAGAGACACAGACATAACAGACCTAAACCAAAAGATATATGAATTTACAGAGCACATATCTTGCTTTTTCTCCTTTAAAAACATTTGGCAATTTTTTATGGTTAAAGAAAATGATATTTAAATGCCCTGTATAGAAAAATGCAAAGCAAGAAAGCAAAAAGTAAAGATTACTCCAAATCCCATTACTGATCCTGAGAGCTGACAACTTTGCTGTCTGAGCTTCTAGGCTTTTTCTATGCACATAGTCCTCCTAAAATAACTGGTCCCTCCAGTCAGCATCACTTGAAGTAGAGTTGTTTTCCTTCAACACAATCTTATTTCTAGATTTTGTTCCAGAAGCATTCTTCTTGTTTTTGTCGTTTAGTGGAAAGTCATGTCCGATGCTTTGTGACTCCATAATCTCCAGCACACCAGGCTTCCCTGTCCTTCACTATCTCCCTGAGTGCCTTCAAAGTCATGTCTATTGAGTCAGTGATGTCATCCGACCATCACATCCTCTGGTGTCTTCTCCTCTTGCCCTCAGTCTTTCCCAGCATCAGAGTCTTTTTCAATAAATCAGTTCTTTGCATCAGGTGGCCAAAGTATTAGAGCTTCAACTTCAGCACNAGAGGAACCTGGTAGGCTGCAGTCCATGGGGTCGCGAAGAGTCGGAGATGACTGAGTGACTTCACTTTCACGCTTTTGGAGAAGGAAATGGCAACCCACTCCAGTGTTCTTGCCTGGAGAATCCCTGGGATGGGGGAGCCTGGTGCTGCTGTCTATGGGGTTGCACAGAGTCGGACACGACTGAAGCGACTTAGCAGCAGCAGCATCTAAAATAAAGTCTTGTATTTTATGTTTTAAAATGTACACAGACTTGGTAATGGGTTTCCCAGGTGGCTCAGTGGTAAAGAAACCACCTGTCAATGCAACAGACTCAGAAGACCTGGGTTCGATTCCTGGGTCAGAAAGATCCCCTGGAGGAGGAAATGGCAACCCACTCCAGTATTCTAGCCTGGAAAAGCCCATGGACAGAGGAGTCTGTTACAGTCTAAAAAGTCACAAAGAGTAAGACACAACTTAGTGACTAAATAGCAACAACAAATATTTATTGTAAGCTTCACATATCTATATTAACATACCAAACTTTATTAATTGCTGAGTTGATGGACATTTCAGTTGTGTTTCTTTTTTTCCTTTCCTTTATTAATAAATGTTGCAATAAGTGTGTTTGGATTTTCTGGGAACGTATGACCAAAACACTATGGGACTGACTCCTTAACTTGTAGGATTTGATGTGAACTCCAGTAATTAGTGTCTGAGCAGAGTTAAACTGTAGGACATCCAGTTGATGTCTGTAGGGTGGGAGAACGGTTAGTGTGAGGAAAATCCCATACGTTTATATCAAGAGTGGGCTGTAAAACAAACAAACAAAGCAGATAAGGGTAAAGTGTTGTAGAGAAATAGATCACAGTAGTAAAGGGACAAGCAGGTCATGGTCCCAAGTGAGGGATCCTGGCTTCATTCATGAGATGTGTTGTGACTTAGATTCAGCTTTGCCCGCGTGCTTAGTAGCCCACCAGGCTCTTCTGTCCATGGACTTTCCCAGGAACGATTACTGGAGAGGGTTGCCAGTCCCTCATCCAGAGGATCTTCCTGACCCAGGGATCGAATCAGAGTCTACTGCACTGGCAGGTGGATTCTTTAATGGAGAGTCACCTGGGAAGCCCAGGTTGATTTAGCTTGGAAGGTAAATTGCTTCTATTGTAGCTATCTCTGATAGCTCCTTTAATCTACACATATGGTTAACTGATAATTTAGAAAATAAAATTCTTTCTCTCCTCAGCAGAATTCAAACCTCTGTGTAGATGGATCTGCTTCTTTATTCTCAATGGGGGGATGTCTGTGCATTTGCTCCACATGAAAAATCCTTACTTCTGAATGGATTTTCTAAACACATTTCTTCAAGTTTTCTGAATATATTTTCACAGCCCCAACTACCGCACAATTGCACTCATCTCACACAATAGTAAAGTAATGCTCAAAATTCTCCAAGCCAGGCTTNTTATTGGTTCTTTCAGGTCATCCTGATTCAGTTGTTTCTAAAAAGAAACAACAGAGAGACTGGACTTTGAGGAGGCTTCAGTGAGGGGTCTTCAGTGACATTCCAGAGAAGGCAATGGCACCCCACTCCAGTACTCTTGCCTGGAAAATCCCATGGACAAAGGAGCCTGGAAGGCTGCAGTCCATGGGGTCGCTAAGAGTTGGGCATGACTGAGCGACTTCACTTTCCCTTTTCACTTTCCTGCATTGGAGAAGGAAATGGCAACCCACTCCAGTGTTCTTGCCTGGAGAATCCCAGGGATGGTGGAGCCTGATGGGCTGCCGTCTATGGGGTTGCAGAGTCAGACACGACTGAAGCGACTTAGCAGCAGCAGCAGCAGCAGTGACATTCATCCATTTTTTGAAAATACAATGTGGTAACAACTTTGCTTATTTATTGTGATGGAACAGTCCTTGCGAGTGACCTTTGAGGTCATTGCACCTGTGACGTGGCTCACACCTTACTTAGTCGAAATGCCCCCGTTCCCCTCAAGCACAGAGAGGAAGCTTCAGGTTCTCCTCTTTGCGATGCTAAACGTGAGGTCCACAGCCTTGTCCAAGGTGACACAGTGGCCAGTGCAGGGTAGAGGCAATCAGAACTCGGGTGTCTGCCCTTCGTGTGTCTGGTAAATTTGTCCTCAGGGCTCGTCCACATATCTCCTTCACAACGTGAAAAGATCCATCAACATTTCCTTATATCTGTTATCTTAATGTACACTTGGCATAATAAGGCCAAAAGACTGTGGGAAATATGCTAAATGTTTTGTTTTTTGGTTTTGTTCTTATTAAAACATAAAACAGAGGAAATGCCAGCAGGTGTCAGTAGAACCTTAGAATTTAGTTGTAAAGTTAGAAATGAGATAAATGCATATCAACTTCTTTGAATGTTTCCAGATTAACAGAAGCAAAAAAAAGAAAAGCCAATTTAGATATGGTTTTCTGAATTGCTGAAAATAAGCATATATGTAAATAGTCTACGTAACACCCCACAAGATGCATCTTAAAGCCTTGGGCCGCATATTTCTAGAAGGATTATTCCCCGACACGCACTGAGCTCACGCACGGGCTCCATGGGGGCTCAGGGTGGGATTCCTTCTACTCTGGGTGTCTTCCCTTGGGTCGGCGGTCCTGAGTGGGCACACGCAGCCTAGATGCAGGAGAACCAGCCCGCAGAATCCATTCAGCTACGGTGTGCAAGCTTCTGCACCTCCTCAGAGGCTGTAATGGCCCTTGTTCTCTCATTTTCCTACTCTTCCAATTCTGTCTAAATTAACTTAAAACTTATTTCAGGCCTTCTAAGGAAGGATCCTTTGAGAAACTCTCAGGGGCTGGTGCTGGATGCTTGGGGAGGGCAAAGGTGGGCGGAACAGGAGCTGCCCCTGATGGACCCTGGGAACTTCCCCCCTCACCCTCTCCTCTGGGACCTTTCACACTTATCTTCGTTATGCAGGCCCCACAGTGTCCATTTTCCAAGCAAATGTCTGGGCCTCTCCCTTAAACACTAGGATTCTCATAGACAAAATAATCTCTTTCCCATTAAAAACCAAATGTAGACAATAACAAAAAAAGAAACCAACTCAGAGACACAGAGAACAGACTGGTGACTGCCAGTGGGCAGAGGGAGAGGTGGAGGGCTGGGCGAGCGGGCGGCATGGACTGCAGGCGTGAGAGCTTCAAGGACATACTGCACACCGTGGAGAGTACCGCTGCTATTCTGTACTAACTGTAAATGGAAAGTAACCAAATACTCTCTACAGAGGAAAAAAACTCCCAAAACAAACAGAAAACTCCCCAAATGTATAGAGACACAGACATAACAGACCTAAACCAAAAGATACATGAATTTACAGAGCACATATCTTGCTTTTTCTCCTTTAAAAACATTTGGCAATTTTTTATGGTTAAAGAAAATGATATTTAAATGCCCTGTGTAGAAAAATGCAAAGCAAGAAAGCAAAAAGTAAAGATTCCTCCAAATCCCATTACTGATCCTGAGAGCTGACAACTTTGCTGTCTGAGCTTCTAGGCTTTTTCTATGCACATAGTCCTCCTAAAATAACTGGTCCCTCCAGTCAGCATCACTTCAAGTAGAGTTGTTTTCCTTCAACACAATCTTATTTCTAGATTTTGTTCCAGAAGCATTCTTCTTGTTTTTGTCGTTTAGTGGAAAGTCATGTCCGATGCTTTGTGACTCCATAATCTCCAGCACACCAGGCTTCCCTGTCCTTCACTATCTCCCGGAGCGCCTTCAAAGTCATGTCTATTGAGTCAGTGATGTCATCCGACCATCACATCCTCTGGTGTCTTCTCCTCTTGCCCTCAGTCTTTCCCAGCATCAGAGTCTTTTTCAATAAATCAGTTCTTTGCATCAGGTGGCCAAAGTATTAGAGCTTCAACTTCAGCACTAGTCCTTCCAATGAATATTCAGAGTTGGTTTCTTTTAGGATTGACTGGTTTGATCTCCTTGCTATCCAAGGGACTCTCAAGAGTCTTCTCCAGCACCACAGTTTGAAAGCATCCATTCTTCGGCGCTCAGCCTTCTTTATGGTCCAGCTCTCACATCCATACATGACCACTGGAAAAACCATGGCTTTGACTCTAAGGACTTTGTCGGTAAACTGATATTTAATACACTGTGTAGATTTGTCAAAGCTTTTCCTCCAAGGAGCAAGCGTCTTTTAATTTCATGGCTGCAGTCACCATCTGCAGTGATTCTTTTTGGTTTTTAGTCAAGGTAGCAAACTGTCAAGGCAAAAACCAGCAGACCCTGTGACACTCTCTAAATGTGCTACGCAATTTTCTCCAAAGGTAAGCTGCAGGAGCATCCTCACTAATCATACAGTGTTTGCTTTCAAAGAGAAGGCTATAGTGGAGATGGTGGAGGCATCTTAAATTCACAAGTTTACTGAGACTTGCTCTACAACGTGTAGTCTAGGGACGAGCAGTGTTAGACTCACCTGGGAATTGTTACAATGCACCATTTATGAAATCTGCCCCTAGGGCTGGAAACAACGCTCAAGTTCTTAAAGTCTTGGACCCTGGAGTATTCGACCCAGGCCTGAGGCAGAGCCTGGTTCAGGAATCAGAAAACCCCAGAGGTGAAAGCTTCCTGGTGGCTCGGAGGGCTTCCCTGGTGGCGCAGACGGTAAAGAATCCACCTGGAATGTAGGAGACCCGGGTTCAATCACTAGGGTGGGAAGATCCCCTGGAGGAGAGGACCACAACCCACTCCAGTATTCTTGCCTGGATAAGCCCATGGACAGAGGAGGTTGGCGGACTATAGTCCTTGGGGTCGCAAAGAGTCGGACAGGACTGAGCAACTAAGCCCAGCACAACACAGGGGTAAAAGCAGGAGAATGAAGACGCTGGTGATTTAGGCAAGATTTGACCCAAGATTCAACATTTTACCTTTTGAGTGTGCTTATCTGGGATGCTAAAACCTTCTAAAATTAAACAGCAGATCTACCAATGTTTGTATACCATCGACCAATTTCCACATCATTTTAAAAAGGAAAAAACAAAACAATTTTTCTCTTCATGTCAACTATTTTCTCCCGGTTCTGATAAGGAGAGAAATAAGTATAGGTAAAAGGTATTGAGTGCTACCCTGGCAAGAGACCATTGTCAGTGCTGAAAACTCCCTCACGGCACGGGACAGGCCAATGGGCAGACAACGACAGTGGTGCCAATAAAAATCAGGCAAAGAAAACTGAAAGTCACCTTAACTGCGGCCTCAAAGGTAACAGAGACAGAACAGAACTGCATGCATAATAAAGGAGCTACGCTGGCAATTCTAGACAAAGTCAGTTGATAAAACTCAGGATGAAAGGTTAAATTAAGGAGCCTATGCAAATCACACGATAGCAAACTATTGAGATAGGGGGCCAAACAGCAATGTGGGTTTTGGAAAAAAAAACCCAGCAGATGGAAAATCCCATTAATGATTTCAAATCCCTCTGAAAGTCAATAATACTTCGTATCAAAGTTTCAAATCCAAGGGAACATTAAGGGGTGAAAAAAAGAACAACGAGAGCTTTTTCCCCTTGACACAGTCTGAGTCTTCCACAAAACAAACCTTTCTATCTGCTCTTCTTTGTACGGATGGGCCTGGATAATATTTATACTTTCCTAGTCAAGATCAGTTTAGGCACTCACAGATAGTCAAAACAGTCTGTCAGCCTGGCTGATTATCTTGACCAGACTAGGTCAAAAAGAACCTCTAAATAGTCACAAGGAACGAGGGGACACTGTGCTATTCTTGGTCATCACCCAGAAGCTAAAGTGTCAAATTCCCATTCCAAATGGGTTTCTGTTCACTATCATTCCGAAGAGACCATTTTTTTCATCACTTAAGTGTAACTCTGAGGCTTCCCAGGTGGCGCTGTGGTAAAGAATCCGCCTGCCAATGCACAAGGCTAAAGAGATGCAGGTTCAATCCTTGGCTCAGGAGGATCCCCTAGAGGAGGAAATGGCAACCCACTCCAGTATTCTTTCCTGGAAAACTCCAAGGACAGAGGAGCCTGATGGGCTACAGTCCACGGGGTCACAGAGAGCTGGACATGACTGAGCGCACAGAGACACACATGCCTGACTCTACCCATGGCAGTCTGATAGCTTGTACCAGTGTTCTACTAAACTTACAGACTCTTGTCCTAAACAACTACACCTCATTCCAGGTATCTACTCCAATAAGTATACCCTTGAGAGAATCAGGATATGATACCTCAAAATATGCCATTTTGGCATAAGAATTATTTTGAGCTGAATTCCTGAAATTCCTTATCTGCCTAAAAGCAGAGCCTCCCAATGGAATTGGATTGTCATAAATACTCTCCCCAGAAGGAACACTAATCTTCTCTTTTGGAAGATGAAGCGTGGACACCACACCCAAACAGAAATCATCCAGGACAGCCACACCTCCTGGCTGTCCTCCTCAGGACCCATTTATCTTCCCTAAAAAAATCTGTCCCTTGCCCCCTCTCCACTACCTGTTAACATGCTATATGAACTCTAAAATCTCACTGCCCTTTGGGGATTCACTTCTTTCTGTGATGCCCCTGTGCACACAAAACGAAAACTTAATTAATTTGTATGCCTTTTCTCCTGTTAATTGGTCTTGTTACCAGCCTATTTCATAGACCCAGCCTAAGTCACACATACATATGTACATTCAGAATAAATTTATGCTCGTATTTACTTGCAGTTTTTGAATGAACAACATAATATAAGCAATACACGATGCTCTTTAACGGCTCAAAAGGCACAGAGCACCACCATTCAAAAAGAAAATAAGAGGGACTTCCCTGGTGGCCCCGTCGTTAAGAATCCACCACGCAATGCAGGGGACATGAGTTTGATCCCTGGTCAGGGAACTAAGATACCACGTGCTGCAGAGCACCGAAGCCTGAGCGCCACACCTAGAGAGTCCGTGTTCCACCAAGGACAAGACTCCGCCTAACAGCCGGGATCCCACGTGCAGCAGCTCAGACCCAATGCCGCCAAATAAATAAACTTTTTTAAAAAGAAAAGAAAATGAGATGTCTCATTTATTTTATATAACAATATTTTATATCCATATGGATAACTGAAATAATTGAAGAATTATAAGATTTTAAGAGAACACAAAGCATCATTTTATGCTGGTCAGAAACTACTGGTTTTGTAAGAGTGCATTTTTGGTCTCGACTGTCAGATTTTCAGAATCCTGGTGGTGAGGGATGGTTGAAGAGCTGATGAATTAAAAGGTGTTCATGAAATTGTTTCTGTGGCTGATGCCTGCATTTAAGATCTCTGAGGTCACTTTTTCTCCTGACACATGTCAGTTGACAACACCAGCAAATTAAGCCATGCCAAAATGAACAGTACTCGACATGCAGACAAATGCTACCTGCTGAGGGTCTGAATAAGAATCATCAATCAAGGAGCCTCTGTCTGTCTACACTTCCAGGCAACATCACCGATCAGTCCGGACTGATCAAATGTACAGGTAATCCCACAAACCAAACAGGACTGTCAAGATAAAAAGTACTAAAAAGATTTTAAATCAAAGGGTTTGAGTTTCATTATCTAATTTCCTTTCATTTATGGAGAAAATCCCATATTTCCTCTGCTCTATCGCTTAAAAATTGGGGAGGGAAGGAAGAGACATGGCAGCAGGAAAACAAGGACAATAAGAAGGACGTTAATGGTAAAGATGAATGACTGTCTACATTATATTGTTCTCACACATCTGGGAAAATATTGGGCTGAGAAATGCCTCTGTGACATCATTTGCTGACTTTTTTCTCTATAAAACAGTAGTTCTGAAACATATTGTGTCTCTTCAATAGGAATGAATGAATGAATGAATGAATGCATACCCATTTGGGAAAAAAAAAAACAAAAAATGAATATCCCTCCTCCTGGCTGTGACTGGTATGAGAATATATCACTGCTTATGAGATAGCTATAGTAAAGAATTCTGCTAAACAAGGCTTCCTCATGCTCACTTGACCAAAAAATCTTTGCATGTGGACTTTTTTTTGCGGAAAACTGTGCAGGCCTCCAATTTGGGGAGCACTGCCCTATGACCACACCTCCCAGGAATAGTGACATTAACCGGTTACCTGAAAAGTACAGCAACACCATATGCTGCTGCAGGTGGAAGAGACTAGTCCTCAGATTGGGAGCTGAAGCAGAGGGCGTGCAGAACACAGAATCTGGAGTGGACCCAGCGCCTGGGTTCAAGACACCAGCTCGCCATTCACTCTTTGTGTGAACCTGGGCAAGCTACTCAACTCTCTGGGCCTATTTCTTCCTCTGCAAATGAGAATAATCCATCTCACAGGACTGTTTTGAGAATTAAATGAGATAACGCCTGCCAAGCACTCTGAACAGTATCTAGCATCCAATATAAAATAAAAACATCACCGCTGCTCTTCTTCTTATAATTATTAGGGGCCAGTAAACTTTATCTGTAAAGAGCCAGGCCAATAAATACTTCAGGAATTGGGGGCCACATATGGTTCTCTGTTGCATAGTTTTGTTTTAATAATCTTTTCAAAATTTAAAAGCCATTTTTAGCTCACTGGCTATACAAAAATCAGGCTGAGGGGGAATTCCCTGTGGTCCTGTGGCTAAGACACCACACTCCCAATACAGGAGGCCCAGATTTGATCCCTGGTCAGAGAACTAGATCCCGCAGGCTGCAACCAAGAGTTCACTAACTGCAACCAAAGACCCTGCATGCTGCCATGAAGACGGAAGAGCCTGTGTACTGCAGCTAAGACCCGCTACAGCCAAATAAACAAAATAAACATTTTAAAAAGTCAGAGCAGAGGGCTGGATCTGGCCCATGGACTGCGCTATTATGATTATTAGATTATTTCCTTAGAGGCAACAGAGTCTCATCTCAGGCATTGCCAACCCACTTCCTCACATGTCCCGTCTTTCAATTATACCCCAAAGATAAGAAAACACACAAACACATGCAGCCCCATGTTACACACACATTATGTTCCCAACGACATTTTCTTTTGCTAGCAGTAAAAACGAGCTATGTGGTAAATGGAGAATCAATTTACAGCTAGTGACATTTTTCTGTCCCAGGGGCCAAAAGGTGAAATTCAAACTTCTGGTACAATTAAGAGTAATTCATTTTGCATTCCCTTGGCAGAGTCATTTGATAACACTTGCAATTAGGACAACCCGAGTGACTGCGGGTTGGGCCCAGGGCTGAGTCTTTTCTCAGGAAACCTTCGCGTTCATGAAACCTCAGCAGAGAAAACATGTCCCCTGTGAAGATCACAGCATTGGAACAGAAGAGGCTGAGAGGTTTCCAGAGAAGCAAGAGAGGCAACAACCTAGAAAACCCACCTTAAAGGTCATGGGGACTTACATTGAAGCCCGAGAAAACATTTTAAAGGCCAAGAAAATACACATGAGAAAACTGTTAATGATAAAATATAGTACTATGTTAAACTGCTTTCCTGGTGGCTCAGACAGCAAAGAATTGCCTTGTAATGCGGGAGACCTCGGTTCGATCCCTGGATCAGGAAGATCTCCTGGAGAAGGGAATGGCTACCCACTCTAGTAGTCTTGCCTGGAAAATGCCATGGACAGGGGAGCCTGGTGGGCTATAGTCCATGGGGTTGCAAAGAGTCGGACACAACGGAGCGACTAACATTTTCACTTTCACGTTAAACTCTACTGGCATGAGCCCAACTTAGTATAAAAGAAAACTGTGTGCACATGAAAAAGACACATTAGAGTGAGTATGGGGGTTGTCAATAGGGGGAAGGGGGGCACTCCGTAAGTGGACATGGGTTTTTCTTTGAGGGGCATGCTGCTGTAGAACTAGATGCGGCCACGGGTGCACAGCACTGTGATATGCTGGGCTCAGTCACCGAGTCGCGGTCGACTCTTTGCGACTCCATGAACAACAGCCCGCCAGGCTCCTCTGTCCACGGGGTTCTCCAGGCAAGAAGACTGGAGTGGGTTGCCATTTCCTTCTCCAGGTGATGTACTAAATGGCACTAAAATGTTCACTTAAAACAGTTAATTTCTTGTGAATTTCACTTGCATTCACTTGTGACAGGTCTTACTGGAGGCTTCTTTCTCACTTTGCTCCTCCCTGACCCCAAGAAAACCTTCTTGATGAAAGTGACAAGGCGCCTGAGAACCCCAGTGAAACCTCTTCCAGCTCCAGTGCTGGGTTCCTGCACATGCATTTTGGTAAGGAGTTTTATTAAGAAAAATAACACTAAAACCCCACATTTAATGACTTAAGAAACTGGTGGTGGGGGGTGGTGTTTCAAAAAAATAAAGATAGTCACCTTTGGAAAGTTAAGGGGTGTAGAGATGGGGAACACAGAGACAGGAGGTCAGGGGCAGCCTGCAGATGGGCTCCCAGTGAATGCCTTCACACCGCGTGAGCACAGCAAGTCCAGGACACTCACATGCCTCAGAAAATATATTCTACATTCACTGTCTCTTCCTCTCTTGCCCCAAAGTAACTGGGTCCTCAATTTCTGATGATCTTAGCAGCATGCTCTCAGTTAATCAGATTTAAAATCTCCTCCAATTTCACCTGGAACAGTCTCTTGATTTCAAATGTTTCTCGGGTCTTCCTCCTTGTGTAACTGCTGAAGGCAAGAACGACTTATTTCCTTGTATCCTACCTCTGCAGAGCTGGTCCTCTGAGTCTGCTGATGTGGAACCCACAGATTTGAGGGTCAACTGTATGATGCCATTTTATACAAGGGACTTGAGCGCCTGTGGATTTTGGTATATTCAAGGGTCGGTGGGGGGGGCGCGGTTTCTAGAACCATTTCCCTGTGGATATTGAGGTACAACTGTACTTCTCAAACTTGAAAGTGCAAAGGAAGTACCTAGAGATCTTGTGCAAATGCAGACTCTGATTCAGCAGGTCTGAATCAGAGGATAAGCCTGAGACCCTACATTTCTAAGTTCCCAGGTGATGATGACCCTGCTGGTCCAGACCACACTTTGAGAAGCAGTGCTCTGAGCCCTATGCTATTACCGTATTACCTTCCCTGCCAAGGCAGGAGACATAAAAGACTCAAGTTCGATCCCTAGGTTGAGAAAATCCCCTGAAGGAGGAAATAGTAATCCACTACAGTATTCTTGCCTGGAAAATTCCATGGACAGAGGAGTCTGGCAGGCTACAGTCCATGGGGTCGCAAGGAGTCAGACAGGACTGAGGAACTAAAATAATCATCTTTTTAGAAGGTCAAGATCATGTTGCATCCTTCTTACAACTTAAGCCATGACCTTCTGTTACATCCAAAGAATCTTCAGAATAGACACAGGGATCCAAGCAACTAATTGGTAACCTCCTTGGCATCTAGTACACGTTTTTATTTTGTAAAGAAATTCCATGTCTTTATAGGGGAAAGTAACTTCAAGGCTCATTCACTATAACTCTCTTTTTTTTAAAATGAGGATAAGAAAGCTCATGTAGAAGAAATGATTTGCCTACATTTATAATTCATCAAAAAATAATTCTAGGATGAACAGCTGAATGAAGGAAGGAAAAAAGACACAAAGGGCATCTTCACTTAAAATGCCAGTGAGGTAAATATATTATGGAAATATTAGCATTCACTTTAGTGCAAATTCATCCATGCTGCATGCTGGCTGTTGTCTCGAACTTAGGTTCCAAATGATCCACAGACAAGTTTGCTGTTTGACACACACAGTGCTAACAAAAATGAATATATTTGTCAATCTTTTAACATCAAGAAATTTCATGTAAAAAATCCATATGTCCAGTATCTCATGGTAAAAATACCACCAACAACCATCTAGCAACCTCTGGGCCATGTTCTGATGGTTGGAAAACTGGCAAGAGTTAAGTGCCCCCAGATGGGATATGTACCCCCCACTTCACTACGTTCTATTCCATCCCAGCATCTTTTCATTACTCACATCATCTTCCTGGCTCCTGTAGGCATCTGGGTCAACAATGTCTGGTCTAAAGGAACTAATTTTTGATAATACAGAGATAAAGAAACAATTTCAGAGTGCAGAAAGCACCACCATGGGTCGGACACTAAGTCCTGGATCCTGAGACAGACAGTCTGGCAAGAGGAACATGAGAACTGCTGGAGGAAGGGAGGGCAAAGATGTCAGGCGGCCACGGAGGCCCCCAGGGCAAGTGTTACCCACTCCACATGCACTGATGCATACGGCCCTCCCAAGGCTCAGGGTCCACATGTGCTGATCCATACGGCCCTCCCAAGGCTCAGGGTCCACATGCGCTGATGCATACGACACTCCCAAGGCTCAGGGTCCACATGCGCTGATCCATACGGCCCTCCCAAGGCTCAGGGTCCACATGCACTGGTGCATAAGGCCCTCCCAAGGCTCAGGGTCTACATGTGCTGGTGCATACGACCCTCCCAAGGCTCAGGGTCCACATGCGCTGATGCATACGACCCTCCCAAGGCTCAGGGTCCACATGCGCTGGTGCATAAGCCCCTCCTAAGGCTCAGAATCCACATGCACTGATGCATAAGCCCCTCCTAAGGCTCAGAATCCACATGCACTGATGCATACGGCCCTCCTATGGGTCTCCACATTCAACCCAGCTATTAAGCAAAGGAGCCCCACTTTCTTTTTGGCAAGAAGAAAACACCTAGGTGAGATAGGGACTAAAGCTCACAAATACACATCCACCCATTTGCTCCAATTCACAGCCTGTCCTTAAGAAAACTTTTTACTGCCCCTCGCTGATTTGCTTCCCATGAATTTGGGATGGTTTAAAGAAAAAATAAAACAAGANGTCCACATGCGCTGGTGCATAAGCCCCTCCTAAGGCTCAGAATCCACATGCACTGATGCATACGGCCCTCCTATGGGTCTCCACATTCAACCCAGCTATTAAGCAAAGGAGCCCCACTTTCTTTTTGGCAAGAAGAAAACACCTAGGTGAGATAGGGACTAAAGCTCACAAATACACATCCACCCATTTGCTCCAATTCACAGCCTGTCCTTAAGAAAACTTTTTACTGCCCCTCGCTGATTTGCTTCCCATGAATTTGGGATGGTTTAAAGAAAAAATAAAACAAGATCATACCAACATTCACTCTGGGAAACATGAAACACACACACACACGCACATACATGCACCCCATCCCAAACTTGAGCCTCAAAAAACCATGAGACAATGTGGTGAAGAACTTAAATCAGTTAGTATATTGGGGCTTGGACGATGAATAGGAAATGCAGATTTACAACTGAGCTCCTTTAGCATTCAGCAGGCATTGGCTCAGGTGAGCCTAGGCAGCAAACCAGTAAATGCAAGTTCCTCAAGGCTGCTCTGCAAGAGAAGCAGGAGAAACTCCTTACAGAGCTTTTCTGCAGGGCAGCAGCTCTAACCTTGAGCTCTTAACTCGAGCACTAGGGCAGGGCCTAAGATCTCACATCTCGGATTAAGTTCCCAGGTACCGCTGAAGTTGCTGGTCTGGGACCACACTTTGAGAACGACCAGATAGCTAATACAATTAAAACTACTCTTCAAGAAATAGCTTTTTCCCCTCTAGGGTCACAGAAATAAATTTATTTTAATCATGCTTTTTGTATTAGTGAATTCTAACCATTTCTGGTAAGGCCACAAGAATCAGTAGGTTTTATAGATTCACCTGCCTGCTGTAGTCAATTAATTTGATAAAAACTTGTTTGGGTTCAAAGTGGCTATAATTTTTGGACTAAGTCCATTTGTATGCTAAGCAAATGGGGACTTAAACTTCATCCAGCATCAGAATCACCTGGGAGGCTAGTTAAAATATTACTGTAAAAATACTGAATCACAATGACGTGCCCTCAATATACCACTGTTTGCATTAATTGTTTATAAAATTGTATATTAATATAACTGTTATATTAATCAGTTATACTTCGATAAACAAAAACAGATAGCTGAGCTCCATTCTGAGAATTTCAGATTTATTAGGCTGGCATAAGACCCAAGAATTTGCATTTTTAAGAAAGTCCCAGGTGAGGCTTCTGGTTAGGTCCCTTTGAGTAGGTCTGTGCTTGCCTATGGGTAGAGGAGCTAGTTGAAAGGAGGGGAGCTCAGCATGAGTGCTAAGTCGCTTCAGTGGTGTTCGTGACGCTTTGCAATTTGGCCCTACGGACTGCAGTCTGCCAGGCTCCTCTGCCCATGGCATTCTCTAGGCAAGAATAATGGAGTGGGCTGCCATGCCCTCCCCCAGGAGACCTTCCCAACCCAGGGATTGAACTCACGTCTCTTTTGTCTTCTGCCTTGGCACGTGGGCCCTTTATCACTAGCACCACCTGGAAATCTCAGGGGAGCTCTGCAGAGTGTGAGCAAAGCCATCAGGTGGCACTGACTAAATGTGAACTTGATTTTTTTCCTTAACAAAACAAAGAATAAATCCCTTCTCCAAGAACATCTGCAGTAATTCTTCCACTCAACATAATTTCAATTCAGCAGAGTGATTTTGACATCCAATTCAATTGACTAAAATAAGATTTTATTACCTGTAATAAACTATCTGACCTTATCTTTTTTGTCTGCAAGAAGACACAACATTTTTGTAATTTACTTTCTACAGTATTCAATCATGGGCTTATTTGATGACTTGGTTACAAAGCATAATTTATGGAGTTTGCCAAATATTTACAACCTACAGAAAGTATGATGAGCAGTCTGGAAGTTGTCTGAACTCAAATCCAAATCTGTGCATTTTGAACTTCATAATAACAGCTTATTTTTGTAATCAAAATAAAATTCAACTTGGTATGAAATAACGTATTTATTTGTGGAGATTTTCAAAGCAGGCTGCCTTTCCATCTTATGCACAGTGACCACGCTTGCAGTTTGCTCTGTAGCACCAGCTGGAACTAAATAAGAGACATCTGACTGTCCTTCAACATGCCAGAGACAAAATCCTCCCCAGCTAGCTGTATCCTAAGAGAGAAAAGATACATCGGAGAAACTCGATTTCTCTTCTAAATAAGGAAGTCTGTTGCAATATTTGGCATTTCTTGTAGGGTTTATGGGCTTCCCTCGTGGCTCGGACAGTAAAGAATCAGCCTGCAACACGGGAGACCTGGGTTCAATCCCTGGGTTAGGGAAGATCCCCTGGAGGAGTGAATGGCTACCCACTCCAGTATTCTCACCTGGAGAATCCCTATGCATAGAAGAGCCTGGTGGGCTACAGTCGCCAGGGTTGCAAAGAGTCGGACACAACTGAGCGACTAAGCACACAGCACAATAGGGTTTATGGTAAAACAGTGGCAGAGAGATGAGGAGGATTCAGAAAAAAGCTCTATTACATACAGTTTAGGAAAAAAAAAAAAGGGAAACACCTCCTTCTTACAATTGTTTTTACTTATAGATGTTTTAAGTTATGTGACCGACCAGACACACCTATTACTCAAAGGCATACCGGATTTGAGGGAAAAGTACCAGCAATTTGCTAGCAATTCCTTTTAACAGAAGACCTTTAAGGAGAGGAAATGAAAGTAGAGTTTTCTAATTGGAATGACAGGAAGGATTTAGGGAAACAGAAAATAATGATCTCAGTTGGAAAGAGGTCAAGACACTGGGGTTACAGCCTCCAGGCTTGTCATGGATCCTCAGCAACGGCCCCCTTACATCCTGAAAAGTGACTCTAAAAATAATGCCATGGAATCCCAGACATTTTGGACTATGATTGAACCCAATTTTCTTGGTTTTCTTATCCAAACATCATTCTCCTAGCTTTTTTTATAGCTAAATTGTAAAAAACTTTAGGGTTATACCTATTTATCACCTAGGTTAGAGTTTATGGATTCAGTCCACATAAAGACCTCAATAAAATGAGGACAGATATATGGACACTGAGGGGGAAAGAGGGTGTGCTGAACTGGGAGACGGGGAGTGACATGTATGCACTGTGGATATTATGCATAAAATAGACAACCAGTGAGGACCTGCTGTGCAGCGCAGAGCTCTGTGGTGACCTAGATGGGGAGGGAATCCAAGAAAGGGGATGTGCGTGTGCGCACAGCCGCTTTGCTGTGTGGAACAGCAGAAACTAACACATATTGTAAAGCAGCTATAGTTAAAAAAAAATAAGTTTAATAATGAAAAAGAAAAAAAATCATACAAAAAAAGACAAGTGAGAAGAAAAAAGCAAACATCTTTCACTCTCCGTCTGATTCCACTCCCAGAGGCTCCCACTGTTAACGTGTTTCTTCATCATTCTGGAAATTTTATATATATATATAAAGGGACTTCCCTTGGGAGCAGGTTCTGTCCCTGGTTGGGGAGCTCAGATGCCATGTGTCCCGTGGCCAAAAAACCAAAACATAAAACTGAAGCAATATGGAAACAAATTCACTAGAGTTTAAAGATGGCCCAAGTAAAAGCACTTTATATAAACAGAAAACAACAAAATGTATGTACTGAGCACTGTTTAAATGTCAGGCACTGAAGGTTCTAGATGCTGGGGATGTAGCAGGGGATGGGGAGTGAATGTATGGCGTGTAAGTAGTGGCAAGTGCTATGAAGAAAAATAAAGCAGGACAAGGAGTTAGCATGTGCTGAGGGGAGATGAGGCAGGCAGCTAAGGTGAGGTTCCAGCAGAGCCCTGAGAAATGTGAGGGAGGAGGCGCTGCAGGTAACTGGGGAATCGTGTGTTCCAGGCAAAAGGAATCGTATACACAGGCAAAGTTCCTGAGGCTGGAAGGAAATAGGGAGAGGGAGAGGGTGGCAGCCAGAGGAAGGGAGGTGAGAAGGGATTCTTTAAGGCCCCGTGAGCCTTGGAGGGTTCTGAGCATCAGTGATGGGATCTGAATTACTTTCTAGAAACATCCTTCCAACTGCTATTTTGGGAACAAACTACAACAGGCAAGGTCAAGGCAGAGAACTGGGGGAGAAATGGTATTGAGTTGGAGAGCACTGCAGTGATGGTGAGCGTAGAATCAGCTAGATTCTAGACACAGTGTTTGTTAACAGACCGATCAGGACACACGAAGAGTGTCCATGGCCTCAGCAACCAGGATGTGGCTGGAAGGTCTGATGTGGACTTAGGTTTAGGATCCTATCAGACATTTATTCCATAGGGGAGAAAGGTCTATAAAATTGAGCTCAAATCTTGTTAAAGTGGTAGAGGAACTGCTACTATTGCTAAGTCATGTCAGTCATGTCTGACTCTGTGAGCCCCCATAGACAGCAGCCCACCAGGCTCCCCCGCCCCTGGGATTCTCCAGGCAAGAACACTGGGGTGGGTTGCCATTTCCTTCTCCAATGCATGAAAGTGAAAAGTGAAAGTGAATTCGCTCAGTTGTGTCCCACTTAGCAACCGCATGGACTGCAGCCCACCAGGCTCCTCTGTCCATGGGTTTTTCCGGGCAAGAGAACTGGAGTGGGGTGCCATTGCCTTCTCCGGTAGAGGGACTAGGCAAGCTTATTTACTCTTTAAGCAGAGGGCATGGCTGAAGAAAAGGCAAGATGAGCTATAAGGCTGTCTTTTATACAAGTGTCATCATCTTTTATCTAAATAAGAAAATGCACCATCATTTTCACCATCTGGG
This sequence comes from Neotragus pygmaeus, assembly GCA_006410875.1. Taxonomy (NCBI): domain Eukaryota; kingdom Metazoa; phylum Chordata; class Mammalia; order Artiodactyla; family Bovidae; genus Neotragus; species Neotragus pygmaeus. The sequence continues at coordinate 450,339 of SJYV01000609.1, read as the reverse complement.
GTACTGTGAAAATATTTTGTATTTATTTGAAACCTTAACTCTAGTAAAGTAAAATTTCATGTTAAATGTTATTGACTCTTAAAACACCCACGTGAAATAAGAAAAGATACCAGAGAACCCTTTTAGGAAGTGGAGGAACAAGGAAGTAAGATGACTTTCACAGAGTCAAGCAAGGTCCCACCTGGGAAAGTCGGTCCTACGTTGACAGGACAGGAATTGATGAGTCCCATCTGCCTGGATTCAATGTTTGGTTAAGTGAATTTTTCAGAATCATTGGACTGTAAGTATCATACAAGCCCAGGAATTAAGAATAGACTCAAGAATCTCAAATAAATACTCCTAAGCAAGGTCTGTGCTAGAAAGCCTCTTAAAACTTCTATATCACTGTTCAGATCAAGACTTGTCAGATGGCATAAAACAATCAAAACATCCTGACCACCCAGAGAATGGCTAGTCCTCAGTTAATAAGCTGTTTTTCAACACTGTGTAAGTTTCTGCTCTCATCTTGCGTGAGTACTATGAGTTATTTATGTTTATTTCTATACCTGTTTATGTTTGTAATAAAAACTACATCAATCAGTAAAAAAAACGCTTGTGGAAAGAAAGAGGGTGGCTGGTTCTTCCAGTGAATACCTGGGCAGATTTCTTTAAAGGTAAGTTGCTAAGAATTTTTTCTCAAGTTCTATGTAAATGAGACAACTAAAAGACTAGGGAAAGAAGTTATTCAGTTGTAGGATTCTGTTAACTGCCCCAAGAATGTCTTTAAGGTGGACTCAGTTGTGTTTCAAAGAAACCAAACTGGATATTTCAGACAATGCATTATGGGTGAAGTACACGTGAAAAAAAAAAGGCTTCCCAGGTGGTGCTAGTGGTAAAGAATGTGCCTACCAATTCAGAGATGCAAGAGACAAGGGTTCTATCCCGGGTCCAGGAAAATCCCCTGGAGTAGGAACTGGCAACACACTCTAGTATTCTTGCCTGGAAAATTCCACGGACAGAGGAGCCTGTTTGGCTACAGTCCATAAGGCCACAGAGTCAGACAAGACTGAGCATACACTGGCCAAAAAATCCATCAACCACACCCAATACACACCCAATAGGCCCAAACTGAGTGCAAAGATTTTGGCCCTAACATTAAAAGATTGGCCAGCAACTGAACCGAGTCTGTATGTTTCAAGTGAGAATCAGTCTTGTGGAGTTCTGTCCCAGGCCACAGGTGTGAGGCTGTGCACGAAGCCTGCAGAAGTGGAGCCCAGAGCCAAGGGCACCTCTGAGGCTAACTGAGCCCCTTTGTAGCTGTGGCCCCAAACGCCCCCTGGTCATCACCAACCAGCTTCCTGACACCAAATTCAGCAAAAACACTACCTCATGATCACCCTATCATGCCCTAACCAGTCCCCTAAAGCCAAGCCTCCAGCAAGAATCTGCTTTGTCTTGAGGCTATAAGAACTGGCTACTAACCCACAGAAAGTGGCCCCTCTCCCTGGTCTGTCAGGAGGCTGGTCTGCTGCACTCACAGTGCCCACGTTATCTCTGCTCTGTGTTCTTAATAAACTCGCTCCCTTCTGAAAGGCTCTGTATTTGGAAATTCTTTTCCAGCCCACACTCAGCCTGCCATAAGAGTGTTTAAGGTCTGTAAGAGTAATTTTTAAAAATGATGGTTTGCTTTAACTGACTGCTGTGATAACGTGAACAGAGTATCACTAGCTAAGAGTTGTTCTGTGGCCCCAGGATCCTGGGCTCCTAAGCTGTACTCATGTCAAAATGGTATGACCACAAAAAACCCCAAGTCTTACTTTTAAGTACTGACTTGCCCTGGAACACAGGCTTACATATCACGTATTTGTGACTATAGGGTTCAGACCATGGCTCTTAAGTAAAACAAGATTGCGGCAATCAAAGCATGGACGTGAGGACATTTTGATTTACTGATCCGAGCCACCTGCCCAGGACTGTACTTGCTCAGGGATGGGGTGGGGTTGACAGTATCACACAAGAAATCAGAAGGCTGAGTTTTAGGCTGGACTCTGGCCTAGCCTGCTGTGTAGACTCAGGCGAGTTCTTCTCACTTCTTGGCTTCCTCTTTTACATCTGAAAAATGCGGTGTCTCAGTTCCACATCCAGCTCTGAAATTCTAGGACCCTGTGATCTGAACAGTGAATGTACATTGGGGGCTTTTGATGAGAAAGGCACAGGCACTTTCCACGTAACGCATCCTGTAACCTACACAGAAATCCTACGAGCAGGCACTGTGATGCTGTTCCATTTTGAGATGAAGCAGGTGAGGCTCAGTGAGGCCACTAGCGTCTCTCGGTCACACAGCTGGGAAGAGGAAGAGGCAGGCTGTGCGGCCAGGCAACTTGTTCCCAATCCCAGATTCTTAAGGTCATATGAGTCATAGGGTTTCTTGTAGTATGACATGTTGACAAAAGGCATGACACAGGTCTACAGAACGGTCATTTTGCAAAATTTCAAGCATCTAAATATCTGATTAACAAGACTTTCNGTCCGACTCTTTGTGACCCCATGAATCACAGCACGCCAGGCCTCCCTGTCCATCACCAACTCCCGGAGTTTACCCAAACTCATGTCCATCGAGTCAGGGATACCATCCAGCCATCTCATCCTCTGTTGTCCCCTTCTCCTCCTGCCCCCAATCCCTCCCAGCATCAGAGTCTTTTCCAATGAGTCAACTCTTCACATGAGGTGGCCGAAGTATTGGAGTTTCAGCTTCGGCATCATTCCTTTCAAAGAAATCCCAGGGCTGATCTCCTTTAGAATGGACTGGTTGGATCTCCTTGCAATCCAAGGGACTCTCAAGAGTCTTCTCCAACACCACAGTTCAAAAGCATCAATGCTTCGGCGCTCAGCCTTCTTCCCAGTCCAACTCTCACATCCATACATGACCACAGGAAAAACCATAGCCTTGACTAGACGGGCCTTTGTTGGCAAAGTAGTCTCTGCTTTTCAATATGCTATCTAGGTTGGTCATAAAAAAAAGAGACAGAAATGACTTAGCAACTAAACAACAACCACATCCCCTTATTAAGGAAAGATGGCCAGTCTAGACCTATGAGAACGGCCAGCATGGTTCAAGAGCAAAAATATCTTAGGTGTCCCCTGTGAGACTTGTATTTTCACAATACCTGTGATGCTTGTCTGTGGTGTTTACGGAACAGAGGTCAGTAAGTGGAGCTAACCCATTTGCTCAAACAAACATTTTACAACACTCATTAACCTAAGAATCAGTCTTTTAACTTAAGAAAGTTCAAATACATTTGTTTAAATAATTGTGTGACTATGACTCTAGTTGAAAAAGGCCAGAAGTTGAAGACAAAGCCAGCTTTGCCTTTAAAATCCAGACTTTGTAGAGAACCAGGAGATCTGTGGCATACATTTAGAATGAAGCACCACCAGTAACTTTTAAATTTCCTGCCTTGTGTCAGTTTTCATCACAACTCTAATCTTCTCTAAACGGAGGTATCCTTTTTGCTGACAGACATGGGGCTTTGTCCCTAGTAGTTCCAAAGAAGGTTTTCATGGACCTTCAAAAGTACAAAAGCTCCTAATGTACTTTTGGGTTCTTGGGTAATTTTAAAAGAAAATTGAGTCCCACAGAACTTTTTTTTTAAACACAAACTGAGAAATAAGTAACTTTTTTGGAATACTGTACATGCTTCAATAATATCCCTTTCATCTTCAAAAATGCTAACAAATATAGTTCATTTCTCACAGTTCTCCAGTGAATTATGTAAACATTTCAAGTGGTCAGTTCTACTTTTACAGATCTGAAACTAAGGCAAAGAAGTGTATTTAGTATTTATTTTCAGAGATTAGCCTCATGCATAGCTTAACTGCACCACGGGAAAAGTTGTATTGACATATAAAAAGCGTGTCTAGTTGAGGATATGCTTGGCCACTTGCCAACTCATGAGGCATGGGCCATGCCAAATCTGATTCCCATTGACTTTTATGCAGAAGGAAAGCCAAACACGATTTACCCTTTGGGTTGCATACAATATTGTTTTTCAGGGAAATGTGGTTATATTTGTCCTGGCCACAGAGGCTGTCTCAGGGGAGGACAGACAAATGGCTTTGGTCACAGTGTCCATGAAACGTAACTGTCCCAATCTGTCATCTTGAAGCTGTCTGTACTTGGATATGCAGTCGGTTGATTGGAGATGAAATCAGTCGGAAATTCCAGTAGAAGTTCATTAATGAAGGGTCCAAACATTCGAAGGGCATGTGTTTATATGGCAGGTGGGAAGCAGACGTGGGGGGCAGTATGAACCCCCAGGGAAAGGGCAAGAGTATAACAAATAAGCAGCCCCAACATTTTCAAAGAGATTGGGCATGGAGATCCAGTTCCGGAGTAGGGACTGAGGTACTGGGTAGGGGATTTGGGCAAATTAGAGAGAGAAACCAAAGCAGATACTGTTTACAGGTCAACAGAAGCCATTGGGGAGGGTGGCACGAGTTTCGTTCTGGCTTATTCAAGAAGAAAAACTCAGGAGATCAGGGCTGAGTTCCCACACACCCCCAGCCCCCTCGGTGTGGAAGGGCATTTTGTTACCATAGTGGCATCCTCTCTGGAACAGCACAGGACTCAGGAGACCAGAAGCAATGAGGATGCTCACCACCACGAACTCTCGGCTTTATATTTTGCATGAGAGTCATTCTTATATTTGGGAGAAGGCAATGGCACCCCACTCCAGTACTCTTGCCTGGACAATCCCATGGGCGGAGGAGCCTGGTAGGCTGCAGTCCATGGGGTTGCTGAGAGTCAGACACAACTGAGCGACTTCACTTTCACTTTTGACTTTCATGCATTGGAGAAGGAAATGGCAACCCACTCCAGTTTCCTGCCTGGAGAATCCCAGGGATGGGGGAGCCGGTGGGCTTCCGTCTATGGGGTTGCAAGAGTCAGACACAACTGCAGCGACTTAGCAGCAGCAGCAGTATTCTTATATTTGCAACTAAGTGCATCACACTTTCCTGTCTTCTCCAATTGAACATGCTCAGCTATTTGGAGCAGTGGAAAGAAACCAGGCTTAGAGTCAGAAAAGGAGGATATGTTTCCTGGTTAAGCCTCTTCCACAGACTGGGATGGCGTGTTGGCACATCCACGAGCTCACTTTCCTCAGTGAAATGCAGGGTTAATTACACTTGGCTCTAGTAGAAGGATAACATAACAGCAGACTCATTTAATGCCCACGTGCATTTTAAATCTTTACAAATATGAACTCATTTGATCCTGACACCTACCTTTCAAGTGGTTGAGAGGGCCCTCACCAAGCCTGGTCTGGCTCCCCTGCCCTCTGACCTTGCATCTTCTGATGGTTGGTTGTCCCTTTTTGCTGTTTTAAGTGCACTGGCTTCTGGCAGTTGCATTCCCCTCCCTTTCCATGAGCTGTTTCTTTCTTTTTTCCTTTCAGTGTTATTGAGATATAATTGATATAAGAGCACTGTATCAGGTTAAGGTGTATAGAATCATGGCTTGACTTATATATCTTGTGAAATGATCATCACAGTCATTTTAGTTAACATCTGTCATCTTATATAGATACCAAATAAAAAATGTTTGCATGTGCTCTTTCTTATCTTTTGTGGTCTAGGAAACCAGATGGTCAAGACTGTTATCCTTTTATCCAAAGTAATAGGACACAGACCCCATGAGGGCCTGAGTAGTTTTCCTGTGATTCATGTGTATGAGCTGGAGTTCATGATTTTTTTTGACATTTACTTAAACTAAGTGGCAGTTCAATTTATTTCCTAGCTTTTGACAAAATCTTCAGAGGTCTTGCCCATGCTCCCAGGGTAAAATGAAAATTCAAGGTTCTCACACAGAGTTCTTGTCTGCTTATAAGAGCAACAACCTGTGTCACCTCCATTATCTCCACCTCTAGTCACGTGGCTTCCCTGTTAGCTCAGCTGGTAAAGAATCCGCCTACAGTGCAGGCGACCCCGGTTCGATTCCTGGGTCAGGAAGATCCTCTGGAGAAGGGATAGGCTACCCACTCCAGTATTCTTGGGTTCCCCTTGTGGCTCAGCTGGTAAAGAACCTGCCTGCAATGCAGGAGACCTGGATTCGATCCCTGGGTTGGGAAGATCCCCTGGAGAAGGGAACAGCTACCCCCTCCAGTATTCTGGCCTGGAGAATTCAGGCCTGGGTCACAGAGTCGGACATGGATGAGCAACTTTCACTTTCTTTCACTTTCTAGTCACACGGCCATGGGCCCTGACACTCCAGGCTCTCCATCTCACCCTCAATATTATGTCTTCTTACTTCTCTCCTTTGCACCATGCTCTTTTCCTTGTCCCCTGTTTCTTCTCTGTTCTTCACCTGGTGGATTCCTGTTTGTCTTTCGGGACACTCATTATCACCATCTGGAAACCCTTCTCCACCTGACTGCAGGGTTACCTACTCCCTGAGCTCTCCTGGCCAACATACCATTGTATTGTCATTGATCCTTTACCTCCATTATCCCCGTCATCCAGGTCCACATCTTGAGCAGTGGCCCAAGGGCAAAGTTGTCTTCTCCTTGCTTTCCTTAAGGCCTAGCCCTGTATGTGGCACACAGTAGCAGGTTCNAGCACAAGCTGGAATCAAGATTGCTAGGAGAAATATCAATAACCTCAGATATGCAGATGACACCATCCTTTTGGCAGAAACTGAAGAAGACCTAAAGAGGCTCTTGATAAAAGTGAAAGAGGAGAGTGAAAATGTTGGTTTAAAACTCAACATTCAAAAAACAAAGATTATGGCATCCAGTCCCATCACTTCAAGGCAAATAGATGGGAAAAAAATGCAAAGAGTGACAGACTTATTTTTTGGTCTCCAAAATCACTGCAGATCACAGTGAATGCAGCCATGAAATTAAAAGACACTTGCTCCTTGATAAAAAAAAAAAAAGCTATGATCTACCTAGACAACATATTCAAAAGCAGATATTACATTGCCGACAAAGGTCCGTCTAGTCAAAGCTATAGTTTTTTCAGTAGTCACGTATGGATGCGAGAGTTGGACTATAAAGAATTGTAAAGTAATTAGCCTCCAATTAAAATAAATAAATTTATATTAAAAAATTTTAATGATAATGTCATCTGAAAGAAAGAAAAAAAGAAAGCTGAGTGCCAAAGAATTAATGCTTTTGAACTGTGATGTTGGAGAAGACTTTTAAGAGTCCCTTGGACTGCAAGGAGATCAAACCAGTCCATCTTAAAGGAAATCAGTCTTGAATATTCACTGGAAGGACTGATGCTGAAGTTGAAACTCCAATACTCTGGCCACCTGATGCAAAGAACGGACTGATTGGGAAAGACCCTGATGCTGGGAAAGACTGAAGGCAGGAGGAGAAGGGAAAGACAGAGGATGAGATGGTTGGATAGCATCACTGACTCGATGGACATGAGATACAGCAAGCTCTGAGAGCTGGTGGTGGACAGGGAAGCCTGGCATGCTGCAGGGGATGGGGTTGTAATGGGACACGACTGAGCAACTGAACTGAACTGATCTAATAAAATAATTTATGATATACTATAATTTTCACAAATTTGAGTAAAGCCACTCCCTTATTGCTGGGCACTAAGGTTTTTTCCAGTTCTGCCATTATAGAAAAATCTCTAGTAAAAATCATTATATGTGTGTGTATTACTACATATTGATGCATCTACCCTATGGAACAATTCCTCCAAAGCATTTATGGATAACAGAAGATATGCATTTTTCTAACTTAATAATTTTTAAATTATTTAAAAATTGAAAAATTTTAATAATTATTAAAACTTGCATATTAAAATAAGTCAAAAATAGCAAAAATATAACATTCACAAGTATACCCTGGGAAGCACATAAAACCTTAATAATCAGAAGCAAAATGTCTTGACATGAAGATGAGTTTTACTGGACTGTTTCTGATTTAAATGTAAAATACATCAGTAAAAATTTCTCACTTACACTTGAAAAGATTTTCAGTCTGAATTTCTGATTGATTTCAAATATATAAATTTTAAAATGGTCTGTTTTTAATGTAAAAATAATAAATCCATCTCAACTGATGGTGAGCCTCTTAAGCACTTTCTTCTCAGGTTTACTAGACACAAACCATGATAGGTCTTGAACTTCAAAGCAAACTAAAAACTTGGCCAGAAAAGATTAGAAAGTTTCCTCCACTTTCTAATTAAATTATTTGCAGATTTAAAATATACTTTGGAATTTTAAAGATAAAAGAAATTCAATAGATATTAACTCATTAGAAAGGGATGGAAGGGAAATTGATCAAAAACACNCTTGGCCAGAAAAGATTAGAAAGTTTCCTCCACTTTCTAATTAAATTATTTGCAGATTTAAAATATACTTTGGAATTTTAAAGATAAAAGAAATTCAATAGATATTAACTCATTAGAAAGGGATGGAAGGGAAATTGATCAAAAACACAAAAAAAGTAAGAATTTCAAGGCTAACTGCAACTATTTCTTTTCTAAACTATTGTAGTATATGAGAATTTTCTCCAGCAAGGCCAATTCTACTTACATTATGTTAAAGAAAATTCAATAGAACTATGTTTTCACTTAACAATCTAAACATATCATGTTAAAGCAACATTCTTCCTCCAGTTCGGTGAAGTCTCATTACATAGCTAAAGTGTGCAGATGACGGAGGAGCTGACCCAGCTTCCCATTGATCCTGAAGTAATACCTGGATCATCAAGCAGCTCTGATCTAACTACTTGCACCAAATGTGGCCTTGCAACATGATCTACTTATGAAAACTTTAAAATGAGCTATTGTATGATTCATTTCTATGAGGAAGTCATGCTCTGAATCACCAAGCCAGTGGACAAGCTGACACACATTTTAGTAACCTTACCAAGATAGAAAATAGGCCCATTATCACAACCAACTTAAATAACATATAAATAGATCATGATGACCATTTTCTAAGCATCTATTATTTATTAGGAACTGTTTGAGAGTCAACCTGTATGGTATCTGTCATCTTTTAAACATTCCTGCAAAATGGAATTTTACTTTTCCTATGACATTTGAGGAAATGAAGCTATAGTGACACTACATTGCCACAGAGTTTTGAGTCAGTAAGTTAGCATCCAATCCAGTATGTGAACCTCCTAATTAAACAGCTAACCAATTATCTGTACAGCAAGCCAGATTCTCTCTTAAGGAACCATTTCATTTCTCCAGTATTATTTCCAAATGCATAGATACTTTAATACCCATGATAAACAATGAATTCAAATAACACCAATGTCAAGGTAGTATCACTAGTTTTTTAATCTAATTAGTGACCAGAATGGACAGTATTTACATACATCATACAACTTAAAGTTACAAAATATTAAATATCTTTACCTATACTTTCTCTATGTCACTTACTAGCACTAGTACAATATTCAGTAATTTAGGTTACATAAAACCTGAAGGGAAAACTNGTCGTGTGGAACATCCATTCCCGCCTGGACCCAGAGCCACAGCTGGGAGCTTCTCAAACTTTCCTGCCCATATGAGTCACGGGGCGGAGGGTGGGGGGGCAGACATGGTTGTTAGTAATGAAGATTCTGGATCTGTAGGTCTATGTGGGCCTGAGATTCCAACGTGCAGGGAGTTCCCACTGAGGCGTGTGCAGCTGGAAAGTGGACCACACTTTGTGAGTGAGGTGAAAGGATCTTGATGGTCTCAGTATCTGTAGAACTCAATTCTTCACCCCTTGATTCTGGGTCGAGGGTAAAGTTTTTTCATCTCAGTTTCATCAAATAACCTCACCTGGATATTCTCTGAGGGCTCTAAAGTTCAATATTTCTAATGATGGCCTTTCTCATTCAGCCCTGCACTGAGCTTCTACTTGCAGGGTCAATGGGAAAATAAAACGCCCACCTCCCAATCCCCCAAACGCAGACCTCTGCCATGGGAGAGCAGAGGCCCAGGCCTCTTCACACATTTTATGCAGAGATAATGGTGCTCTGTCCACAGGTAATACTGCCTGAAGATAAACAGCTTGCAGGAGAGTGAATGACATTCGAGGCTTTCTACTTTGGGCAGTACCGCTTTGAGACTCACTTGCCAGGGCAATGGTAGGCTGGTTATGGTACTAAGATGGATCATAACCCAATACTTTCATAGCTTACAGGCAGGGTGGGTATCAATTATCTAGACGAGCACTAACAGGGAAACCACAGCCATATGCAGCAACTGAAACGCAGTTCATCTGAATTGAAAACACGTATTATATTCTGACAACTTTGTATGAACAGAAGAATGTAAAATATGTTAACTGATTTTATATTGATTTCATATGAAAATGACCTATTGGGTTATAAAATGACATACCAGAATTTAAAAAGATACATGCATCCCTATGCTCAGAGCAACATTGCTTACAACAGCCAAGACATGGAACCAATCTAAACGCCCATTGACAGAGGAATGGATAAAGAAGATGTGGCACATTCATACAGTGGACTACTACTCAGCCATAAAAAAGAATGAAATAAGGCCATTTGTAGCAACATGGCTAGACCTAAGAAATGATCACACCAAGTGAAGTAAGCCAGGGAGGGAAAGGTAAATACCATATAGTATCACTTCTATGTGGAATATAAAATAATGAAATTAATTTTACCTGTGGCTACCAGAAAAAATTAAACTACATCTGTGGCTTGCATTATATTTCAGCTGGCTAGTGCTGATCTAACCCTCTGCTAGTTAAACTGTGGTTCTCAGACCAGCAGCATCAGCATCAACTGGGAGCTTGTTAGAAAGGGAGAATGTGTCCTCATCTCAGACCTACTGAATCAGAATCTGCATTTTTACTAAATCCCAGATGATTCTTGTGTACATTCTGGTTAGAGAGGTTCCTACAACATATCACAGTCAGTGTTCAGGCTGCTGGTATTCATTAGTGACATGCTGAAAGGGTATTGTGCTTGCTGAATTTTCTAGGGCAACATTCTAGCAAGCAATGGAAACTTTCTTTAAAATTTAAATTAAATTATACAATTCAAAATATATATTAAAATGACATTATACATGAGAAATTATGTGCACCACACACGTCCATATGGGAATGGAAGGAGGTTGTGTCATGGAGGATACCTTAGTTATTTCTGGATTTTCAGCCACCATGTACGTGAAACTGATGTTCACCAGATCTGCACCACTGCAGACACAAACTATCCGCCCTTCCAGATCATTTTCTGATTTGCCAAGAGCTTCAAGAGCAGCCAAAATTTTGGGATCCTATAGAGGTAGACAGATAGGAAAAAATACATTAGATCACAGAGCATAGAAAAAGAAACTACATTTGATGTAAAAACATCTAGTAAAGGAAATTCTTCTTTCTATCTAAAAATGTCCAGATATCTAGTGCCATTCTAAAACTCATATAGGTAAAATCTATAATAGTACACATTACTGGAACTCACCTGGTAAGAAACGTATGATACAGTTATTGATTTAGAAGGTGGGAAGCAGCGTCTTCCTTTCAATTGAGAGTTATAGTTATTGGAGGACGTGAACTATGGCAACAGGACTCAAAGGCTCTGCCTGAGACCTGACTGTGTCTGCAAAGGCCAAAGGGGTTTCTCAGAGAACAGTCACTGGGGATTCATGCACATATGCAGGGCACTGCCACAGTCAGCAACCTCAAGTTGTTAAAAAGTGAGATTGAGTCTTTCAAATAGCCTGGACACAAAGAATGAACACGTGCATCTCCAGGAGCCCTGGCCTCCTCATTTGGAATGAAAACTGCGTAAGTTTGCCCTAATTAGCAAATAAAATAGTGGCTTTGTCCTCTGAAAGAACTCAGGGGAAAATGCCAAGGTAGTTACACAGAGACTTTAAGCTAACATTAAAGAGGGTCACTAACAAAAACCAAAAACAAAGTGCAGAACATAATTTTGTTTTGAACATCTAAAAATCTGCAAACCTGCAAGACTATTATGGAAAAGGGAATACACGCCGTGCTGGAATATTCTGGGAAAAACCCATCTTTTAAATTCCTGGCGCAAATAGCTTTTCATTCAAACAAATCAATCACTGTGAAGAAGGCTCTATCTTTCTTTTTCTCTCAGAGGCAAACTGAGCCTTCAGGGTGAGCCAGGGTCTGCGTGCACAGGTGCACAAATATGGAACTACCCGAGTCATCTACATTTCCACATCAGCCATGGACCAGAAGTGACTCACTGTCTGCTGACAAAGAAGGTGGGGATAGGGGGAAGGGGTGCTTGCCAGATTAATTTCTGAGTTAAGGGAATAGTTTGTTTTGATGCTCATATCACACAAGAGTCATAATTTTCAAAGGTTAATAACAATTTCTAATATAATTAAACCCAATGCACTCCAAATCACCCAACCATTACAGATGAGATTTCTAAACTGTATCTGTTCTTCATTTCCAGCTGATGATCTGGGGGCAGTAATGGGCCTCCCTGGGGGCTCAGTGGTAAGGAATATGCCTGCAAGGCAGGAGACAAGGTTTCGACCCCAGGTCAGGAGTATCCCCTGGAGAAGGAAATGCAACCCACTCCGGTACTCTTGCCTGGGAAATGCCATGGAAGAGGAGCCTGCCAGGCTACAGTCCTTGGGGTCATGAGAGTTGAACACAAATGAGTGACTAAACAACAGCTAAGGGGTTACACAACAGTCTGTGTCTAGAAACAACAAACACCAAGCGTGGGTACCTTTGGTGTGGCTCCCAGCCGAACACTGTTGATGAGGGAACATTCTAGCACTTGGCCTTCCTGCAAAGAGAACATATAACATAGCAGTGAGTCTAAATTCTGCCAGACCTACCGCACAGACAGGTGATTTGCAAATGTTTGTGATGATGAAGGCAATGCTAATTTGAGTGAGGCAGAAGCAGGATTAAAAACAAGTAATAATAACAATAATAATTTTCAACAAAGATAGTCATTTTCAAACCAAACTTTGGTCCACTCATGTGTGTGAAGTAAAACCAACACACCGACACTGGGTTGTGGTGAAGCAAAGTGCAGCGCTTACTGCAGGGCTCCAGGCAGGGGGAACGGGTGGGTGGCTCTCGCTCTAAAACCCTGAACCGCCCAAAGCAAAGGGTTTCAGCAAGACAACTTTAAAGGGCAGCTGAGGCAGGGATACTGCAGGGTATACAATCAGCTAGTGCACAGTTCTCTGACTGGATGATGGTGAGATAACATGGGGGTTCACAGGGGTGAACATTATTAATCCTGCGGCTCCAGGAGGCTGTGTTCTTATGGTCATCAAGTAATGAAATGCTTCCATTGGGTGGGGGGTTTAGGATCTGTGAAATAACTCAGGAAATGTGCATCAGATATGATCTAGGAATTTCAGAGAGGAGTTAAAGCAGCAGATATCAGGGAGGGGTCTGTTCTGGAAAGGCCCCATAACATCCTGCCTGGTTGCAGAGACCCCAAAGATTCCATTCCATATGTGTATATATACACACACATATATAGAATGCAACTCTGAATAAGTACAAAATGTTACTTTTATATATTTAATATTGTGATTACTGCCATGTATATTATTAAATATATGCATGAAATGTTAGTGGGACTATACTAACTTAAATTCTGATTCTACTCTTCAGAAATTCAGCTCAGAGGTTCACAAAATGTGAACGCTGTCCCATGTGTTAAGTACTGGAAAGTGCTCTTAAATGCACCTCTGAGACTTTAGCTTGAATACCTCTCAAGATTTAAATCAGACTTGCCTGCTTTTAAGCTCTTGTAACCTGACCTTCTCTTTCACAACTCTCAATGTCTTATAACTTTCTTTCTTTCTTTTGGATGCCCAACTTTGATTCTAGGCTGGAATGTATAAGGATCACATCCTTGACCATTACTATGTCTCCAAAGCCTGGCACACGGAAGCACATTTTAAAAAGTCTTGAATGAATAACTGTGGGGTCCATGCCCGCAAGGGGCTTTCCGTCACTTGTGGAGAAATGAAATGCCTTCACCCCAAGAGCAAGAAGGAGCAACTTGTTTTTGTGCCATACCTTGCCTTCACTTCTCCAGGTCAGAAAGAAGCCAAATTCATCTACTTTGAAGAGGCAGTTGGGTTCAAACACAAAGGATTCCTGTGAAAAAGAAATGTGTTGATATGCATGACTCACACCATTTTGAATCTAATAAAAATGCAAATATCTTTTAGCATCTAAACAAGAGATAAACGCATCCTGAATCTAATGACCACATTTCTCATTATATTATGTAACATTTNCTGTGAAAAAGAAATGTGTTGATATGCATGACTCACACCATTTTGAATCTAATAAAAATGCAAATATCTTTTAGCATCTAAACAAGAGATAAACGCATCCTGAATCTAATGACCACATTTCTCATTATATTATGTAACATTTTCATTTTGAAAATTTCTTGCATTCATTTTTGCATTGAAAGACTGATCAATTTTATGCAGCATCTTCCTTAAAGGCAGTTTTAAGAACAAAACACACTAATGTTCTGAAGGTACATAGAGGAGAAGTTTTCTCTAAGATCTCGGGAAAAAGAGCTCCCGGAAAGGACTCCCAGGTTTCAGCCAACTGGGCTCACTCCACACAAGAGGAATTGTTGCTGGTCTCTAACATAATATCAGAAATCGGGAGATAATTTCTTTTTTAATCACTGAATTTTTTTTTTTTTTTTTTGGGTCTACAGAATTCAGCATTCAGAGGTTTACTCAGATAACTCCTGAGCTTTCTGCTTTAATATCCAATCTCATTGGGTATTCCATAAACCAGGACTTAAGCAAGATTTTGAGCTACTCAAAGTGTAGTCCTGGGAGCAGCAGCATCAACCTCACTTGGGAGATTGACTGCATTGGCGGAATCTAGGGCTCCAGGCCAGACAGACTGCATCAGTCTCTGGGGTGGGAACCAGAAATCTGTGTTCCAACAAGCCCTCCAGGTGATTCTAATACAACAGTAAAAATCTAAGAACCACTGCTGTGGACATCAGTATCAGATCAAGATGGAATGTTAGCCAAATGCAGGGGCCCCACAGCAGCTAAGTTGTATTTCCCAAAGGATTCCTGGTCTAGCAAGAAAGCACCATTGTTCTTAAAAACTTCAGGCAAGTTCTATGTCAATGATAGCAAAAGGGCCCCCAGGAAATGAATTCAGATGCCCTCTGCCCTCTGCCTGCATTACATCAAGACTTGGCACTCACATGTCAACAAATCCACTTCTCGTGACCTAAAGAACTTGTCCTCCTAGATAATTATAACACTGCTATAGGTGTTATATAGCTGCCTGGCAAACAGGAACAGTGTGTGACTTTGAACAAATAGAGAGCAATCACTGGATTAAGATTTTAAGCATAGTCCAGACTCTCAATTCAAAACTTATTTTTCTAAATTTCAAGGAAGTAGCAACATTTATCAAGGTAAATCCAATGTCAATGTTACATTTTAGAGTCTCAGGGGCCCTGAACAAAAATTTGTGTAGTTTTCTGACAGGTGAAAAATTATCATGTGCAAGCAGTCACCGCGATGAATAAGATGAAGGAAGAGCATTATGTGACCTTTGTTTATGGAATAAAAATCCAGTTCTGCCACTTATTATTTACTTTCTCCAACAAAGACTCTAAGTCTCAGAATCCTTATCTAACAAAAGGGAATATTTACACCTACCTTTTAGGGAATGAAATGAGGTGATAAATGCAAAACACTTTTACATTTTACCATGAACGTGAGTCACACTGTTACACAGTTCAGCAAGTGGTAGCTACCATCCTTTATCCCTGGTTCAAGTTTACATTTGTGGTAGCAAATTATTAACAATGTGCATTTGTCAATATGCAATGTTTTCGACCCACAGAAATGTACTTCTGGATGGATCAGCTTTTTAGGAATGGTTTGACCCAGAAGTGGACACTTTAGATGGGTCTCAGAGGAGGAGCAGCAGGTGAAGCAGCATGGAGGTGTGCAGGACTGCTGACAGCAGGGGCTTCGGAGCAGGAGGTGTGGCAGGTCCATCTTAAGGGGATGATGGAGATGAGACTAGACACATAAATAAGGCTAGATCAAAGGGTGGGGTCCATCATACAAAAAGGCATTAAACGTAACCCAAAAGATCTTGAATCATTACTGATTGAGAAACGAGAATAATCAAACCATGAGAATGAACACATTGTAGAATACTTTCCAAGCAATATCTTAATGGCAATAAAGAATTTCAGTGTTCAAAAGTATGACCTAAAATGGTGCTTACAGAGTAGACCTACAATAAATCAGCTACCATCATTATCTCTTTATGTGCACCCAATCCAATTCCAAATAGGGATTTGGAATGATCTAGGAAATATACATGATAAATAAGAATGATTTTCCAGCTTATTTTCAGGTGGAACTTACAGTTCCTTGGCCTCCTTAATGGTAAAGTTTTTTTCTTTCTTCCTCTCTCAGTTACTTAGTACCCTCTGACTTTACCATTACCACCTGGGAATTTGGATTCCTAACATCCCATTCTTGGATCATCTGATGCTTTTAACCCCTAGCTCTATAGTCTTCACTCTGCCATATTAATCTGAGTTCCTACAACTTCCTAGTTATTAATCTTGCCCACCTCTTGCTAACCACCAGGCTTCCCTTGCTTTTACTTCCATCCTTGTCTAGTTTATTTCCGTGGTCCAACATTATAATCACTTCCTCACAGACACCTTCATCTTCTACGTCTCATTTTCCGTTTTCATGGCCAAAAAACTAAGTCCATCCTGTCCATTTTTTAATCACTAAATTTGATGGAGAAAATCACAAAACTGGATTGTCTGTCTTTGCTTTAAATTCAAGATTATAAACTTCAAATAGATAGTCCACATGACTTTCAAACTTCTAATTCTTTCTTTTAAAGTTCCCCACCCTTCAAAAGGATTATCTCAGTGTTTCTCAAACTCCTTTACTCCCAGCCGATTACTAAGCTTCATTGATTAAATAAAGGAAACTCATCAGATGAGAACTTTCTCCAGCCTTCCTCCTAATAACATATGCTTTCGCCCATCAAAGGTCAATGCCTCCGCTTCTGCTCCAGATTCCATCCTCTTTCACCTACACAAGGATTTCAGTCCTCTGTGAATCGTCATCCGATACACATCGGTCTTTCTCTCTCTGAGGTCATTCCTATCAGCACACAATAAGTCCCAGCCATCTCCACCTGCTCCTTCACTTACTCCCTCATGTCTCTGATGCATTTTAAGGGCAGAGTATCTTGAAGAGTTTGTCTCCAGCCACTATCTCTACTATTCCTCTTCCATACCATTTCTGACCAATTCCATCTGCCTTCTGTTCCTCCCACTTGCTAACAATTTTCTGCCAGGTTTACCGTGGCTCACTTTCACGCTGCCATATGCATGGCACACTTTGATTTTCTCTTCTACATGTTCAACATTACAACTTCTTACATGATCCGCAGAAGTCAGCTCTGGGGATTGTTATCTATGTTCCGAGACCTTCAATGCTAACGCTTTAACACCATCTACTTCTTGATGACTCCCAAATTTATGGTAGCAGCCCCGTCCTCTCTGGGTTCTCAGTTCAGACGTCTAACTCTCTTTTTGACTTCTTCACATGAATGTCTCCAAATTAACGCATCCATAACCAAATTCTTTACACCTCACCCTCTTTCCCTGAGCCTTTCCATCACAAGACATTCTGGGCTCAATACTTGTCACTAGTGTCCTGATTTACTGAAACTACAATCATCCTTGACTTTCCATTAACAAGTCCATTTTCAGAGCATCCATCTCCTCCACCACCACCACCACCACCACCACCATCTTGGTCCAGAGCATCATCATCTTTCTCATTGACTGACCAACTCAGTTCTACTCTTTCCTTCACAGCAGCCAGGTTGATTCTTCAAATAGTGAAGCCATTTAATAGATCCCCATCATATTTAGGAGAAAATCCAAACTCCTAGCCAGGGCTAAAAGGTCCTGTGTAATCTGGGTCTTAGAGCCCTGATCACATATCATTTTCTGTCTTTGTTTTCCTTCTTGTTCACTACACCCATCATTACTCTTTTCCTTGCGGGTACTTCTTAAGCTCTTCTAGCCTCAGGACCTTTGCACTGGCTGTTCCTCTTTCCTGGAAGTCTCTTCCTACTGCCTTTAGCTTTCCTTCATCCTACAGGCCTCACTTTAACTTTTCCCTCTTCAGAGAGGATATTTCCTTGACCTCCCTAATAGGTCTCTCATTTTATTTTCTAAGATAGCATCTTGATTATTTCTTTGTTTGCAACTAACATAGTCTGCAATTATTTTATTTCTTTGTTTATTGATTCATGGCTTCGTTCCTCCATGAGAGTTTAACCTCCATGAGGGCAGAGTCCTTGAAACTTTCCTGTTCACCTTTGTCCTCCAAGCAGCTAGCACATCAAAGACACACTGAAAGTAATTTCATGCACCAAAAATTTAAACGAATTATTTTTTTTCAAAGATATTTCACAGTAGGCCAACATATAAAATGTAAACAAGAAGTCACTCAAGTTGAGGGGGTTGCACCAGGCCCCCTATAAGGGTGAGTCTCTGGAGGGCTCCCATGAAGAGACAGACAAACATAAGGCCACCAATGCTTAGGCTGCCTGCCTGGAAAAGCAGAGCTTTTTCTAATTCATTCAAGCTCATCTTAGAGGTTGGGTATGGTTTTGAGGTACCTCCTAGGAATCCCTTTCAGAACAGGAGAACTGTCTGAATGCCCCTACAAAGAGATTATTTTCAAAATGGGATAAGAACCACAGCCAAGGAGAAGAAAAATAAAGCAAACTTGCAAAATAAGGACAAAGTAAAAGATGAGCTTTCAGAAACTTTTGTTAAAAGGCCCTACACAGTGGGAATAAGATGCCTCATTGGCTCTGGGCTCCCTAGAAACAAAAGGAAAAGGGGAAAATATCATTTGCCAGGTGCCCATACAGTTCAAAGGTAAAAATATCAGATGTTAGGAGAATCAACTGCCAGAATAGAAATTCTCTAGTGAGACACTTAAGGAGCACCGAGAGATGCTAATGACAAGGTTTCCAACAAAACCCACAGTAAGTTTGTACTGTGACCGGAAAATCCTTGAACCAAATGGGTTGAAAGTATCCATGGAAATGAGAGCACAAATCTGAGGGGTGTGTGCCAGTTGGTTGAAAGGAATTGAAACCCAACTTGTTTAGATTTCTCTGCGCCTCCCACTAACAGGACCGCCAGACCTGCTGGGAGCAAAGGCGCCCAATCTCCACTCTCTTCCACAGCAGCAGCTGTAAATGCCGCACAGGCGCCTGCTCACCAGAGCCTGGGCTGCAGCCCCGTGATCACACCAAGGCAATGACATAAAGAGTAGCAGAGATCCTAGCTGGCCAAATACTCTAAAGAGGAGGAAAGTATTTGGGCGAAGTTTCTAGATAACAGGTGACAACAGGTGGTTGATTTTATTTCAACTGTGATTTGTGGTTTTATCTTACCCTCCCTCTCCCTCCCTCTTACCCACCAATAATACCTGAGTTAATCGTGAATGACTAGACCTTTCTACCCTGGGGTCTGCATCGTCAAATAAGGAATGGTCAAGTCTTACTACCAGGGAGAGATAGAGATTTGAGACTGGTTAACAAATGTGTTAACTCCTCTCTCTCTCTATTTAAACTAAACTTCTCTTCATTTACCTAGCTGTTCTGGGTCTCTTCGGTGCTTGCAACTGGGTGGGTAGATCAGAATATAGAGAGGAGTGAAGCTAATGAGAGCTTCACATTCCACCACATTCCACCACGACTCCTGCTTTCCGAGAAAGAAAACCCTCAGGAGGCACACTGCAACCCAGACCTTGTAGCTTACTGTGAAAGTGAAAGTAAAAGTCTCTCAGTCGTATCCGACTGTTTGTGACCCCATAGACTATACAGTCCATAGAATTCTCCAGGCTAGAACACTGGATTCGGTAGCCTATCCCTTCTCCAGGAGATCGAACCCAGGTCTCCCGCACTGCAGACAGATTCTCTACCAGCTGAGACACAAGAGAAGCCCAAGAATACTGGAGTGGATAGCCTATCGTTCTCCAGATGGATCTTCCCTACCCAGGGATCAAACCAGGGTCTCCTGCATTGCAGGTGGACTCTTTACCAACTGAGCTACCAGGAAAGCTGGCTTATCGTTCCTGGGCTCAAATGCCAGCCTCCTCTTCAGCATCTTTCAGAGAATCTTGCCATGGTAACATTTCATCTCTCCAAGCTTGACTGGCCCCACCTGTAACTTGAGAAAATGGATACCAACCTCCCAGGGTTCTCAGAGTTGAGAAAGCCTGAGTGCCTGGGACAGGTCAACACTGCAAACCTAGTAATTTAGGAGCAAACAGCCACTGTGTAACTCAGGGCTCCTGTACCACACTATGCAACAGAGTCCTGTGACGACACCAACAAGCCAAATGACCACAGCCCAGCACGGAAGCCACAGGGACCACGTGGGGCCACTCAACCTTACAGCAATATGTCAATATAGCTAAGGTGACAAAAACACTGAATTCTTCAGTTTCATTTAAATAGCCATGTATGATTAGTGGTTACCGTATCAGACATGCGGTTTTCAGAAATGAGGGGAAAGAAATGTTTAGAGGAGGGTCAGTTCAAACTGGTTTCTCTGATTCTGAAGCCTGTGTCTGTTTGACTCTGCCAGCTTTGACTGAGGAGGTCCTCTTCTACTTAAAATCAACAGGCTTTTGGACTGTCAGTACCTTGAGGAAAACATGGGGCTCCTTGTCTCCTGGTTTGATAAAAACGGAGGAAGAGAAGAGGGCTTTTTAAGGCTGGAGAGAGACAAGTGCAGTCGGAGTCAGGGAAAGACTGTGAGGGGCCTTCCCAAGTATACATCACACCACCAAACGGTTCTCACTAAGCACTGGGCAATGTTCGGAGCACCTTGGACACGCTGACTTATTAGCCTCCCAACTTACCATGAGGGAGGAGCTCTTAACATTCCCAGTTTACAGAGGAGGCCACTGTGGTGCAGAAATGAAGTGCCTTTCCCAGGGTCGTGTAGCCAGTGAGGCAGGGCTGGGATGGTGCGCTACACCAAAGCATGCCTTCGCATCACCTCTGCTCTGAGACCCGTAAGTGAGAGAGTGACATTGTCTGGACTGGGTCCAGGGAACTGCTCAGTGTCACATCAGAGGGAGGCTTGGCTGCCCTTATCCCGAAGGCTAGTAACCATCTCTTGGGCTTCGGAAATGCTTCAGTTCTAATTACCACATTTCTCAAGCATTCTCTTGTGAACTCTATCAACTGTATGGACCATATTTATTAACTGTATAGATCTTATTTATTACCACGTTGTTGTAAAGATTTATCAGAAATTTTTCATGGATGCTAGTACAAAGAAAATTTATTTTATATGATTCCTTGCTTTCCTTGTAATCTGACATTTTATATCCTAAAACTATTTCTTTTTCCTGAACTGCTCTGGCCATCAGGATCAAAAGCAAATTTGCAGTTCACTTCTTTCAATTTATGGGACATTTTTGTTGCCCATAGAGTGGTTGCCTCCTAATTTTGCCCCTAAATTTGCTTCCTAATTTTGCCCAGTTTGATTTACTTGTCCATTTTTTCCCACTGTCTTCAACTTAAATCCCTAATGCATTTTATCTAGTGGCACTTGCAGATGAATAAGCTGGATTTAGAAGAGGCATAGGAAGCAGAGATCAAATTGCCAACATCCATTGGATCATAGAAAAAGCAAGGGGATTTCAAAAAACATATTCTTCTGCTTCATTGAATATGCTAAAGCCTTTGACTCTGTGGATCACAACAAACTGTGTAAAATTCTTAAAGACATGGGAATACCAGACCAGCTTACTGTCTCCTGAGAAATCTGTATGTATGACAAGATTCAACAGTTAGAATTAGACATGGCACAATGGACTGGTTCAGAATTGGGAAAGGAGTATGTCAAGGTTGTATATTGTCACCCTACTTATTTAACTTAAATGTAGAGCTCATCATTCGAAATGCTGGGCTGGATGAATCACAAGCTGGAATCAAGATTGCTAGGAGAAATATCAATAACCACAGATATGCAAATGATACCACGCCAATGGCAGAAAGTCAGGAAGAACTAAAGAGCCTCTTGATGACGATGGAAGAGGAGAGTGAAAAAGTTGGTTTAAAGCTCAACATTCAAAAAACTAAGATCATGGAATCCAGTCCTATCACTTCATGGCAAATAGATATGGAAAAAGTGGAAAGAGTGACAGATTTTATTTTCTTGGGCTCCAAAACTGGGGAAGGTGACTGCCACCACAAAATTAAAAGACGCTTGCTTCTTGGGAAGATAAGCTATGACATAATCTAGACAGCATATTAAAAAGCAGAGAAATCGACTTTGCTGACAAAGGTCCACATAGTCAAAAATATGGTTTTTGCAGTAGTCATGTGTGTGGATGTTGAGAGTTGGACCATAAAAAGGCTGAGTCCTGAAGAACTGATGCTTTCAAATTGTGGTTCTGAAGAAGACTCTTGAGATTCCCTTGGATTGCAAGGAGATCCAACCAGTCAATCCTAAAGGAAATTAACCCTGAATATTAACTGGAAGGACTGATGCTGAAGCTGAAGCTCCAATACTTAAACCATCTGATGTTAAGAGCTGACTCATCAGGTCTTTACCCTGATGCTAGGAAAGACTGAGGGCAGGAAGAAAAGGGGGTGACAGAGGATGAGACGGTTGGATGGCATCACTGACACAATGGACATGAGCTTACGGAAGCTCTGGGAGACAGTGAAGGACAGGGGAGCCTGGCATACTGCAATTCTTGGGGTCCCACAAAGTTGGACATGACTTAGTGACTGAACACTAACAATTTCTGCATCACAGGTGACTTTGGGATGTAGAAGAAACATGCATAAATAAGCACGAAACTCATTTCATGAACACTCAAAACTATTGGGCATGTTACATTGGTCCAACAGGTTACACTGGTCCAACAGACCTGATCCAAATGTGGCTGGACACTCATAGGCTTCTTGGAGCTCTGTCTCTTCGTCTCCAAAAGCAGGGAAGCAACCTCAACAACAACATCTCACAGGCCACCTGTAGGCACTGCTGGGCTTGATAAATGACCTGCACTCAGTACATTATTACTGATTATCACTGTGACTCACTCTGCTAGAACTGATTACGAGAAAGCATCCAAGAAACAAATATAGTAAATGCCACCACCCCAACCTCACAGATTTTCTCTGAGGTTAGCAAGTCACTCAAGTCACAGAAAATGAGCAGCAGAATTATGTTTCCATCTGCATTGAGGCGGGGAGAGCACCTCTGCCATGTGGGTCTTCAGGACGAGCAGTGATACCCTGTGTGCCTTTTCCCCCTGATGCAGATCTAGAGGTCTGTACGTGAAGATGACCTAGAGCTGCTGAGCGAGACTCACTGAAAGTCTAGTCAGACTGTGTTTTTCTGTGCCGCAGCCAGCTTCAGCCCACCCCCAGCCATCAGAACATAGATCTAGTTCTTCCTTCTTCACAGGACTATGGGCGAGTGGTGGCCAAAGGAGACAGTCTCTGGGTTGGGGACTGTCCCGCATGGCTTCTGTGTGAGCGTGTCTCTGACCGTATTTTTGGACCGTGAGCGGCAATGAAGAGGTTGTTCAGCAAGTATTACAGGGGCTAGAGTGGCTGTCTACCTTGTCTGTCTATCCACAGAAACAGAAATGAAAAGTTCTCCCCCTCAATAACCAACCACAAGCATTTAGAAAGGGGATTTCAGGAATGATACAATGGCATACAGTGAATCTTTATTCTGACAACAAACGGCAGGGCTTACTCCCCTCATTTCAATTTATACTGCCCTCAGAAATGAAGATCATCATCACCTTTCAAAGTGACCTGGCTTGGCGGGGAAGAGTTGTTGAAGGCTGCTGAAAACAAGCAAGAGGAGGGCACAGCATCTTTCCTGATTTTTCACGTCCTCTTTTAAAAAGGAACTGAAACTTGGCCTGATGGTGCTTGTTATTAGCAAGGGCTCTGACACGTCCTTGGCTCTGTGAGAGGCTGGTCAACTANATACAGCACCCTGTGGATTCCTTGGGGCTGGAGTGGGAGAGATAACACCAAGAGAGAAATTATTGGATTTCCCTGTACCACCACAACATTATCATATTATTCACACTAAAATAATTTAAGGTACTACAGCAATTTTAAAATTAAAAATTAGGTTAATGGGTTAGAAGGGTTTTCAAATAAATTAGTGTCTAGGAGGGAATATAAGGAAGGAACATTCCAGAAGGAAGTTAGGATTTTGATTCACCAATTAAATTGGAAAACAACCAGGTGTTATAAAATAAAACTTTGTATAAATGCTGTAAACCTAAAACTTTACCAGCTGTCATTCAATCTTTTGGATAGGAATCTGGACTTATCATTAAATTGGGTAAGTGGTTAGGTCAATTTTGGAATATGTTTGGTGGAATATCATGTGAATATTAAAGTCATATGTATGAAAATTTTAGAAATGTATTTTTTAAATGTAGGGCCTAGGATAAGTGAAACATATATCACAAGGTTATTGTGAGGATTAAAAAATAATTAATATGAAAATAATTGTAAACAATAAACTGGCATTAAAATATATAATATCATAATTATACTATACTATGGAAAAAATATTATTGCATTTGGGTAAAATTTATAAAAGACCATAGAGCATATACAGCCGTTGTAAGGAGACTTATGGTACTACTTTGGGGTCAACAGAGAAGCAGTGAAGTGGGATGTTTTTCTACCAACACCGCATTTATCATTAGTTCAGAATTTCTTAGGGGAGCATGGCTCTCAAACAGTTCTGACTTGCCTGCTTTGGGCCCAATATTCCTTCATCATAAGAAAGAAGCCCAAGGACTGGGGATCCCAGTGCTTGCAGTAAACAGCCTGAGTCATGTAGAGGTAAAACAGCAAGAGGACCTCTAGCTATAGCATCATCAGCTACAGGCCATTTCACATNTGGGAAAGATTGAAGGCGGGAGAAGAAGGGGACAACAGAGGATGAGATGGTTGGATGGCATCACCAACTCGATGAACATGAGTTTGAGTAAACTCTGGGAGCTGGTGGTGGACAGAGTGGTCTGGTGTGCTGCAGACCACCACCATCTAGTTAAGTTAAGTAGTAAGTTTAAGAAGGCAGATGGGCCCCTGGGCTGGAGCTGCTGTTTTCAACTAGAGTAAAATTGAAGCTTTGTTTTCCCTAGTCACTCAGGACAAAGTTAATGGCAGGAGCTGAGCTCTGCTGGACTCAAGAGATGACCACTTGTGAAGTCAAGGAAACCTCCTTGACTGTACAGAAAGGACCTTGGGGGTTAGAAAGGAGGGGGCGCCACCCCAAAGTAAGTGATGCTGAGCTTCCTGTAGGCCTCTGCACCAGAACCCATCTTGGCAGAAACATGCTCACGCATCTTAGGGAGGGCCTTAGGACAGGTCACGTGTGAAAAAGAAATGAGATAATTGTACAAAGGTAATCAAAGGCCAGAAGAACCGTCATATATAAACGATTTAAATGCTTCTTTACTCTGCTCCTCCTCATTAGGGAGGCCACCCACACCCTTTCTCTCTGGGTGTGAATTTCTGATTTGTGCATTTGTATTTTGGTCTTTGTTTACAAAGTTTTTTCAGTAGTTATTTTTGGCTGTTCTGGGTCTTTGTTACTACGCACGATCTTTCTCTAGGTGCAGCAAGCAGGGGCTACTCTTCATTGCAGATGTGGGCTTCTCTTCGCTGCAGAGCACAAGCTCTCGGCCTGCAGGCTTCCGTAGCTGCAGCACACAGGCTCAGGTGCTGTGGCAAATGGGCTTACCATGTGGGATTTTCCCAGACCAGGGGTGGAACCGGTGAACTCTGCATTGGCAGGCGGATTCTTAACCACCACACTATCAGGGAAGTCTGCTTCTGTCTTAGACTGTTTCCCTGTGTGCATTCCCACAAGTTGTGCTCTGCTAATAATAATAAACTTTATACCCGTTTTTACAGTTTTTGCCTCCTTGAAACATTCTTGATTTCAAATGGGGCAAGAGCCAGGACCACTTTGCTTCTAGCCTCTAGCCCGTTGGTGGACTAGCAACTAGAATTTCTAGTTTTCGTTCAGATTACGCAGGATCAATTCCTGGGCAGAGAACTAAGACCCTGCTTCCACATTGCTCACTGCTGTCTCTCAGAGAACATAAGCAGTGAAACATGGCTTCCATAAAAACTACCCAACCAGAAGTAACAACAAAAACATTCATCATCATTTTTAGGATGAGGGAATTCACAAGAAATTGAGCTTAAAGAAATACCATTTTCTTACTTGAGAGGGGACTTCAAAATGATTCACTTTAAAATATGCTGTATATTTCCTTTGACTGTTCATTTGTTTACACTTGGATGAACTCTTATTAATTTAATGGCTGGGCCACATGCATGAACAGGGTGCCATCCCAAAGAGAATGCCGCCAGGATGTCCTTGGGGCCCCTTCACCATCAGCCTGGAGA
Organism: Neotragus pygmaeus; assembly: GCA_006410875.1. NCBI lineage: Eukaryota > Metazoa > Chordata > Mammalia > Artiodactyla > Bovidae > Neotragus > Neotragus pygmaeus. The sequence continues at coordinate 423,845 of SJYV01000609.1, read as the reverse complement.
ACCACAAGGCTGCACCTATCAACCCTAATTAAAGGACGCACGGGCACGCACTGAGCTCCTGCTCCCCTGCAGTTGTAAACAAGGCTTGAAGGAGCAAACACAGTACCCTTTCCTATTTACACTTCAGGTAGGAAAAAAGCAAAAGAAACAAACAAACCCAAAACTAGCACTGTCCACAGGAAACTAACATGACACTGTAAATCAACTATATTTCAATTTTAAAACATGTTAAAAAAAATAAACAAGCACTGTCATTTTAGTCACTGAATTTTAACTAAGTCCTTTAGCATAGCACAGTGATACTCTAGAAACCTAAGTAACTAGCTCCTTATATTTATATTTTATTTTGTTGTTGTTGTTCAGTTGCTAAGTCATAACGGACTCTTTACAACCCCATGGTCTGCAGCACACCGGACCTCCCTGTCCCTCACTGTCTCCCACAGTTTGCCCAAGCTCATGTTCATTGAGTCAGTGATTCTATCCAGCCATCTCATCCTCTGTTGTCCTTTTCTCCTTTTGCCTCCCATCGTTCCCAGCATCAGGGTCTTTTCCAGTGAGTTCGCTCTTCGCATACTTATGATTTATTTCTTCTTGTGTTGTATTGGTACATTTTGTTTTCAACAGCTCCTTATATATCAAGGCTCCTTAAAAATCAAGCCAGCCCAGATTTTCTGCTCTAGTTTCCTAGTGGACATGTGTCTCGTCTTCCCATAAATAAGTCCTTCCTACGCCCTTGAAGAGCATGAATCTCCAGTATTAAGAGTTTTCCATGAGACTGCCTCAGACGCTGTTTCACGGGTGAGATGCTTCTATTCCTCCAGAGAATACAATTTTCTTCTACCTCAGCGAACAAATGAAGAAGTATAAATGCAGAGAAACCTTACATAGAGGCAAAAAAATATAAAAGTGAGACAAACAAACCTACAGCATCTTAGAAAAGAAAGACAAAGGTAATTGATTATGCAGCAAAAGCTGATGTAATTACAGAGAAAAGAAAAAGAAGTTGAGGATGACTAAACTGAAAATTTAATAAGGCATTCATAAGGGAAAATGATGGAGCTAAAAGTAATTAGCCAAAAATGAAAGTATCACCATGACCATCAAAATTGATGTGCTATTCATTCCTGTGTATCCTTATTTATCTTTCAAGCTAGGTGTCTGCAAACTATAGCCCTGCTTTTGAAAACAAAGTTTTCTTGGAACTTACACTCATCTATGGACTGTTGAATGTTCTATGACTGCTGCCATGCTACAAAATAGTCTTGACAAAGGCTGTATGACTTTGCAAAACTTAAAATATATAATATCTGGTCCTTTTCAGAAAAAGTGTTCTCACCCTTGTTCTATGCCTTTCCAGTGTGAAATGACTGGCTACATAAAGACTACCTACGATAACAGTGGTTAGTTGCAGAGAGGGCCACACCCCTTCACCCCTCCTGAAACCACACTCCTTGCAAGGTGACCTGGAAGTCCCTTCCAAGGTCCCCACCTGGTTTGGTCTACAGCAGGCAGCAGAAACAAGCAGGAAAGAGCCTGTCCCATCTGCTTGCAGGAGGTTGACAGAACAGGTTGAGTGGAGATGAGATGGTCCTTCCAGACCATCTTAAATCAATTGGCCCCCCAGTTGGACCAGCAAACATTTGAGTGTGCCCAGTCCAGCCCAGATGGCTGACCCAGAGAATCAAAGCCTATAATTAATAAATGACAATCGAAATAAATTTGCTATTCATTCTTCTGTATCCTTATTAATAAATGGCTGCTGTCTTAAACCACTGAAGGGTGTTAGAACATGCCATCCCAATATATGCCACTTCACATATGGATTATTCTGAGCCGAAAGCAAATAGAAATCAACAGGTGCAGAAAGAAGCCTTGTCAGAGCTTCCGTCATCTAATTAAAAGCAGAAACTTTTGAGAAATAAAGACTTCCATGGAGCCTAGCTCCAGAGAGTTTTGTAGCCATGAAGACAGAAAGTCAGCACCAAGACGAGTCTGCACAAACCTGACTAAAATACCTTGCTCTTGCATTAGTTTCACCATGTATTTACCTTCCCACAATTCTCTACTCCTAGACGTCCACTGCGACAGCTGAAAGGACTGGCCCAAGGTTGTGACTTGTAAATGTCAGGTCAAGGCTCCAGCCAGAGTCTTTTGCCTTCAGGTCCACTTACTTCCAAGAACTTTCCAAATGATACAGACCTTTGATTAAAGACCTCCTGCTCTGGTTGCGAATGGGCTCTAAGCTCTGGGGGTTTGAGGGCACAAACGACATTATCCGCGTGGTTGTTTCAAAGGCTGGTCAAGAGGAAGGAATGGGCCTGGGTGTTCTTGCAAAAAGCCTGGCTGACACTAGCTCCTGCAGCTCTGTTGCAGTGAGATTAAGGGACTGAGCGCTCAACTCCGGCCACACCTGTTCTAGCAAATGGGGAAGAAGCCGCAGGATGGCTGTGAGGGCAGGTGGGGGTCACACCAGAGGCTCCCCGGATGAAGTGCAACTCTTCAGATACATCTGCCTTCCCAGCTCCCCTTTCCTAGCACTGAGACATGAAGAAAACTGCCTACAGGGAAATACCCCCTAAGAGGAAGAACTAAGCCTCCCACTCATCTTCCTTAAGTCAGACTTCTGGTGTTCTCGAACCTGACTCTGTATCCCCAGAGTGCCCTCCCGCTCCTCTTACAAATCCATTCTCCGCACAGTTAAACTCTTACCAGAACGTACACCAGATCACATCAGTCCTTGTTGAAAATGGCTCCCCATAACACTCAGAAAGAAATCCAAGCTCCCCACCCCCATCCTACAACCTCCGAGTCTCACACTCAAGTGTGTGTCCACGTTTCTTGAAGGACTTGTTAAAACATATGCTGCTGGACCCATCCCCAGAGTGTCTATGAGATGGGCCTGAGAATCTGCATTTATTTCTTTAAAAAAAAAAAACAACAACATTATTTTTGGCTGTGTTGGGTGTGGAGGCTCTTAGTTGCTTGGAGCACGTGGGATTTTAGTTCCCCAGCCAGGGATTGAACCGGTGTCCCCTGCATTGCCAGGCAGATTCTTAACCAGTGGACCACTAGGGGAGTCTCCAGAGTCTGCATTTGTAATGAAGTTCTAGGTGATGCTGATGATGCTTGTTTGGGAACGACTTTCAGAACTGCTGTACATGATGAGTCTTCTGCCTGCTTCTCGGATTTCTGTTTATACATCATGCCTCCACTCACAATGCCCACTCCAGCCAGGATGCCAACAATGGCCCTGGGAGTGGAGGACGGAGAAAGGAACAGAATGTCTCCATTTGTTCACCCTCTTGGGTAATTTACTATGCCTGTCAACTCCCCTTCTGAGCAATTTATTTTTAACTAAAACCTAGGTGATTTCTATATATGCAAACCGTTTCTTGGTTACAACAAAACATATAATGATAAATGCTGTTCATTTTGCTTCTCTTTGCCAGCATCAGAGCCCACCAGATTTTTGGACTAGAAATCCCAATCATGTTACACACTCCTTACTCTTCCTTACCTTCTAAATCCACTGGATTAGGAGATCTAATTCATTTCCACCCTGAACCTCTTCTCTGATATCCTGTGTGTCTAAATGACTGTTCAGCCAGTCATTCAATCCCACCTCTACTCTCTCAGACACAAGTAATCAGGCATAACCACTTTCCAGTCATATTCAGACCTTACTCTTTTCCTGCTTAACACACACACACACACACACACACACACACACACACAATAATTCACAGCACTTTCAGGATCTAGCACCAACGCCTTTCTGGAGAGTAGAGCACTTCTGGGGGAACACTGCTCATCTCTGCAGCTGTGGCTCTGGCCTTCACCCTCCCCAACAGCAGCAGAACAAACCACCCTCTGCATCCCACACCCGGGCCCCTGCACAAGGGTGGACCCTTCCCCTATCTCAGCTTTGCTTTGATCCACTGACGGACTCACCCAAACCAAAGGGGCTTGCTCTCTGAGGCCGCCTCAGTCCCCCAGACCCACTGCCCACATGGTCTCCTGACCCCACAAGAAGCACAACCCACTACTTCCCTATCACAGCGTGACTGTCAGGAGAGGGAGGCTGAGGATGGAACGACACCAAGGGCAGCACGCTGAGGGCCTGCAACGGCAAACCAAAACGCTGGGATGCACTTCAGGGGATGAAACCGTGACACGCCACATTTTTTGTTTCATTTTACACGTCCAGTTCTAGCAGGGCCTGGCGTCTGAAGACAGCAAGATGAAGCCAATAACTGAGCTAATCATCTACCAGGCACATGTAGTACAGGTTCCTTAGAATAAAAATTCAGAAATGGAACTCCACTGAACTCATTTCCCCACTTCTCCTCCCCTTTCCCAATGTGAAATTTATATTTGGTTTTGTGATTGGCTGTAAATAATGGACTCAAGTCTCTATTTCGTGCACCATCAACTAACTATCAACATTTCCTCCCGAGACTATTAAGCCTCCAGTTTTTCCTCTGACTCCAATCAGTTCTACTTTCCAAGATCGGTCTGTACCCTTACTTCGCACTGACAAAGTTAACAGATTTTTTTCATTCTGTTCTGTCAATAATAATTAAATATCATGTCTACCATTAGGTTGACTCTAAGCATCGAAAGACAAATGAATGTGATTATAATTGTTATCATTATCATGACTCTGTAGGTATCCATCATTGTAAATATAAGTAATAGGCTACAATTCCACCCTCTACATTTTGAGCCAGATATCCTGACTCCATGGGTACAATTCAGTTTAAACTATCCAAAACCTGAGAATGAGATAAAAAGATGGCTATGCATTAATATCCATTACATATTTTACAGGAGCAATGTCTAGAGGGACTCTCCAGGGATAATTTATTGCTATAGAAGAACATCCCTTTTTTTTGATGTGAACAATTTTCAAAGCCTTTATTGAATTTCGTACAGTATTGTCTCTGCTTTATATATTGGTTCCTTAGCCATGAGGTGTGTGGGATCTTAGCTTCCCAACAAGGAAGCTGACCCGTATGCCGTGTTGGAAGGCGAAGTCTTAACCACTGGTCCACCAGTTTAGTCCAGGAAGTTTATTGTTCTCTAGGGTAGGGACATGGGCTTCCCAGGTAGCACTGGTGGTAAAGAACCCACCTGCCAATACAAAGACTAAGAGACACCAGTTCAACCCCTGGGTGGGGAAGATCCCCAGAGGAGGAAAAGGTAATCCACTCCAGGATTCTTGCCTGGAGAATCCCATGGACAGAAGAGCCTGGAGGGCCACAGTCCACGGGGTTGCAAAGAGCTAGACACGACTGAAGTGGCTTAGCGCCGCACAGGGCAGTGACTGGTTTGGCATCTGCCGGACAAAACGCCTGTCTCTCTTCCTCCAGTGCTCTCACAGCGAGCTTTATCCTCCTGCTCGTGTTGTCACCGAAGACCTGAATCAGTCTGCAAGTCGAAGTACACTCTGTGCAGGTGGTGCTTTTGGCCTTTTGAACATTACTCTTGGACGACTCCGCGCTGCAGTAATGGACAGCCCAGGCGTGTAGGCTGCCTGGGCCCTGGGNTGAAAACCCCATGAATAGTATGAAAAGGCAAAAAGATAGGACATTGAAAGATGAACTCCCCAGGTCAGTAGGTGCCCAATATGCTACTGGAAAAGAGTAGAGAAATAACTCCAGAAAGAATGAAGGGATGGAGCCAAAGCAAAAACAGTACCCAGTTGTGGATGTGACTTGTGATGGGAACAAGGTCTGATGCTGTAAAGAGCAATATTACATAGGAATCTGGAATGTCAGGTCCATGAAACAAGGCAAATTGGAAGTGGTCAAACAGAAGATGGCAAGAGTGAACATCAACATTTTAGGAATCAGCAAATTAAAAAGGACTGGAATGGGAGAATTTAATGCAGATGACCGTTATATCTACTACAGTGGGCAAGAATCCCTTAGAAGAACTGGAGTAGCCATCATAGTCAACAGAAGAGTCCGAAATGCAGTACTTGGATGCAATCTCAAAAACTACACAATCTGTTTGTTTCTAAGGCAAACCATTCAATATCACAGTTATCCAAGTCTATGCCCTGACTAGTAATGCTGTAAAAGCTCAGGTTGAATGGTTCTATGAAGACCTACAAGACCTTTTAGAACTAACACCCAAAAAAGATGTCCTTTTCATTATAGGTGACTGAACTGAAAAGTAGGAAGTCAAGAAACACCTGGAGCAACAGGCAAATTTGGCCTTGGAATACAGAATGAAGCAGGGCAAAGGCTAGTAGAGTTTTGCCAAGAGAGTGCAATAGTCATAGCAAACACCTTCTTCCAACAATACAAGAGAAGACTCTACACATGGACATCACCAGATGGTCAACACCGAAATCAGACTGATTATATTTTTTTGCAGCCAAACGTGGAGAAGCATTAGACAGTCAGTGAAAACAAGACAAGGAGCTGACTGACTGTGGCTCAGATCATGAACTCCTTATTGGCAAATTCAGACTTAAGTTGAAGAAAGTAGGANAGACTGATTATATTTTTTTGCAGCCAAACGTGGAGAAGCATTAGACAGTCAGTGAAAACAAGACAAGGAGCTGACTGACTGTGGCTCAGATCATGAACTCCTTATTGGCAAATTCAGACTTAAGTTGAAGAAAGTAGGAAAAACCACTAGACCATTCAATATGACCTAAATCAAAGCACTTCCAATTATACAGTGGAAGTGACAAACAGATTCAAGGGACTAGATCTGATAGACAGAGTGCCTGATGAACTATGGATGGAGGTTTATGACATTGTACAGGAGAGAGGGATCAAGACCGTCTCCAAGAAAAAGAAATGCAAAAAAGCAAAATGGCTGTCTGAGGAAAACTTTAAAAATAACTGTGAAAAGAAGAGAAATGAAAAGCAAAGGAGAAAAGGAAAGATATACCCATTCGAACGCAGAGTTCCAAAGAACAGCAAGGAGAGATTAGAAAGCCTTCCTCAGTGATCAGTGCAAAGAAATAGAGGAAAAAATAGAATGGGAAAGACTAGAGATTGCTTCAAGAAAATTAGAGATACCAAGGGATCATTTCATGCAAACATGGGCTCAGTAAAGGACAGAAATGGTATGGACCTAACAGAAGCAGAAGATA
>SJYV01000609.1:400064-412288 GCA_006410875.1 Neotragus pygmaeus | reverse complement strand
AGTATTGTAAAGTAAAATAAAGTTAAATAAAAAAATAAATTTTAAAAATTTAGAAAAAAAGAAACCTGAGCACCAAAGAATTGATGCTTTTGAACTGTGGTATTGCAGAAGACTCTTGAGAGTCCCTTGGACTGCAAGGAGATCAACCAGTCCATTCTAAAGGAGATCAGTCCTGGGTGTTCATTGGAAGGACTGATGTTGAAGCTGAAACTCCAATACTTTGGCCACCTGATGCAGAGAGCTGACTCATTGGGAAAGACCCTGATGCTGGGAAAGATTGAAGGCAGGAGAAGGGGATGACAGAGATGGTTGGATGGCATCACCAACACAATGAACATGGGTTTGGGTAGATTCCTTGAGTTGGTGATGGACAGGGAGGCCTGGCATGCCTGATACGACTGAGCGACTGAACTGAACTGAACTGAAATTCATTTACACAGAAGAGACATGAGAACTCAATAATGACAAACGTATCAAATACTTGGCACAAATAAATTATAATGGGAATAGGGATTGATGACTCATTAGGGGCTGGAATAACCCAGAAAGAGTTCTCAGAGAAGGTAGGACATGATGTAGACTTATATCAATGGTTTTTTTAATGTTTTTGATTAAAATACACAATAAAAAATAAATTTTACTGAGTCACTTTACATCGGAAATTAACACAACATTGTAAGTCAACTACACTTCAATAAAAATGGTGGTTTTTTAATTTTTTTTAAATTTAAGAGAAAAATGCATTTGACACTGTAGGCCAATATAAACATACAGATATAAACACAAGCAAAACTCAAACTTTGAGATACAAACCTTGTCCTCACAAAAATGAGCTCCAATTGATTATTTCCACTCTATTTCTATTTCATTTCCTTAAAATTTTCCTTCTGCTGGTCACAATCCACTAAATTAAGTTCATTATGCACTAATGAATCATAACCTAAAGGTTTGACGTTTCTCTAACAGGAAATATTTCTACACAGAGTAAAGATTCTTTGAAATAAAGGAAAACCTGAAAGCAATTCTCACCTCCTACAAAAGTGATTCAAGCCAGCGTGCCCTCTAACTTTTTCCCCCTATTCCTCCTGCTCCTCCTCATTTCCAGTTACATAGCTACCTTAACAATAAAAGGGCTTCCCGGGTGGTGTGGTGGTAAAGCGTCCACCTGCCAATGCAGAGGACACAGGTTTGATCCCTGGTCCAGGAAGATCCCACAAGCCGCAGAGCAACTAAGCCCGTGCACCACAGCTATTGAGCCTGTGCTCTAGAGAGCAGGTATCGGAACTATTGAGCCCACGTGCTGCAACTACCGAAGTCCATGAGCCCTAGGGCCCCGGCTCCGTGACAAGAGGAGCCACCACAATGAGAAGCCTGAACACTGCAGCCAAGAGGAGCCCCGAGAGCTGCAACTAGAGAAAAGCCCACACAGCAATGGAGAGCCAGCACAGCCAAAACTACATGCATACATAAAACTATGTAAAAAATAAGAAATCCACACTTGGCATGCGGCTACACCACATACTTACATGATTTCTCCCAGGCATTGTCTTCTCTGCCACCTTCTACCACCAGCATCGGCACCGGCCTGATTCTTAGTTGGAAGGCATAAAGCTTTTTCATACAAGCAAAAGTGAAGATTGCTATCAGAGGTAGGACTAGATCAAAATTTCAGCTCAGACCTAGAGGTCGGGTCCTGAGACTACACATGGACAGAGGGAATTCATCCATTAGACCTATAAGTTTCTTCATGAGCATTAATTTTCTACCCAGTTCAGTTTTCCAAGGTCAGGCCTTTAAAAATTGATCAGACTTCCAGTTACTAGAGACAGAAAAATATATGTCATGCAGTGTAAGCTACCAAATCTTCCATGAACTTTATGGTGATCCCTCATCAATACCCACCAATGTCAATAAACTTCTCATCTGGGAAGGAGCTTTCATTCTTTAGTCATGCTGATCTGTAATACTCACTTTCTGTTTCATATATATATATATAACTTTTTATTTTATATTGGGCTATAGCTGATTAACCAAGTTGTGAAAGTTTCAGGTGAACAGTGAAGGGACTATGCCGTACATATACATGTATCCATTCTTCCCCAAACTCCCCTCCCATCAAGTCTGCCACATAACACTGAGCAGAGTTCCGTGTACTATACAGTAGGTCCTTGTTGGCTATCCATTTAAAATACAGTAGTATGTATATGTCCATTCCAAACGCCCTAACCCTTTCCCCCGTTCTTCCCCCATCCCACAACCATAAATTCATTCTCTAAGTCTGTGAGTCTCTTGTTTCATGAAATATTCACTTTCATCAAGTATAGATTTAACAAAGTCTCCCAAAATTCGCCCTACAGATTTGACTTAAGAGCCTCAGAGGAATAGTACTCATCATTACCAGCTTCATATAATACTCCATAGACATTCCCCAGCAGTTTTTTTTTTTTTAAGGAAGAGATAGTTGTTTCAAAATACAGTGTCAAAACAAAATAATAGTCAGTCTGAATCAGGCGGGAAACAGGTTCAGAAATTTATCCATTGCACTTGTTGATACAAATAATAAAAGTATATTTACTGATTAGGTATCAAAAGTTAAAGGGCTTTCCACATGGCTCAGAGGCAAAGAATCCACCTGCCAAGCAGGAGATGCAGGTTCGATCCCTGGGTTGGGAAGATCCCCTGAAGAAAGAAATGGTAACCCACTCCAGTATTCTTGCCTGGGAAATTCCATGGACAGAGGAGCCTGGTGGGCTGCAGTCCCTGGGGTCACAAGAGAGTCGGATGTGACTTAGTGACTAAAGAGCAACAACAATTAAAAGTTAAAACAAAATTAATAAAAACGAATTTCTCTAGAGACACAGATGTAGTAAAACCAAGGGGCGGAAGGTGGGGAGGTGGGATAAATTGGGAGATTGGGATTGACATATATAGTATTGATACTATATATAAAATAGATAACTAATGAGAACTTCCTGTATAGCTCAGGGAACTCTGCTCAGTGCTCTGTGGTGGCCTAAATGGGAAGAAATCCCTCCCCCAAAAAATACAGGATATGTGTATACATAGAGATGATCCACTTTACTGTACAGCAGAAACTAACACAACATTGTAAAGCAACTATACTCCAATAAAAATTAATTTTAAACATATGTACATTTATATTTTTCACTCTTCCCTACTATTTACAAGCCTTCTTTAAAAATATGGAAGAGTGGTCATCTCGGTCTGCTGATAGGCATAGCTAATGTTAGCAATCTGGCAAGTAACAGAGGAACTCCTCAGCTGACATATATGTCACTGTGTTTCATACACACCCGCTAACTCACCCAGGTACCAACACTACCAGGGGACATTGGAGCTGCCTCCTGGGCTAGTTTGGGTCACTCAGGGGGGTTTTGTTTGTTTGATGTGTGTATGTAATCTGAAGAGTACTGGTGCTAAAAAGAAGGCATTTGATGCTCTAAAGTTAAACCATGAAAAAGAGAATGCATGCTCACTTCTGGCTACTCCTAACGATGTTGCTCCAGAGGGCACCCCTAGGATTATCATTCTCCTTAAAATGAATCTTCAAACCCACGTAGGCCCCAATTTCGGGACTAAGGTTCTTCAAAGCATGAAAAAGAAGGTCTGTCTGGCAACCAGATCTGGAGAGTTATCTATGGGGCTGGAGAAGGAAATGGTAACTCACTCCAGTATTCTTGCCTGGAAAATCCCATGGATGAAGGAGCCTGGTAGGCTACAGTCCATGGGGTCGNAAAGAAGGTCTGTCTGGCAACCAGATCTGGAGAGTTATCTATGGGGCTGGAGAAGGAAATGGTAACTCACTCCAGTATTCTTGCCTGGAAAATCCCATGGATGAAGGAGCCTGGTAGGCTACAGTCCATGGGGTCGCAAAGAGTCGGACGCAACTGAACGACTTCACTTTCTTAGTGACTAAACGACCTGTTAATGAGATTTGAATCAGATCTGACCATTCTTCTTTCTCTAACGCCAAAGATAGTGGTTAAGTAGTATTTACATTTTTAAACTTCCGTATAGCAAACTTAAAACAAGACTGCTGTCCATGTAAATTATGCATTCACTGACTAATTACCGTATTTGCTCTCCTATGCACCTCGCTGTTGATAGGTCAGGCCTGGGAAAGGCAAGTTGTTGCTGTTACATCTTTCAATCAGAAGGCAAGGTGGGTTGTTTTTTCCGGTTCTTCGTGGGATAACTTGCACGTTTACATCAGGAAGGGCTGGCTTGGGCCAGGTGTGGCCTCAGAAGGGAGTCCAAAAAAAACCGTATAATGCACTTCCAGGGCCGGAGTCTCCGGAGGAAAAGGCCTTGGAGACCCAGGCGTAGCTGGGCCGCTGCCCAGCTATAGGGCCTCAGCCTTGTGGCCACCTAGGCGACAGGGCGGGCCTGGGATTCCTCAACCAAAGTGCGCAGTGAAGCCACCTCCGCGGCCTCTTCGCTCTGGTTTGGGAGAAGAAAGGCGACAGAGGCCCCGAAGGGAGCCATGGGAGGACCGAGCGGCTGCAGCGCGCAACCACCGCGCCGAGGTACCCGGCGGGGCGCAGGCGGGGGTGCTGCGGGCAGGCGCGGGCTGCGGGACCCGTGGCTGCGGCGACCCGGCAGACCCTCCCGGCGGCCTGGGGGAGATCCCGGGAAGGCCCTGGCGCCCAAGTGGCGCCCGCCTCGCGGCCGATCGGTGGATGAGCCCGTGACTCCGAGGCTCGAAGCTCGAGACGCCCCCCGCGCGGCTTCCCAAGCCCGCAGCCGCGCTCCGCCTCCCGAATGCAATTTGACCGGAGCGTCCCCGGCCGGCCGCCTAAGGCCACGGCGGCGAGGACCGAGAGGCCGAAAGAGAAAAGGGGAATGGAGTGGGGGAGGGGACCGGGAGCGAGGAAGCGGTGTCATTTCCACCAACTGGGCTCTTTCCTGACCCAGCCGCTCATCTGTCACCGCTGTCTCATTCCTGTTATTTACATCTGTCTTTAGCATTCTAATTACTCGCTTTATTACTTTAGCCTGAAGGAATCCTGTAAAAAACAACGGAGATGAGGATCCTACCACACAATAAAACTGCCCAAAATCCCCACTGCACATTATACAGAGCACTTGAGAATATTTGTGCTGTTATATGACCTCAATATGTCCTTAGATTGATCTTATTATATCTTTCTCCCTTCTCTTTCTCCCAGTGTGTATGTGATGACTCTTTTAGGGTGTGGAGCACAAGAATAAACTGTTTAACAAATGATGAAAACAAGATTATTCTTGAAGCAGGAGATAAAGGGGGAGATGGGGTTTCTCTCAAAAGATTTTTCCAGCCAACCCCATCTAGGTCCAGTTCCAGTTTCTAAACTCTTGGTTTTATTTTTTCCTTCAATCTAATAAAGTAGAGATATCTTCACACACAGGCTTCTAAGGCTGAATCTTGGCAATTTAGAGGAGAGAATAAAATGCCTAATGTCTTTCATTATCTGGCATTAATCTCTGAGCTCCCAGAAGATCTCAGGAGGGGAAGAGAATTTAGAGATCAGAAGTAGGGGTTCAAAAATCATGGTGGTTTGAATGCTTTTTTTAATGTGAGACTTAGAAGAGGGTGCAATATCTTGCTAAACCCCTGATAGTAAGATTCATGGATACACTCAATACTTGAATCTCGAACCTATCAGAAAATCCAGGACAAAATGCAGTTTTCTAACTGCTATTTATTCCTGCTAGTGGAATTATCCTTGCACTCAGTTGCAATTTTCTGCCTATGCTAATGGTTTTCTTTATTGTGTTACACTAACACAATCTCCTCCAGAAAGAACATGACAAAATATATGGATTTTCAGATAAATAACTGAGGTAATTTATTGGCCTTTATGCTCTTCTGATGGCGTGGTTGATAGATAATGTAATAATATGTACATAATTAAGCAGGTTTACTGTACCTCAGTCAAAATAGGTCCAAGGGCAGTATCTTTGTCTTTAGGCCTATGGTTTTTCTCAATAGATATTTACTTCCTCCACCTTGTGGAATAAAGGGCAGAACCTCAGGAGGTAAACAGCTAGGCAATAAGTGAGGACTGGAGGTTCGAAGAAATAAGAAAGGAAAACTGGCAACTTCTCTCATAAAGGATCTTAGATTGGAGCCTATTCTTTCACACCGCCCAAACCTCATAAGATTCAGGGAACTGATAAGAAATAAAATGAATCGTTGAAGACAAACATAAGACTTCCCAGAGAAACTTACACCCAATTAGGGAGTGAGGCTTCAAAAACACCTTTGCAAGACCCAGAGACCTTCTGTCAAGAAAGCACAAAGGCTTCTGGGAAAGTATTAATAGTGAACTTGGTCACCACATGCCCCTCTGCCCTGGCTTCTAGAGGTTGCCCATTCAAGGCATGGTGTACTTGCTCTTCCAAACTCATCTAAATTACATCAATAACAGAGCGCACTCTTTAATGAGCTCTCAACTTTAAAGACTTGAAGGATATTAACAAGCCGCTTGACAAATGGTGCTTAGAAGCACATTAAAGACGCTGCTAATGGAGCGCATAATGACGGCTAATTTTCGATCAGATATAAATTAGAGCCCCAACAGTTATTTGCCTTAAGGACTTTATGTAAATGATTCTGTTCTGTATAAACTGAAAAGCGAAGAGAGCCCTGCCATTTTGGCAATCCTCATGGATATGATTAATAGATCTGCAACAGAACTGGGCAGAGACAACTGATGGCATTTCCATCTAAAAGTCAGTGTGTTTAGGCAGTAAATATGATAGCTTCTAGACTTCATGTGCGCTTCTTCGTCAACCAAAAGAGTAAAAACGTCCTTGGCATCTCCTCCACATGATTAATGAGATTCACAAAAGAAGAGCATCGAGACTCACCTCCCTTAGACCTGTACCTCACACCCACCAAGATGCCCAGGACATACGCCCAGTCACAACTGTGTCCTACACTGGGACCCAACTCTCCATTTTACATGCTCCCTAAACACATATCCTGCATCATCATCAAAGACACAGTTCACTCTACTGAGACCTAAGCTCTAGTGATTACTGTTTTTAATCCTCTCACTGTGAAATGCTGAAGTACTCATTCCCAGCTTTGCATGCAACTCAAGTTCTCCAAGAGCATGCTGGGAACAGGAAGGGATTGGGAGAAGGAAAGGGAAGGGGAGGAGTAGGGGATGAGCGGGGAAATGATGAAGAGGTTCGAAGAAGGGGAGTGGAAAAGAACGTGAGAGCAGAAGGGGCTCAGGCAGGAAAGATTAGAAGAACTGTACTATCTAAGCAATTTAAAATGGAGGAGATATTTTGGAGCTTTGCTTTTCCTTTGCTTGTCTGTTTCTCTTCTGAGCCTCCACATTTTATTCAGAATGAATAAAATGGTTTGGGGACTGATTTTACAAATTGATTTCCTTCCAGCCTATTCCTGCTCTGGTGGTTCCTATAAAGCCTGGAAGAAGAGTTACCCCAAGATGGTGTCATCTTTGTCCAGTTTCTTCTTCACCACATCTGCTTGGTGTCAGCTGCGGGTGGATGTCATGTTTAAGGCTGGGATTGCTTACAGTTACAACTGGCAGCAGTTTCATGAATAACATCGCTTCCTGGACAAGAGGAGAAAAAGTTTGTGTAAGAGGAAGATTGCAAGACCTGACAAACCAGAGAACTCTAGCTTGTCAATGATTTATTCCAACAAGTTAAAAAAAAAAATTTACCAAAAAAGCAAAACCTCAGTCTTCCTGCTGCAGGGAAGTCAAGTATTACTGCATCTCAGGGCAGTTTTCTCTGTCTTACACACATCAGATAAATGTGGACTTGGGGGAGGGGTCATTTTTTATAAGCAACTCTTAGGCAGTGCTCAAGTTAAAACAGAAATCCTGCCTCAACAAGAGAACTATTTCTACCAGTGACACCAGCTTCTAAGATTTCCTCATCCAAGCCATTTGAGAGATGAGAGCAATGACAAGCAGCCAGGGGAGGGGAAAATGGAAGGTGATGGGTTGAGCGTTAAAAGAGATTCCTCCTAGACTGATTAAATCATTTTATCTTGCAGTAACTGATATCTATTAGCCAGGAGTAAATGGTGGAGAGTAAGGATGCTTCTTACCCTCATTACTGAGTTATGAAGTAGTTTTAAGTGGGAGCACAATAAATAAGATTCTTCTCATCTTTCATAAAGTCTGTCTACTCTTCCGTCTAACCCTCCTCTCCAGTCACACACACCTCAAGGGCTAAAGGGACATGCAGGAAACCTCTGGACATTTCTTCTACCCACCAGTATAGGATGCTGTAGCAATGGGAGCAAAGCAGAAAGAGCAACCTCAGCTCTCATTTTGTCTGCCAGCAACATCCAGCTCCCCTCTGTTTTCCACTGGCGATCAGATGCTCTGTGTGATGGCAGAATTGGGTGGTAAAAACTAACATTGAAAAATAAAACTTGGGAGTTATGGGACCAGCAAAATGAATCACAAAACTGCAGAATTCTTATCTCACTGGGTTGTGAGAGGGGAAATTGCTGGGTTTTTCAGAATGGCAAGCGATGTTTGGCACATTTCAGCTCAGAGAAACGTTTCTTCTTCCACTTTGTTCTCCTGCTCAGAATGGATAATTCATGTCACCTTTAGGGGATTTTGTGATTTTTATTTACAATGAATGAGCTCATATTATCAAGACTAATTCCCAGCTACATGTAGTACTTCCGCTTCTCCTGGAGACACATGGAGGATACCTGACTCAATGGAGCCGGTATGGTTCCCTGTGATGTGGCCTTTCTGTGTTATTATAGGTCCCTTTTCTTTGGGGGCATCAACACTATCCAACATAGGGAGAAGCAGACCAGATGTGGTCACTCTGCATGTCTTCCTCTCCCCAGGGAGAGGTAGGTATCATCTCCTATTAACCACCCGTCTCCCCTGAAATTCCCTCTTTTTCCCTGTTCACCTCCCAAACTCTGAGTGAATTCCCGAGATGGGAAGTGGGGGCAGGAGGGTGGGGGAGGGGCTAAATC
The DNA here is from genome assembly GCA_006410875.1 of Neotragus pygmaeus. Lineage (NCBI taxonomy): Eukaryota > Metazoa > Chordata > Mammalia > Artiodactyla > Bovidae > Neotragus > Neotragus pygmaeus. The sequence goes on along the minus strand of SJYV01000609.1, from coordinate 403,290 downwards.
TTACTGAAAAAGAAAGCAGCATGAAGGGAGAGGGGAAATCAATGAAATTATTTAGGAATTGGAGGAATTATTTAGGAATTATTTAGGAATTGTCAGTACTCTGACAGTACTGACTGTAATTAAAAGCTCTCAGGGCTGCAAAGTGAAAAGTTGAGCAAAGAGCAACTTGCCAAGTGATTCTTAACTAACCCATTTAGGACCATTTCTGGAAAGCCAGAGACTTAATTGAGGGACGTGAACCCCACATCCTCAAAAATGACTTTCCTCTCAGAAGGTGTTGGAAGTCCTAGTTGGGCAGCCAGGGCTTGAGTTCCCTTCTCCACTCACCCCCATCTCTACCCCAAAGACCAGCAATTCTGGAGGAAGTGGAGAAAGTGGTTGCCTTCATTCTGGTTCTCGGTAAAGACTGTTAGTTACCACCTCAAAGTTAGTATCAAAATGACACAGCCGGTGAGCCAGGCCACCCTCTTTGAAAGCCATGTCGTAATCGGGAGAGCCCAGAGCCTGAAGCACTGAACCCTGATTTCGCAGGGCCCCCCGATCTATTCCCGGCTCCCCCATCCCGGCTGAGCGCAGCACCCGCCGGCCTGGTCCTTGCGGTCTTGGGCGTCACAGACGGTTTCCGCCCCACCTCACCCGCGGAGCCCGAAACGCTGCCCCTGAGACACCATATTTGAGCTCCCCGGCAAAGCAGGATAGGCCGCAAGGACACACACCTGCGGCAAACAGAAGGTCAGATCCTGTCGGCACTCTGGAAGAGGCCCGCAGGGAGCCTGGAGCATCTTCCTAGGGGAATGCGTGGCTTGGATGACTAAGGAGAGATTTGGGGTGGGTTTGAAAAGTTTCACCCAGGCATGCGGGCCCCAGGGAACGGTCTGCGTGTACCTCTGTGTTGGTCTGTGAATGTCCAGCTTTGCGGGTGTTGCTGGATGACAAGAAGCCAGGACAAGAGGATCTCTCCTTCTCTTCCGGTCTGTGGCTTCAGGCCAAGCCCGCGGAGGCTCGGGGTGCTGCGGCCGGAAGTGTGGCTCCCCACGCTGCAAAGTGATTTGGTTCATCTAGGACTAGAGCAGAAAAGGTGATGAGGATTCTGGGCGAGGGTCAGGGGCCTTCCTGCGAAGTCTACCCTTACGTCCTTACAACGTATCTGGACCTTTGTCCTGCTGTTGAGCTTGGAGCATAAAGTGACTCCGCCCCACCACTACGCCCAGAGGGATTACTGTCTTCCCTCACCTCCACTACCAACACCTTACATCACTAGGCCAATAATTCCCCAAACCAAGGACCCACTCTAGAAATCAGGGAGCTTCCACCCCGTTTAACCAAAATGCACAAAGATGCAGACTGCCATTTAGCAAAGCCCCAGAGGCCCACTAAGAAAGTGGGACTTTCTTTCCCACTGTGTATTAACCCTCCATCTNGGCCGAAATTCCAGTTCTCTTGGCAAAAATAAAGATCTAGAATCTCTCCTTGACAGTAAAAGACTTATATATTATTTATTTTTAAAATGCATTTTCTAGAAGTTAGGATAGGGTTCCTTTGGATGTAAAGCCCAATTACTTCATTTGCTTTTCATATTTCCATTATATTTCCCCAAGCTGTGTGTCTCAATCTATAAAGGACTGACCAACTGATTTAATGTCAAATATCAAAAGAAAGTTGCATTCTTTCTGGATAATAGTATTATCCCATTGGTATAGATTGTACTTAGCTATCAACCAGGCCTTAACGATTTTTGCTATTCTCCTTTCCACTTTAAGGAGTCACTTACTCCTTTCCATTTTAGACTTAAATGATTACACCAAAAAAATGCAATCATTTGCCATTAAAGAAGTTAAAAGAAAATAAACTACATAGTTCTGAAATATCAGATTGAGGAAGGCTAGGTGTGTGGCTAAGCCAATTCATAAAATATCTTTTTCCAATAAAATAGTCATTGTGTACCATAAGAGAAAAAATTAGGAAATGAGTCATGAATGCCAATAGATTTGGTTAATATGACAAGGATCGTCAGGCACAATCTGCTATTTATCTGTCTCTTATACACATCTAGGCCGCAAGGACACACACTTGCGGCAAACAGAAGGTCAGATCCTGTCGGCACTCTGGAAGAGGCCCGCAGGGAGCCTGGAGCATCTTCCTAGGGGAATGCGTGGCTTGGATGACTAAGGAGAGATTTGGGGTGGGTTTGAAAAGTTTCACCCAGGCATGCGGGCCCCAGGGAACGGTCTGCGTGTACCTCTGTGTTGGTCTGTGAATGTCCAGCTTTGCGGGTGTTGCTGGATGACAAGAAGCCAGGACAAGAGGATCTCTCCTTCTCTTCCGGTCTGTGGCTTCAGGCCAAGCCCGCGGAGGCTCGGGGTGCTGCGGCCGGAAGTGTGGCTCCCCACGCTGCAAAGTGATTTGGTTCATCTAGGACTAGAGCAGAAAAGGTGATGAGGATTCTGGGCGAGGGTCAGGGGCCTTCCTGCGAAGTCTACCCTTACGTCCTTACAACGTATCTGGACCTTTGTCCTGCTGTTGAGCTTGGAGCATAAAGTGACTCCGCCCCACCACTACGCCCAGAGGGATTACTGTCTTCCCTCACCTCCACTACCAACACCTTACATCACTAGGCCAATAATTCCCCAAACCAAGGACCCACTCTAGAAATCAGGGAGCTTCCACCCCGTTTAACCAAAATGCACAAAGATGCAGACTGCCATTTAGCAAAGCCCCAGAGGCCCACTAAGAAAGTGGGACTTTCTTTCCCACTGTGTATTAACCCTCCATCTCCCAATGAGTCCACCAACCTCCCAGTCACACAGGCCTTCGGAAAATACACTGCCCCAGCCACTCATGCAGAAGACCTGGATTTATGCCTGTCAAGCACTTACGAACCCATCAATTACTTGTTTGTTTTATTCTTTTTAACCAAAGCTCATTGATTAACAGGACTACTCTGGCATCTTACAAGTATTCCACAAGCCAGTTGGCTTCTTTCAAAAATGTTGGACACAGACTTCTGATTTTCTGGTGGCCTTCTATTACTCAGGAAAACCGGAAACTACAAGAGAACCCGCCGGCCAGAAACAACAAACGAAACTCACCAGTAGACACAGATATGACTCTGAATATGCTCCCAGGGCCTAGATAATGGGAGGGTTTGGGGGAAAGGTTTATGAAAAATTATACCTACATTTTAAAGATCCACTACTCAGACCCTGGTGGGGGGGAGGGGGTGTGG
>SJYV01000609.1:306126-388959 GCA_006410875.1 Neotragus pygmaeus | reverse complement strand
AAGAATTGATGCTTTTGAACTGTGGTGTTGAAGACTCTTGAGAGTCCCTCGGACTGCAAGGAGATCCAACCAGTCCATTCTGAAAGAGATCAGCCCTGGGATTTCTTTGGAAGGACTGATGCTAAAGCTGAAACTCCAGGATTTTGGCCACCTATGAGAAGAGTTGACTCATTGGAAAAGACTCAGATGCTGGGAGGGATTGGGGGCAGGAGGAGAAGGGAACAACTGAGGATGAGATGGCTGGATAGCATCACGGACTCGATGGACATGAGTCTGAGTGAACTCTGGGAGATGGTGATAAACCAGGGAGGCCTGGCGTGCTGCAATTCATGGAGTCGCAAAGAGTCAGTTGGACACAACTGAGAGACTGAACTGAACTGAACTGAACAGTGTAATATGTGCAGGGGTACATTAGAGGTAGCACAGAGGAATGATCAATTCTTATTTAATGAGTCAAGGAAGATATTAAAGAATAAAGATTTCTCATTTGGGTTCTGAAGGATGAATAGGAGTTTGCTAGTGAAACAAGGAGGGATAAGTGCATTTCAGGAAAAGGAAGCAGTATATACAAAGCATGAAATAGAATAGTTCATTGGGGAAGTTGTAAGTGTATTGTTAGTGTTAAAACCAAGAATGTGCATAGAAAACTAGTGGGGAACAAGATTGGAGAATTAGGTAGGAGTCAAATTATGGAAGGCCTTGTATTTCATTCTGATGCATTTCCTTCATCCTATAATACAATAGAGAGTCATGGAAGCATTTTAAATAGAGGAAGAAGAGATTCTGATTTACATTTTCAAAAGATTATATAGATGGAAGAGGAAAAAAAAAAAAAGAGTAGAAAAAGACTAGAAAAAAACTACCGAAGAGTTAATAGTGGCTGCCTCCAGGTGGTGCAAGATTGTTTTGTTTCTTCTTATAGCAGAATGCAGTTTTCTGTTCTTTCAGAGAAGCAGTACAGCTTCAGTCATATAAGTAACTGTCACCCCAATACGCCGATTCAGTACAGAGAACACTGACCACATTTGAGTCCATCCTTTTCTTTCATCAGTTTTGTTTACACAAAGCAGCTATGGTGCAAACCTAGAAAGCATCATGCTACACACTGGAAAAACCAAGTCAACAAATCACTGAGTTGTGTCAGCCCATAGTCCTCATGAAGAAAGCCTGAGGATTTGAAGTTCTGGGAAGCCACATATAATACATTCCATGGATATTGAAAGGAACCAGTTCTGACTCTACATGAAGTCTGAACAAGTTTTGCATCTTACTTCACCATAGAGGCAATACAGTTTCATCACATATCCCTCCCAAAGTAACTTCAAATTCAAATAAAATCTAAGAAAAACAACATATTAACAATGCAAAGAAGGCTTCCACTCACCTACCTAAACTGTTTGAACAGACTGGTGAACCCAAGCCCCTGGTTTCTAGAAAATCTGGAGCTACCGCCACCTTGCAAGGGCACAAGCAATAAATGGTAGAAGCAGAAGTATGCAAAGCTTCGGTTAAATTGGTCTCTATAAATGAGACGAGCAAAGCAAGTGACCAGCACAAAGTCCGATCACTATTACATGTATGACAAATAGGAAGTTTTATGAGGAAAGAATGCCTGAAGCACTTGATTAAGCAGAAACTATTACTCCATGAAACCCATCTGTAAAATAAGCATAATTGTGGCAATGACCTAATAAGGTTATTGTAAGGAGGTGAACAAATAATACACAGGAAGTGCTTAGAAAGTTTTCTGGCACACAGTGAGCACACGATAATTTATACTGTCATCATCCTTATTATAGCTGGCGCAGAGAGAGTGCTCAATAAATTATAGTATTATTATCATTATTATATCTCATAACTTTGACTCTTTCCAACTATTTCAACTCATAAATCTCCAAGATGTTCTTACTTATGTCAAATACTATTTATTCAATACTGTAATTAAATTAAAATGAAAAAATCATGTTTTGAGAGCAAAGATTAATAGCACTCCTTTACCTCTTCATATCTGTCAAAAACGGCTCCTTCTTGCAAAAAGGAAGGAACTTCCTTCTGCCAATTAAATTCATAAGGTTTGGCCATGATTAGAGTCCAGACCTGAAAATGAAAAAGAATATATAATGAGTGTACACAATTAAAAACACAAGTGCAGAGCAAAGGTTAATCACTTGATATTTATGTGTTTGCAAAAGTTTTGCTTCATACACATAGACTTAAGTCCATTAACTGACTTTTGTTTTTTGTTTCCTTCTTCTCTTCATCTGACCCTGAATCCCCTTGTCCTGGTTGCTACACCTAAAGACATAACATGAAGAAATAACAGAGGTGATCATTTGAGAGGCTTCCCCCTTCCTCTTCAAATCCTATAAAGTAATTTTATACATAAAATCTGAAGTCTTTGGATGAAACACACACACACATACACACCCCTAAACTTATACATAGGACAGGTAGGGTGCAAAGAGTGAGTGGTTCTATAAGCCTGCACTAGACTGTTTTCCCTTCTTTCCCGATATTTTTATCTGCTTTCTTTATAAAGGGGGCTCTTATTTCTTTATTCTATTTTTTCCCTCTTATTATTTGTGAGTTTTATTTTTCATTTTAAATTTTCTATTAGGAAAATTCTTAAATTTTTAACACTCATAGATCTTCTGTTCTGCCAATATCTGGAATTTAAAATATCCCACACCCTAAAATGTTTTTTATTTCCCTTCATTCCATATTTCCTTCCCTCCAGTACTTCCTATATAGATATAATCCTGGATTTTAATGCTAGATCATAACTTCCTTATCGTTTACTTTTCTTTTGTGGAAAATGGAAACAGAAGGTTCAAAGATCACCTGGTAGAAGCACTTAAAGAAAAGCCAACAGAAGGATGGGAATAATTAAAGTGATAGTACGAGAACATTTCTGAAATCTGACATTTGTGTCCTCAACATGAAAAAAATCGAGTGATGCAGGTGGTATAAATGATAGCAGAAGGTACACACAACTAAATATATCTTGAGGTGAAACTAATCATGNATGGGAATAATTAAAGTGATAGTATGAGAACATTTCTGAAATCTGACATTTGTGTCCTCAACATGAAAAAAATCGAGTGATGCAGGTGGTATAAATGATAGCAGAAGGTACACACAACTAAATATATCTTGAGGTGAAACTAATCATGAAAGATTTAATATATTATATATTCTGTCAAGAAGAAAAAAAATTTAGAAATAGGAGATATGAAAAGTAAGGTTGGAAGGAAGAAAGAAAGAATAAAGTTTTTAAAAAGAGACAGTTTACTCTTAAGTTTTACATATTTTACAAAAAGAAAAAGTGAAAGTACAAGAAAAAGATAAAGAAATTACAATCTAGTATCCAAGTCTCAGATTACATCAATACAGGTGCTAGAGGGAAGGAAATATGGAACAAAGGGCAACAAAAGCATTTTAGGGTGTGGAATATAGGTAATTAAAATTCTAGATATTGGCAGAAAAATAGAAGGTCAATTATGAGTGTTAAAAATTTAAGAATTTTCCTCACAGAAAATATAAATGCAAAGTATAACTTCCAAGTTAATAAGAGGAAAAAACAGAACAAAGAAATGTGAGCCTCCATTAAAAAGATAAAAGATGTGGGAAAGGAAGGGGAAAAAAGAAGAACACACAATAACCAGGAAGTGAAGTGAAGTGACGTCGCTCAGTCGTGTCCGACTCTTTGCAACCCCATGGACTATAGCCCACCAGGCTTCTCTGTCCATGGGGTTCTCCAGGCAAGAATACTGGAGTGGGTTACCATTTCCTTCTCCAGGGGATCTTCCCGACCCAGGGATCGAACCCAGGTCTCCGACATCGGAGGCAGACGCTTTAACCTCTGAGCCACCAGGGAAGCCCCAATAACCAGGAAAAACAAAGTAAAATTACAATATATTACTAATTCTAATAAATATGAATTTGCTAAATTCATTTATAAAAGAAAGAGGCTTTCAAATTAGGAAGTATTATAGTTGTTTGCCAGAAATATTTATAAAATGAAAGCTATATAGGAAGTTTAAAAATGAAGGGAGGAAAGGAAGATATAACAGACACAGGTTAGGAAGGGAGCAGGTATAAAAATAATATTAGACAAAATACACTTCAAGGAAAAGAGAAAGAGAAAATAAGAAGTCACAAGAAGAGAAGGGGTGATAAAAATTATTTTAAAGTTATGAATATTAAACGTGACCACAGAGCATCAAAATATCTATTGAAAAACTGAAAATACAAAGAATAAATGGCAAAGTCACAAATAGATAACAATTCTCAGAAATTAATGGAAGACTATTGAGGATCTTATTATCACACATAGAAATTTAACAAAACAACTTAAATGACTCAGTCAGTCAGTCAGTCAGTTCAGTCACTCAGTTGGGTCCGACTATTTGTGACCCCGTGGACTGCAGCACACCAGGCCTCCCTGTCCATCACCAACTCCTGGAGTCCACCCAAACTCATTCCCATTGCGTTGGTGATGCCATCCAACTGTCTCATCCTCTGTCGTCCCTGTCTTCTTCCGCCTTCAATCTTTTTCAGCATCAGGATCTTTTCCAATGAGTCAGTTCTTCGCATCAGGTAGCCAAAGTATTGGAGCTTCAGCTTCAGCATCAGTTCTTCCAATGAACAACCATGACTGATCTCCTTTAGGATGGACTGGTTGGATCTCCCTGCAGTCCCAGGGACTCTCAAGAGCCTTCTACAACACCACAGTTCAAAAGCATCAATTCTTTGGCGCTCAGCTTTCTTTATAGTACAACTCTCACATCCCATACATGACTACTAGAAAAACCATAGCTTTGACTAGACGGACCTTTGTTGGCAAAGTAATGCCTCTGTTTTTTAATATGCTGTCTAGGTTGATCATAGCTTTCCTTACAAGGAGCAAGCGTCTTTTAATTTCGTGGCTGCAGTTATCATCTGCGGTGATTTTGGAGCCCCCCAAAATAAAGTCTGTTATTGTTTCCACTGTTTCCCGATCTATTTGTCAGGAAGTGATGGGACTGGATGCCATGATTTTAGTTTTTTGAATGTTAAGTTTTAAGCCAACTTTTTCACTCTCTTTCACCTTCATCAAGAGGCTCTTTAGTTCTTCACTTTCTGCCACAAGGGTGGTATCATCTGCATATCTGAGGTTATTGATATTTCTCCCAGCAATCTTGATTCCAGCTTGTGCTTCCTCCATCCCAGCATTTCTCTTGATGCATTCTGCATATAAGTTAAACAAGCAGGGTGACAATATTCAGCCTTGTACTCCTTTCCCGATTTGGAAGTGGTCTGTTGTTCCATGTCTAGTCCTAACTTCTGCTTCTTGACCTGCATACATATTTCTCAGGAGGCCAGTCAAATGGTCTGTTATTCCCATCACTTTAAGAATTTTGTGGATTTTTTAAGTACCGTGGATCACAGTTTGTTGTGATTCACATAGTCACAGGCTTTAGCATAGTCAATAAAACAGAAGTAGATGTTTTTCTTCAAATCTCTTTCTCTTTTGATGATCTGACATGTGTTGGCAATTTGATCTCTGGTTCCTCTGCCTTTTCTAAATCCAACTTGAACATCTGGAATCCCATGGGTCATATATTGTTGAAGCCTGGCTTGGAGAATTTTGAGCATTACTGCATTACTTTGCTAACATGTGAAATGAGTGCAATTGCGCAGGAGTCTGAGCATTCTTTGGCATTGCCTTTCTTAGGGACTGGAATGAAAACTTACCTTTTCCAGTCCTGTGGCCACTGCTGTGCCTTCCAAATTTCTAACATATTGAGTTCAGCACTTTCACAGCACCATCTTTTAGGATTTGAAATAGCTCAACTGGAATGCCATCACCTCCACTAGCTTTGTTCATAGTGATGCTTCCTAAGGATCACTTGACTTCACATCCCAGGATGTCTGGCTGTAGGTGAGTGATCACACCATCGTGATTATCTGGTGATAATCACTATGATCTTTTTTGGTGATAATCACAAGATCTTTTTTGTATAGTTATTCTGTGTATTCTTGCCACCTTTCCTTAATATCTTCTGCTTCTGTTAGGTCCATACCATTTCTGTCCTTTATTGTGCCCATCTTTACATGAAATGTTCCCTTGGTATCTCTAATTTTCTTGAAGAGATCTCTAGTCTTTCCCATTCTGTTGTTTTCCTCTATTTGTTTGCATTGATCACTGAAAAAGGCTTTCTTATCTCTCCTTGCTATTCACTGGAACTCTGCATTCAAATGTGTATATCTTTCCTTTTCTCTTTTGGCTTTTCCTTCTCTTCTTTTCATAGCTATTTGTAAGGCCTCCTCAGACAACCATTTTACCTTTTTGCATTTCTTTTTCTTGGGGATGGTCTTGATCCCTGTCTTCTATACAATGTCACGAACCTCTGTCCAGAGTTCTTCAGGCAGTCTATCAGATCTAATCCTTTGTATCTTTTTGTCACTTTCACTGTATAATTGAAAGGAATTTGATTTAGATCATACTTGAATGGTCTAGTGGTTTTCCTTACTTTCTTCCATTTAAGTCTGAATATAGCAATAAGGAGTTCATGATCTAAACCACAGTCAGCTCCCGGTCTTGTTTTTGCTGTATAGAGCTTGACTGTATAGAGCTTCTCCATTTTTGGCTACAAAGAGTATAATCAATCTGATTTTGGTATTGACCATCTGGTGATGTCCATGTGTAAAGTCTTCTCTTGTGTTGTTGGAAGAGGGTGTTTGCTATGACCAGTGAGTTTTCTTGGAAAAACTCTGTTAGCCTTTGCCCTGCTCCATTCTGTACTCCAAGGCCAAATTTGCCTGTTACTCTAGGTATTTCCTGACTTCCTACTTTTGCATTCCAGTCCCCTATAATGAAAAGGACATCGGTTTGGGTGTTATTTCTAGAAGGTCTTGTAGGTCTTCAGAGAACCATTCAACTTCAGCTTCTTCATTCAATTTCATTAGTGGTCGTGGCATAGAGCTGGATTACTGTGATATTGAATGGTTTGCCTTGGAAACAGAGATTATTCTTTCGTTTTTGAGATTGCATCGCATTTCAGACTCTTTTGTTGACTGTGATGGCTACTCCATTTCTTCTAAGGGATTCTTGCCCACAGTAGTAGATATAATGGTCATCTGAGTTAAATTCACCCTTTCCAGTCCATTTTAGTTTGCTGATTCCTAAAATGTCAATGTTCACTCTTGACATCTCCTGTTTGACCACTTCCAATTTGCCTCGATTCATGGACCTAAGATTCCAGGTTCCTATGCAATATTGCTCTTTACAGCATCGGACTTTACTTCCATCACCAGTGACATACAACTGGTTGTTGTTTTTGCTTTGGCTCCATCCTTTCACTCTTTCTGGAGTTATTTCTCCACTTTTCTCCAGTAGCATATTGGGCACCTGCTGCCCTAGGGAGTTCATCTTTCAGTGTCCTTTCTTTTTGCCTTTACATAATGTTCGTGGGGTTCTCAAGGCAAGAATACTGAAGTGGTTTGTCATTCTCTTCTTCAGTGGACCATGTTTTGTCAGAACTCTCCACCATGACCCATCCATCTTGGGTGGCCATACAAGGCATGACTCATAGTTTCATTGAGTTAGAAAAAGCTGTGGTCCATATGATCAGATTGGTTAGTTTTCTGTGATTGTGGTTTTCAGTCCGTCTGCCCCCTGATAGAGAAGGATAAGAGGCTTATGGAGACTTCCTGATGAAGCTTACATAAGTTAAATATATTTAAATAATTTAAATATGTTACTTTATGCATTTAGCCTCATACCCATATATATCTTTACTTCATTCTCTTTGTACCCAACTACCCCACACATATAACAATATAATCATGAGCAGGCCACAGAGAAAAATCTCAGTATTTTTCAGGAGTCAGAAATTATAGATTGCAAAGACACATTTCAGAGCTTTGCCTCCAGTCTCCTTGCTGGTTAACCTGGAATTAAAGCTCTAACGATGTCTAGAAAAAAGAAAGAAAGAAATGACAGTGGCCATGCTTACTGACCACAATTCATCATAGCTTAATGACAAGTGAAGTCACTCAGTCGTGTCTGACTCTTTGTGACCCCGTGGACTGTAGCCTACCAGGCTCCTCCATCCATGGGATTTTCTAAGCAAGAATACTAGAGTGGGTTGTCATTTTCTCCTCCAGGAGATCTTCCTAACCCAGGGACTGAACCTGGGTCTTCCACATCGTAGGCAGACACTTTACCATCTGAACCACCAGAGAAGTCAATGACAGAGAGTGTGTAAAATCTACACACACAGGAATTAAACATAAACCTACACACACACTTATGAACAATTCTTGAGTTAAAGCATGTTGTCAAAGCAGAAATTATAACCTTATTAGAAACGAAAGATGGGAAAAGTCATGTCCAACTCTTCATGTTCCTTGCTCTCCTTCCTACCCCACCCCTTTCTCTGTCACTTGCCAGATTTAAACTAATACATGTGTATTCAAAAAAAAGTGACTTTTACTGATCATTGTTTCATTATTTTCAAGCTATGCAATACATACCTAGGTTGTGAGGTGAGTGCCAGAGGGACGAGGGCAGGAAGGAGGATGAGGAAGAACCATAAACTCAAAGATGTCCATGATGGAAGGTGGAGTATAAATACAAAGAGACGGTGAACACAGTGCGAGGTGCTATGTGTAACTTTAACCAAAATATTTAAAAACGTAAAGTGGATGTTTCTCAAAGTTAAAATAAATTTGGCTCAATAAAGGAGCAGAACACTTAAACACACCAGTGATCTTGGAAGAAATTGAAAAAAAAAAAAAAAAAAGGCAAAAGATTAGGCCCAGATGGCTTTACACGTAAGTTCTACCAAATATTCAAGGTAAAGGTAAAATCCTGTGTACCTCTGTTTTTCCAGGATAGTTAAAAAAAAAAAAAAGTAGAAGTGCTACCTGACTCATTTTCCAGGTCCTTTATCAGACCCTGACAATGATATCACAAAAGTTAATAAGAAACCAACCAACCCTAAAGCTCATTCTCACAGAGAAAAACCTCTAGCAAAATATGAGCCAGTCTATTCCACAAAGTTATTGAAAGAAAAGTTCAGGATCTTTCCACACTGAAAACATATCAATGTGATGTGCTAAAAAGTCTCATACAGGCACAGTTAACAAGATGATGTGAAGTGGAACATGAGAAGTCTCTAATACATACCATTAAATGAAAACCATATTTTTGTAGGAAGTGATGTAATGGTATGGAATAGGACCAGTGTGACACCATTTACCTAAATACACAGCTACAGTGAACAGTGTAGTACCATTTATGTAAAATCATGCACACACACAAGACAAAATTATATACTTCTTTGAGTATATATATGTTATGTATGTGTGTGTATAGATAAGTTATTAATAAGTTTAGAAAGAACCTTCCAAATTTATGACTCTGGGGAGGGAACAAAGCTCGGGGCTGAAAAACCAAAGTATCTTTCATCATATCTCTATGTTGGAATTTTATTTATTATAAGAATATGTTCCTTTTGCAAATAAAAAAGAATGCAAATTTCAAAAAGGAAAAAAAAAGTTGAAATCATACGGAGAGGTAGATACATGATTCTTTTGCCCCGAATAATTGAAAGCTGATGAAGAGCCCATGAGGTCACATTTCAAGGCAGCTTCTTCACAACAGCAACTGTTGCTGTGAAGGAGGAGCTACTCCATTATGTATTACTGAGAAGGCTGAAGACTGATGGAAGCCTGAAGGGCATGCTAACCAGCCCAGATGAAGTGAGAAGATTCCTGTGGAATGCCAAGGCAGACAAGCCACGTCACATCTGGTGGGAGAAGACAGTCCATCTGTGAGTCGCGGGTCCATGAGGCTCTCTCCCACAGTGATTGTGACTGGAACACTCTTCTTTACATCTCTGTTCCTCCCCATTGCCTCTCTCTGTGTCTTTCCATGCCCATTTTTCAGAGTCCACACACACAGCCCATTCATCCAAGGCAGCGTGGAAGCAAGCTTCTAGTGTATCGGTGTGTGTTCCTGCCTTTCACATCCTGAAACAGATGTGCAGAGAGAAATAGACCTGCAGACCCCCTCGGGCTGTTGTGGGTGTGTTGTTCAGTGACCTATAATAAGATGAGCTAACTACAGGCACCTAAGTATCAGCATTAAGGACAAGAAAATACAGCATGGTGGCCTCCCTGGGGGGCAAAAACACTGCTCTTCTGTAAATCTTTAGGTGTTCTACGATCTCTCCACTCCTGCCAACCATTCCTTTCAATATTTCCTTTGTTTTTATTTTAGAGGGAATAGCAACAAGAAGCTTTTGATATGAAACGCTCCTACTGAAAATGAAAATGAAAAGATAGCTTATATCAATCTACATCATCTTTCATTGGTTTAACTCTGGTTCTCCCAGGATGTTTTCAGTAAAAGGATGTACAGCAGACATTCTCAGTGCAGATGTTTCTCTGATTTTACTACTATCCTTACTACTTAAAGATTCATGTCTACGTGGGGTACTGATTTCATCATAAAGGTCTCACTGTGTGAAGGACATTGGTGCGGCTAACGGTAAGAGGAGGGTAATTTTGACCTTGATCTTGAAAAAGGTTAGCAGTGGAGGTAGGAGCTATTTCACTGCTTACTTTTTCAGAGCACTGCAAATTCTAAACAAAGTAAGAGTCATTTTTGAAAAATGACACTGGAATACCCTTGATTTTCCCAATTTTAAATGAGACTGGAGAGAGGGGTGCTGCTCCTTGTACTGTCTGAAATACTTCCTTAGGCATAACTATGACCTACAGACCAGAAAACACTGACCCAACCAGTTGTGTTTAATAGCACTTTGATCCAGATAACTGATTTTTAAACGGGATTAAATGAAGGTGTGTGTCACCGTCCAACTGACTCCACAAAAGTTAAAAGGACAAATAGCTACTTCTTTTAAAAGACAGGGAGAGAACTGACCACTCTTTAACTATGTCCTTTGTGCAATGACCTCAAAACTCCACCCGTAGCTAACTGATATAAAACAAAAGCCCAAATGCTTTTACTGCCACCCCAAAGGACCCTCTCCTCCAAATCTCTGGCTTGCCTTGTAAGGCCTCACTGAGAAGACACTTCAGGTTCATTGTCTCCTGGAAGAATACCACCTCACCCCCACAGAGCCCACAGGAAACGGTCCTTCGTAAGGAACACGGGAAGTGAGAGAGATTTACACAGAGGATGGGATGTGTAACTCGGTACCTCTTCCAGAGTAAACACCTCGAGCGGCTACTGGAAGGAGGCCAGCGGGCCTTTAAATAGTTTCATTGTTTCTCAGTTCTTACGTAACTGGGGAGGATTAGCTGTTACACTGGCTGTGGAAGAAAAACCTCCCTGGACTGCATGGAGAGGACTAGCAAGAAGGGGAGTCCCCAGGAGACCTTGTTTCCGAGCAAGTGGTACAAAGCTCCATCTAAAGAACTTGATGAGAGAATGAAAGCATCAGTGGGGAGGCCCACCAGGGGGTTCAGGTGGGCTGTGGGGACCCAGATACTCAGCAGGATGTGCCTTCCCTTCACCCACGAAATGACCTCCTATCTCATCCATTTAGCTGGGATGAACCAGGGGAGGAGAGCTGCCTCACATCTCAGAACCACTGTTTGATCTCTTTGGCTAGACCTTCAAACATTACTCGACCACCTATCCCAGGTATACTGGCTGGATAATGGAGTCACCTCTGCTCCTTTATGGCAGTTGGGTCAAAACTTCAGCAAATCATTTTTTGTTTCTGGACCTATGTCTCTTGTTCTGGTAGAGAGCAGACAGGGGATTTCCACAAAATCAGATATATTTAAGGAAGATCCTGGGTATGTCAGGCTGACTTGTGGCCCCCAAATGACTCCTACATCCCAGTCTCTGAAACCTATAAATGTTCTTATGTGGCAAAGGAGGACTTTCCAGATGTGATTAAGTTGAGGATCTTAAGGGTAGAGAGGTTCCCGTGGATCGTCCATCTTCCCAGTGGGCCTGAAACGCTGTCCTAAGTCCTGACAAAAGTGAAGCAGAGGGAGGTTTGACAGGGACGGAGGGGAGACCCTCTGGCCATGGAGCCAGAGACGGGGTGATGCAGCTGCAAGCCAAGGAGTGACGGCAGTCCCCAGGAGCTGGACACAGAAGAGACGAACTTTCCCCTGCAGCCTGCGGCGTGTGGGTCCTGTAGCACCTTGAGTTTAGACTTTTGGCCTCTAGAACTATGAAAGAATAAATTTCTGTTGCTTTAAGCCACTAGTTTGTGATAATTTTTTTAACAGCAGCCCAAGGAAACAAGTACAGTGGGCCCACTAAAGCTGGGCATATTTCCTAAAAGGCTTACTTAGCAAGTTTCCAAATCAGTCTGAGAAGACACTGCTCTGCCTTGAAGGGAAGAGCATTCAACATACATTTGTTCAAGTGAATCAAGGAAAATAGCATAGAATGGCATCCAGAAATGATTTCAGATAACTTCTGTTTTTCTATTCCAATGACCCTTTGAAAAGTACTTCCACAGGATATCTTTCCCCACGATCCAAATGCCCTTTAACAATTTTGCACCTCAACAATAAATATGAACTTTAAATAAACCTTGCAGCTTCCCCCAAGTCAACCAAGACATTTTCCATTTTTGTGCTTCTATCTGTGAACAAATGAACTCATTTGTAAAAGCGTCTGCTTGCACTTGATAACGTATAGCTTTCCAGTAAACAAAAATGCACCATGGCTCAGTTACGGATTTTCTTAAGTGAAACTTTTATCTTTTACCTTCTATCTCCAATAAAAAAGTTCCGTAAAGAATTAATCCTTTCCCAATCCAACCATATGAAGTGAAGTGAAGTCACTCAGTCATGTCCGACTCTGCGGCCCCATGGACTGTAGCCTACCAGGCTCCTCCCTCCATGGGATTTTCCAGGCCAGAGTACTGGAGTGGGTTGCTATTTCCTTCTCCAGGGGATCTTCCCAACCCAGGGATTAGAACCCGGGTCTCCCACATTGCAGGCTGACGCTTTACCATCTGAGCCACCAGGCAAGTCCTATCCAACTATATAAAACCCATCAAACTAAATACGCCATGGCCTTAAATGAACCCATGTTGACAACAATCAAGGCTGTTTTCCAGAACTCAAAAGGTCTCTTAGTTGAATCTATTAAGCATATTTCAATGTACTGTTCTTCTATCTTTAAATAAGGTAATCCTTTTATTTCTAAAAACAGATGGGCAGCTACAGCAGATGATTCAGAGCCTTTAATAAATGGCTTTACTTCAAGTAAGAATTTAATTTGACACTGATATATTGCATCATTAATGACAATTTCCCTATTTGCTAAAAATATCTCTGTTTTCATCAAGCCATTAAATAACCTTTTCAAAAGGCATATATAGGGTATAAGACTAAGAAAATAATAGGTAATGCTGTTGAGGGTTGGAGGTAAGAGAATTCTTGTATAGTTTGATAAAAAACAACTTTTCATACATTTCTATAGGCTTGAAAATGTATACAAAATCTATGTACAAAAATACATTCTCCCTGTTCTGCTGTTTATGGGAGAAAAAAATTATCTTTATATAAGCAACAATAAGCAATTGGTTAAATATACAAGAGTATTTAAGTATTCTATGTCCATTAAAAATAATGCTTTCAATGAATTATTCTTTGCTGAACAAGAGTATATTTAGAAGAGTTTCCAAAAATATTCATAACTCTTGTCAAGCAAATACAAATGTTCTCAATATATCATTAAGCAAGCAAAAAAGCTGCTTACAAATAGTTTGTAAGTATGATCCAAATTTTTATGTCTTATATTTTAATACATATTCCTCATACAAACAAAAAAACACACACTTTAATAGTAGAAAAAGTCAAGTAAAATATACACCAAAATAAAAACAGTAGTTACATATTGTGGTGACTAAATTTTAGGTGATTTTTATATTATTCAACACATTCTGTATTTTAAAATATTTAGAATGACTATAATTTTTATATTCAAGAATAATGTTTTTAAAAGTAAAGAGATAACATTAAAAAAAAACTTATTTTTCTCACATAAGTCAATTTTTAAATAATGTCCATATTTTCCACCAGAATTTCTGGCAAGAATAAATAGCAGGAAGAGACTAATAAATAAAGCTGTAAAACATTCTCCTTTTCCTTTCAAGATTTAGGATCTTAACTGCACATCAGGAGCCTCACACATACCAGTTGTATCTAATTCTGAGGAAGGAGTTACTTAATAATAATGACTGAAGCTTAGGTATTAACTCTGGAACTTCTATGACACTTATATTTGGAAATAGAGCAGATTATGATGATACTGGGTTTAGTCTTTAAGGAATTCTAAACTACAATAACCTAAGGCCTTTACATCTACTAAATTCATCATCAAGATACAAAAACATAGAAGTAATTTCCAGGTATTTGTAAAAGACACAAATTGAATAGGAATAAGATAAAAGCAGCAAATATCTGCTTTGATCTCTATCTTGCCTGCCTCAACAATAATCATACTTACAAGACAAATGTCACTGTCTTAAAATTTAATGATCACAAAATAAATGAAAAAATGTTAAAATGAATTGTCTTTCTCAATTTAATTAGGTGATATTGATATTTATAATTATAGCATAGGGTTCATTAAATCAGAATTTTACAAAACATGTCTAAAAAACGATTGTTTAGCTGGGATACTTAGGATTGACTTCATTTGAAGATAATGAATAGCTGTTAATATATAAATCCTCCTGTAATAACCAGGTTTTAAGGCAATAAGAATACGATGAAGTATATAGTTTCCCGAGAAAAGAACTGATTTGTTTTAAAAGATTGGCCGTTGGTTGTTTGCCTGCAGCAATTCCCTTGGAAATGTCTGTTGGGTTCATATGCCGGCCCTCCAAGATCCTCTTGAACATGTAAAGTGGCTGAAATTATGTTAAAAGTAGTTGTTTATAACTGAGGTTCTCTGCCCTGAGAGTGTCTTGCTATTAACCTCTTCTCTTGTGGTTAAGTTTCTCTGAAGGACTCAGCCACAGGCCTGGGTTTAGGAGCCAAAACTGGTGAAAGAAAACTCCATGGCAGAGGTTCAGAGCAGCAAGTATGAGTCTTTGGAGGTGTCAGTTCCTCAATGTTTAGTAAGTCCTTGGCTTAACCGTATTCTGTATGATCTTTCAGAAATATATCATGATTTTTGTGGCAATGAATTATAGACATGTCTGCGAAAAAGATTTTGTCTGACAGGACGCAAGATAAATCAAGCTTTGTTTCCAGGCAAGAGGGAGATAAAACTTAACTGTTTTTTTCCTCTGACTTCATGGAATAACACAACTATCTTAGTAAGACTTTTTTGGTAAACCTATAAAAATTCTGCAAAGTAAAGGCATCTTATTTATTTTATGCTTCTGATATAAAGTACCTCTATTTTTACTGATTAAGGTAGTACAGCAAACAGCAGAAAGTATTTTATTACTACTGAGTATTTAAGATAAACAGAGTTAACCTCAAGAGCCCTGAGAAATACAACAGTCAGTCTTGAGAACTAAGACAACTCGTCAAACCTGGGACATAAGAAAATAAGTTTTGACCGGATTCTCCATGTCCCTACCAACCCTCTTTCAAGAGGAGAAGAATTTGTCCCTGTTTTCAAGACCAGAACTAATAAAATGTATGGTAGATGTGAACAGTTCACCATGAACAGACATCCCCCTGCCCCTCCCCGAGTAGCAGGCATGAGCCATGAGCCATGATAATGTTGGGGAGTGTCCAGCCTTTCTCACTTTCACAACAAGGGTTCTGATGAGGTCTGAGGAAACAGGAAACAAAATGACAACATGACAGATTAGGTACAGGTTTAGGTGGGAGTCATAGTTCGATTACAGAAATAACTCTCTCTTGAATCTTGTTTCACAGTGTTCTTAGTTGACCAGCTAAGACAAATGTCTGGGGCTTCGTTCTTGGAGAACCCAGGTGTACAGAGTGGGAACTAAGATCATGGAAGGCTTGGGTTGACCTCTCATTCAGCCTTAGTTTCTTCCTAATTGGAACACCCTTTGAGCTGTTGATTGACTCCATTCCCCTGGGGACTCCAGTCAGAAGCATAAAGCAAAGATCAAAGGTGTGGCCCTAAGAGCTTGCCTTTGATGAGTGGTTCTCTAAGCATGGTAGCAAACATCATCTGGAATTTATTAGAAATGCAGAAATCTCAGGCTCCACCTAGATCTTATGAATCAGAAAATCAGTTAGAAGGGCCAGGTGCAGAAATCCATGTGACCAGTGTATCCAAGTGACAAGGTGGTTCTGATATTAGCTAAAGTCTGAGAACAACGGCCTTGAGTCAAGTCTTCATCAAGAGAAAAAGGGCAAAAAAAAGAAAAAGATGGGGGGAAAGTTCTCTTCCTTTTTACCTATGGCCCAGGTCAGCTTACCAGGGAAAGAGACCAGCTGGACATTTGGGACTTAAGCTCAGGGAAGTAATACAGACAGTTCCTTTGTCTAGAATGCCCACTTCTCTCAAGAAGGCCGTGGAAAATCCAGGATATGGAGTTTCTGGGTCCCAGCATGTGCTTTCCAACCAAGAGCAGAAGTAGAAAATAAAGACCTAAAATAGACGGGTAAATTGCTCAACCATTTTTTCCAAGCTTTATCCTTTAGGGATGAGTCTGAATAAGCCAGTCAGAGTGAGAGGTGTCTTGAAGAAAGCAAATAAAGGATGACGCTACTGAACAATCAACACAGCGTCTGTTTAATCTACAATGTAGACACTGCAGTATTTAACACGTAAGTTTAAGCACTTCCTTCTTTAGGCCCAAAACTTTATGGTCCCTGACAACAATAAACTGATAATACTAACATTTCTCCTAAGAACTCAGAAAGAAAAAACTGGATAAAGATTAAGGCAGCAAACTCAGCCTTGAAAAAACCATTTTTTTTAAAGCCACAATTAATAAAAGAGCTGAGGAGAAAGATCATGTTTAAACATGAGGGTCTAGAAGAAATGCCTTTGGCTACATGAAAAAAACAGTGTCTCAAAAGATGCTCCAAAAGTGTCATTTCCCCGCTTCCATTCTTCTCTGGTTTCATCAGACTTGATTCATTGCCCCAGATACAGAGCCTTTTGCATGTTTTTCCTTCCCTCTCATTTTTGAATCTCTCTCCTAAATTTGGTTAGTTCTGGTTACTCTTTAGGTATCAGTAAAAGAAACTAGGTTAATGCCATTTCTGTACTTTCACTGAAGCACTCTGTATGGTTCCCCTTGCAGACACACCATGCTACACTGGACAGAGCTGTTGTTTACCTGTATCTTCGCTATAGGATGTAACCTGGGAAGGCCAGTCTTGTTTGCTGTTCTCTGTGGTGGAGAAGGCACTGGCATCCCACTCCAGTACTCTTGCCTGGAAAATCCCATGGATGGAGGAGCCTGGTAGGCTGCAGTCCATGGAGTTGCTAAGTGGGACACAAATGAGCGAATTCGCTTTCACTTTTCACTTTCATGCATTGGAGAAGGAAATGGCAACCAACCCACTCCAGTGTTCTTGCCTGGAGAATCCCAGGGACGGGGGAGCCTGGTGGGCTGCTGTCTATGGGGTCGCACAGAGTCGGACACAACTGAAGCAACTTAGCAGCAGCAGCAGCAGCATAGTGTCCAGCATATAGGGGACACTCAGTAAACACTGCATGAATAAAAGAATGAATATTTTATTCTGGGGGGAAGCTGAAGAACAACCAAGGCAGAGGACAACAACCTCTTTTCCTGTTACTCAAATGCACACATTGGTACCATTTTTGTGGATACCTGCTCTCCCTTCCAGGATCCTGAAATGCTGTTTTCACTCTCTTGTTCCCTTCTCATATCCTGCTCACCCCTGGCCCCCAGCCTGAGAACAAGCTTCCATATTCACCTGGGTCTACAGCCTGGTGGGGCCCAGCATGACTTCTGGGCTGTACATCCCAACGTCCGGTCTGCTGGGCCCCATTCTTAGCTCAGCTCTCTGACTACTGATTCCCCTTGAGGCCTGTTCAGATTGGCCTCTGGGTCATCCAGTGTCGGACCACATCCTGGACAGGAACTCATGGTGTGTGGTTGTGTGGTTTGTTTATCCACAGAGGTGCCCTCTTTAGAGGAGGTCCCTCCCCATTCATAAGGTCTTCTCTCTGAAGCCCAGTCCTCAATACTTTGCCCTTCATTTGCCCTTGGACCAGTTCTGCCACAATTATTAGGCGAAACCTTACCAACACGAATCACATGTGTCAAGGGAGAAGCAAGCTCTCTTNACTAGACTTCAGGAGATCTAAATGTAATACCTCAACATCTATTCCTAGTTCTCTGCATAGTATGTAGTATAGTGGGATTCCCTGGTGGCTCAGATGATAAAGAGTCTGCCTGCAATGCGGGAGAACCGAGTTCAGACCCTGGGTTGGGAAGATCCCCTGAAGAAGGAAATGGCAACCCACTCCAGTATTCTTGCCTGGAAAATCCCATAGACAGAGGAGCCTAGGAAGCCACAGTCCATAGGGTCACAAAGAGTCAGGCATGACTGAGCAACTTCACTTTCACTTTTCATGTAGTATTTTACATTCCAAAGCTACAAAGAATTGGACATAATTGAGCATTCATGCCTGCACACGTAAATAAGTCTTCCACTATAGCCATAATGACCTCCTCATATGCTAAATAAGAACACTTCTTTAGCAAAACATTTACAAGAAAGTGTGAAGGCTTATAGGTGGAGACATAGTCCATATGTGTTTATAGATTAATTCTATTTTCACCTTCAGTTCCGTTCACTGGCTCAGTCCTGTCTGACTCTTTGCAATCCCATGGACTGCAGCACAGCAAGCCTCCCTGTCTATCACCAACTCAAAGAGCTTGCTCAAACTCATGTCCGAGTTGGTGATGCCATCCAACCATCTCATCTTCTGTTGTACCCTTCTCCTCCCACTTTCAATCTTTCCCAGGATCAGGATCCTTTCAAATGAGTCAGTTCTTCACATCAGGTGGCCAAAGGATTGGAGCTTCAGCTTCAGCATCAGTCCTTCCAATGAATATCCAGGACTGATTTCCTTTAGGATGGACTGGTTGGATCTCCTCACTGTCCAAGGGACTCTCTAGAGTCTTCTCCAACACCACAGTTCAAAAGTATCAGTTCTTTGGCACTCAGCTTTCTTTATAGTCCAACTCTCACACCCATATATGACTATGGAAAAACCATAGCTTTGACTAGATGGACCTTTGTTGGCAAAGTCTCTGCTTTTTAATATGCTGTCTAGGTTAGTCATAGCTTTTCTTCCAAGGAGCAAGCATCTTTTAATTTCATGGTTGCAGTCACCATCTGCAGTGATTTTGGAGCCCAAGAAAATGAAGTCAACCACTGTTTCCATTGTTTTCTCATCTATTTGCCATGAAGTGATGAGACCAGATGCCATGATCATTTTCTGAATGTTGAGTTTTAAGCCAGCTTTTTCACTCTCCTCTTTCACTTTCATCAAGAAGCTCTTTAGTTCTTTGCTTTCTGCAATAAGAGTGGTGTTATTTGCCTGTGTGAGGTTATTGATATTTCTCCTGGCAGTCTTGATTCCAGCTTATGCTAGAATTTTCACCCTACTTAATTATTAATCAACCTTACTGTAGGCATTTGTGTGTGTGTGTATGTTTGTGCATGTGCTAATTCACTCAGTTATATCCAACTTTTTATTACCCCATGGACTATAGTCCGCCAGGCTCCTCTATCCATGGAATCATCTAGGCAAAGAAGACTGGAGTGGGTTGTCATTTTCTACTCCAGGGGATCTTCACCACCCACTAGATGAATATGTTGATGGGTATTTGAAAATAGCATAGAGTTTAGAGTTTAGGGTTTGGATTTTCCCCCCTACTTATTAATACTATGTATTTCCTGACTATAGAAATTACAGCCAAGAAATATATAGTAAACAGGGAACATAACCGAAACCCTAAACTCTATGCTAATTTTAAATACCCATCAGCATACACATCTACAAGACAGTTCATGATTACAAAAGACCGACAGACAGTCTGGTGGAAAAATGCATTCAGAGTGGGAAGGACTGGTTTCAAGAGCTGTTCAACCAACCAGTTACTGTGAAACCAAAAGAGAATCCCACATACCCTATTTCAAGGAGTTTTCCTCTGAAAATGGACAGGCTTATAGTCTCACTTTGAAGGTGGCTCCCCAGGTAGAAGAGATGAGATACGTAGAATGCTCTTGTTCTCTGAACAGTGCAGCTTCCTACATACTGAAGGAACCCTTCTGTTTCACAATAGAAACTGATGCTGTTAGAAACTGTAGAGCATTCTAACCTCTGCTGACCTCTAAATGTCCTATTGATTCTGGTACTGGGAAGACTACATCAAGAAGACAGGGGCAAGCATCAGGATATATTTACTGACACCCAATGCAAATAAATATGATAACTCAATTTTTTTTCTTTGACCAATGCATACAACAGCCCAATATTAATCATATGAAACCAATAATTTGGCTATGACTAAATTACCTTGAAAATAAACGAATGTGTTACATAACAAGGCTGATTTGGCTTGATTTAAAAAATGTCACTGTGAACTGACTACAATGACATTTCTAAGAACTCTAAGATTTTCTATACTGTATACATTTAATACAATATATTACTTCTGTAATAAATTAAAAATATATATTCAATATATCCCTACCACACTTAACAGAGAACACTTTCTGCTCTTTAAAGCTTTCCTTTCAAAAAAATGAGTTTGTGAAAAAAGCTCTTGATACAATTTGGTTTTTTCATGCAAAAAGTCAATACTCAGCCCTGTACATAATCCCATGGCCAGCCATATGACAACAAGGTCATTTTGAGTTAAATAGCTACTTATTTATTTTTAACATATACTTGGTTGAGTTCTACCAAAACTATTTAAGCAGTGCTATGTAGATCTGTAAAATTAACATAGACTGTTTAAAACCATGTAGACTCTAAAACCTATTCCTGAAAACACAAATTAGAATAAAAGCAATACATAATTATAGGACTCACTTTTAAAAGGATTCTATCTAGTAAAATAGCAAGAATTACCAACAACACCTATATAGTCTTTGTCTTTGAGTTATGTATTTGTTTCTAGTGCCAGAAAGCATTTCCGCATGTGTTCAAATAGTATTATATACATTTTCACATACACGGGTTTACTAGCACAGAGTCAGTCTTGAGAGTGGATTTTTCACGGAATGCAGCAGGTTAAAACCTGTTCAGTGTTGGGAGGAAAGGGAGAAAAAAGATCACTGCGCAGAGACACACATCTTTTTTCTCTCAAGCCTCTCTCCAAACCCATATGATTCTCAAAGCCTCTGGTTCCTTATCCTCTATTAGCAGGAGCCCTTATCTCCCTCAGGATAAATGCCAGTCTCTGCCATGTGCCACAGGGCCCTACATGATCTAGCCTGAAGCTTTCTTCCCACATCTCCTATTCCTTGTCCACACTCACTGGACTTCAGTCACATGGACCTTCTTCCCATTCCTCAGGCATTCTATCCTAGGGCTTTTGCATATGCCAGTCCCTCAGTTCAGACTGTTCCTCCCTAAACACTTGTCAACTGCTGTTCACATGTCACCATACTTGAGAGGCCCCACCTGGGTACTCATCACAAAATGGCTTACCACAATCACTAAGATTTATTCCCTCACCTGTTCTATTTCCTAACCTAAAGCACATCAGTATTTGATATCTAACATTTTATATAGTTTTTAATGTTTGTTTTGTATATGCTTCCACCAAAGTAGCAGCTTTATGCATTTTTGTTTTCTGCTGTGCCTCTGTCATATAAAAAATGTGTGATACAACTTGATGTTCAGTATACACGGTGTGGGATGAATGTATGCCTCCCTTTCTGACTTCTCCGCAATGGAGGAATTGACAGAGGAACCCATACTTTACCATGGTCTGACATGTTGATGACTTGAAAGAAAATGAAACAGAACATTAACAACACAAAGAGAAAACACTTGGGCACCAGGTCAAATATCATCTTCTTCTTCTTCCCCAAGGGATTATCTATCAGTTATATCATCATGTCCCTGGTAGACTAGACACTGTCTTGGATTTGACAGTTGATAAGGCACACTAAGGAACTCAAATCCTGCAGTGTAAAAGAGGTTGTAGATAATACAAGCGCTATAGCATTTTATAGGAAATCAGAGACAGCTGAGATGACATTCATTGGAAGGACTGATGCTGAACCTGAAACTCCAATACTTTGGCCATCTGATGCAAAGAACTGAGTCATCTGAAAAGACCCTGATGCTGGGAAAGATTGAGGGCAGGAGAAGGGGACAACAGTGGGATGAAATGGTTGGATGGCATCACCAACTCAATGGACATGGGTTTGGGTGGACTCTGGGAGTTGGTGATGGACAGGGAGGCCTGGTGTGCTGCAGTTCATGGGGTCACAAAGAGTCAGGCATGACTGAGTGACTGAACTGAACTGAACTGAACTGAGATGACCCATACCCAGGGGAGACAAGGGCAGGGAGGCTTACTGGAGAGAACACTGAGAACTGGGTAAAGGATAAGGATATTAAGTGAAATGGGTCCAGGGGACCCCAGTGCTAGGAAATGGGGCATGTAATGTTTGAGAGGTTGGAAGACTATATGGGACCAACAAGCAGGTCATCATTTTGCTTGTGAAAACATCAAACACTCTCCACAACGTTCCTGCCTCTGTCAACTCCACAGCTATCAGGAGACCCACTTCCAACCACTGAGAGGCTAAAGATAGAACTCACATGTCTTTGAATGTGACTCTCAAAGGCCTAAATAAATTTTGTTGAGAGTAAATCAAATAAGGCGAAACTCTGTCATTTGAGACACATAACCGTTCAGAAGGCTTTATGTCCCATCGTTCTTTGCATCCATACTCACTGGGGGCCAGGGAACCAGTTCCAGAAGACACCCTCGCTGAAAGGTGGGCTGTCCCCCCAGGCTGCACGCTCTCCAGGCACCGTAGGTAACCGACACAAAGAGCCACAGAGGCCTTCCCTGCCTGTATTGTGCCCCTTTGCCTTGTGACCCTGGAGCTTCTCCATCAAGATGGAGAGACTAGAGAGTTCCCTCGTGGCCTAGGTTAGGATTCTGGGCTGTGGTCTCAGTTCAATCCCTGGTCTGGGAACTGAGATCCCACAAGCTGTGCAGCACAGCCAAAAAAGTAGAAAAACTATTTATCTACATAGATCTTAGATATGGGTTTGGGCATGTGGGTTGCTCTAATGAAAGTCAGATACAAGAAAATACTTGCATATTAGGGTTTCGTTTCTATTTTCTCTTTGGAACCCTAAGACTACCATGTTAGAAAGATTAAGAAAGATGAGATATCACAAAGTAAGAAGCTTCCATCTCCTCAACCATCTGAGGCCACAAATCCCAGATGAGGAAACCTGCCCAACCACCCACATTGAATTATGAGAAATAATGACTGTTTTTTAAATCCATAAAAATTCAGGGTGGTTTGTTACTCAGCAAAAACTAACCGATATACCTGCTAAATAAGGCTACATAGGATAAAAGTTTTCTACATGATTCTAGTGGTCAGTGGGCATTCTGATTATGTTACAATAAAGACGCTATCAAAGAGGACTAAGGATATCCAGGGAAGAATAAAGGCAGTAAACAGAAATTAGAAAAGCAATCCAGGGCATGAGCATGAGAATA
This sequence comes from Neotragus pygmaeus, assembly GCA_006410875.1. NCBI lineage: Eukaryota > Metazoa > Chordata > Mammalia > Artiodactyla > Bovidae > Neotragus > Neotragus pygmaeus. The sequence goes on along the minus strand of SJYV01000609.1, from coordinate 365,275 downwards.
CAACAAAATTAAACTCAACTCTCTGTGACTATTTAACACAAGGACTTAAAACTATACCATTACTTTTCTGGATGACATTAATTATTATGAACACAATTTGTCCACTTCATTGTGAGCAACGTGACACAGAAAGGTCTGTTTCTTATTTGGCTTTGAATCTCCCCCACCTGCTTCTCTAAACCGAGTGCCTAGCAAAGCAACTGGTATTTTCATAGGTAATTAGAGAATCTTTGAAGAAGGAGTGAATAAAAGAAGGAGGAAAGAAATGACTGGGTGATTAGCCATGTGATAACAAAGTTCCATATTCCTTTTGATGTCAGGCTTTGCTTACTACAAAATTGTTTTTATTTATGGCTCCAATTCTGTTCAGAAGAATAACTAAGGCAAAGATTCTGTGATAAATATGAGTCAGGAAGGCTCTGAGTGAGGGCATCTGGATTCCATAATAACATTTTATGGCAGGGATTGTGCAACAGCCATTTCACAACACTTAACTATATTTTTCACTCCTGGATGTTTTACTTTCTGTTTAACTCAGATGGCCAACATTGTTTATAAATATACATATAGATAAATAAAGTAGTCATGTAATATTGATTGAAATTTTAGAGTGTGTTTAATGCATCAATATCCACTTATCCCGCAATGAAACTAAGAGGAAGGGAAGTACGGCCATCTGACCATAAACAGTGTTTCTGGGAGCCTAAAATTGAACTTATTCCCAGTTTAATTTCACAAGATCATTCAGCTCCACATTTCAAACTAAATATAGATTTTAATATAAGAACCTACACCTGTAGAACAAAGATGGGTGATAAATATCATGATAAACATACGAGTAAAACATTTGAGAATTCAGTTGTGTTTATGTATCTATTTAGTCTCACGTTCAGTTGAATTACTTTGAAACTCTCCCACTCTGCAGTGTTTTCACACCATCCTTTTAATCAAATATACCATGAATTATTTTGAATGTACTAATAATGTGCCTGGTCCTCTAGACCTGGCTCACAGTAAGAATAGTGTTCCAAATTTCATTTTATATGCATAGTATCACTTGTATAATACCTAACATTATTTTTATATTGTTAACATATATTTAAATTATAGTCATATTTTAAGTATTGAATTTTATTTCACATACTGTATTCAAAAATGTTTTCTCACATCTAATCTGTATAAATACCCTATGTCATAGCTGCCATTATTTTGTGTGTTTTGCAGATAGGTTCAAAGTCACAAAGCTATTAAATGATGGAGCCAAGATTTGAATAAAGACAGCCTCATCTCAGAGTTAGCACATTTTAAAGAAATTCTGCTTTCTCTCAAGAAATTAATAAAACGGTTCTTCTAAAAAGTGAAGTTCCTAAGAAAGGCTGAAGCATGATTTAAGATAGGAAATTAATTCCAGAGAAACTTTCAAAACAGCATTTATTATGTAAAATGTGGTATGACTCTTTTTTTTTTTTCTTTTGTTTCATGGAACAGATGTTTCTTTGCCCTAAGCTAACAGTCTCCTTCCTGTCTCCTTCCTTTGCTGAACCATAACAGGAGTAGGGCTCCAGGCGCTGTTACTATGAACACACATTCAGTGTATGGAACCACACTGGTGCTACACTGCTGTCTGCTGGGATTTACGATGGACTTAATAGCTGAATTGACTGCAGCGTGCTCCAGGAGAACCTGTGTCTCCCTCCAACTCAATTACCTCCTTTTAGAGTGAACAGTCATAAAGGAAAGATGGGACCGAAGATAAGAAGGACCCATGAAAAGCAGGCCAGGCTTATAGCAAACAATGAAACAGTCATAAACACGGTTATGAGACAACAGTCACAGTCCAAGCAAAGCCGGTGTGAGCTTCCTCCTCGGGTTTCTTCCTAAAGAAAATGCTTTGCTGGTTGCTAACTCCAACTAACAGGTGATGAGAAACCGCTCGATTCAGGACTGACTTCCACCTTCCCTCCTGCCCATTCCATATTTCAGGTCAAAGAGGGTGAGCAGAGCATCTCTGCCCTTTCACTGGTCTTCCTGCTTCCTCTTCTCAAATTGGAAATCCAATGGTTTGGTCCTGTCCTAACATACAAACTCCCCTGGGAAATGGGAGGAGTCACCAAACAGCTTTGAGCCGGATAGGCCGTGAGTCTCCTTCCTGGGAGTCAAAAGGTCAGTGGCTCACTCAGGCCAGACTTCTCAGGACACGAACTTCAACAACTAATCAGTCTCCAGCCCCAGAACCTCGAGTCACAGGGCTGAGTTTTGTGTACCAAGTCTCTGGGTTCCTTCTGCTCTTGGCAACTGAATAGGTCAGTCCCCACTCCACCTTAGGGAAGTGTCTGAATGTCTGAAAAATACAAACCAGCCAGTCTGTTTATAGTGGAGAGCACAGGACAGCCGAGACCTCCAACAATAAGGCAGGGTAAAGTCAGCTGTGACAAAGCCAAGCGATGGAACAGCACAAGGCCATTCAATGTGACAGTTTCCAAGAGCTTCTTCATAACACAAGTAAATGCTGGTATTATTAAAAATGAAAAGGGAGAAGGTAATGCATGATTTCAACTATTCACAAAGATGTACAGAAACTAAATGCAAAAGACTTGAAAGAAAATATTCAAATGTTAGCCACTGGCTTCAATTAGGTGAAGGTTTCTTGTGGAGTTTTTCACAAAGTACATAACTTTATGTACTTTCAAAAAATTTTAGATGATTTTATCTTATTTGGATTTTTACAATAGTCCAATCTCCAAAACAGATTATCAACATAATGACGAGCTCTCGGAAGGTGCTTAGTAAGTCAATCATTAACACCTTCCGCATATATCAAAGTTCAGGTTTCTTTCTTGCTAGTCCCTCTTCTCTATACCTTCCTTTCTATAGTTCTCTCTGCCTCAAATGAACCACACCCCACCTTCTAATCCAATCTATCTGGTGAAGTCTGGCTCAGGTGTCACTCCCCACTCAAAGTTTTTTCTAGTTCTCTCTTCCCTTGAACCACACAACACTTCACATGTACCTCTCCAAGGCAATGAACTTTTCCATCTGTCATTATCAGTATTTCAAGCTTAGGTCCAATCCTTAAAGAAACCTTAGATGCATGGAAAATTCAATTTATCTTTGCATACTCCATACAAAACCTGACACGAATCAATTCTTACAGATAAAGGAATACAGATGAAATATATAGGAAAAAGAATAACTTAGCAAGTGAAGGTTTAATTTTGCAATCTGTCCTTAGACAGCTTCCCATTCTCCAGCCAAATGCCACATCCTAAATTTTGGAGTGCACGATCTCATAAGGTTATTAACCATCTTGTTTAATCTTGTCAATCAGCCTACAAAATATGCGTGTCTAAAATGGAGCCACCAAGGAAGAAATACAACCTATGCGTGTGTCTGCTAAGTTGCTTCAGTCATGTCTGACTCTTTGTGAACCTAAGGACTGTAGCCCACCCGGCTCCTCTGTCCATGGGATTCTCCAGGCAAGCATCCTGGAGGGAGTTGCCATGCCCTCCTTCACGGGATCTTCCAGACCCACGTCTCTTGTCTCCTGCAGTGGCATGTGGGTTCTTTACTACTAGCACCATCCAGGAAGTCCCAGAAAATACAATGCCAGTTTTAATAAACTACTAGATGGGAAATTCCAGGAGGGCAGGGCCTGTGACTCTCATTTTTACGTCCTCTTGTACATGGTTTAAGTTCTCAATACACGTTTGTTAAATACATGGTGACAAATGATTGAGTGAATGAACTCATTTCATGAATGAGCTGAATGACTGTAGTCATGGCCCATGTAGACAATGTGAGTTTGCATGCCAGCTTTCATTGGAAACCTACAGCCATTACTGCATTTGACGACATAGTTCTGTGAGCTGTGAGTTCCTGGCAGCTTCCTCAGGCTAAATGCCCAGGGTAATATCTACATGATAAGTCTTCACTAGGATGGTATTAAATAAATGCATGCAGAGGGCTAAGCTCAGTGCCCAGCAATGAGTACGGCATGTACATTGAGCAAACAGTAAGTTACGAGTAGACTTCCCCAGTGGCTCAGCAGTAGAGAATCCACCTGAAATGCAGGAGACACAGGAGATGCTGGTTCAATCCCTGGGTCAGGAGGATCCCCTGGAGGAGGGCATGGCAACCCACTCCAGTATTCTTGCCTAGAGAATCCCATGGACAGAGGAGTCTGGCGGGTTATAGTCCATCGGGTGCCAAAGAGTCAGCCACAACTGAAGGGACTCAGCACAGAAGCACACAAGCTATGAATGTGAAAAGAGAGCCTTTTGGAGTAACCATGGGTGAATTCGTAAGCACATTTGTTTGCTCAAACTTTTCCTGAAATGCAATTTTGGAAGTTTATAAATAAAGAAATTTTCTATGCTCCCCTTGAGTCAAACTACTTGAAAACTTAAGACATCTGTCTCCAGATGGCCCACATGAGCCATGTACACTCTTATGCCCGACACTGTTCCTATAAATCATATCCTGCCTGGAAATCTTGCCAATGGAACATCAATACCAGTTCTTTTTCAATTTGGCTATAATGAAACATACTAGTCTGAGAATGGCAGACACCTTCCTTGATTTACAGAGCACCTAAGTTTATTAGGAGAAGGTCACTGACAGGTATCAAGGCCTAACTGTCTGCAAGCCACCTCTCCTGCCCACCATGAACTAACTGATAGAGCTGTAATCAGGAGACTCCACGTAGCTGGAATTCTTCTTGTGCTGACCATAAGCAAGTTACTGTTCTCTGTGTCCAAATCTCCAAGAAAGATGGAAATATTTGTTCTGAGTGGCCTGTGATATTTAATTGAATAAAAATGGCCTAAAGTTCCCTTCTAAGGCAACAGGCTTGCAGTAGTGGCTGTACACAGTTGGACTAGAGCAGCGGGACTATTCCTGACTTGCTGTTTTATGGAAAAATCACAAACACAGAGTAAAATTATCAAGATTGAAAAACTTCTGGAAAAGTTTTATTTTATCATTTTAAAGCAGTAATGCTTGCATGCATGTCCCTTTAGCTGTGTACTCCAGGCTTCACTCCCCCTGCATATAGGAAAGGCGTCTGGTCATCCATCCTGGCATTTAGGGCCTTTGCAGGCTTATCTCCCTTCCCTCCTCCTCTGTGGTGACGGGCAACATAAGGAAATGATTGTCATAAGACTCACGAGGGAAAGGCTCTCACCACAAGGAAGAACCTCCCTGACACTCATCAACCATGAACAGTTCAGCAATCAGTGGGCAAGGTTAACAGCTGATACAGTTGGGATTGAACTACCCTGGGAAGTGGGAATCAGGGGTCAGGTGGTCTGAGAATGTGTGACTTCAAGCTGCTTGCGCCCTAACTGTAAACAGGAGCAGGGAAACCAGGGGCACAGTACTCCTACATTCTGAGGAAAGAAAGCAAAGCTGCTCTTTTCAGAAAATCAAATGGTTCTCTTTTCTTCTGTTTTGCTCAGTCCTGTTTGGCTTATCTATGGAAACATCTCATGCTGTTCAAAATTGAGCTAAGCGATCATCCAATATTATGTTGCTGTGTCATCCCTTCTAGGTTAAACATGTTTACTCGACATACAGGTTGAAATTTTACTCAACTGGTTATATCCTGTGACAGAGGTAACCTACTTCTTCTCAGGCAGAGATGAAAGAATAGTCAGATGCAGGACTGGGTGGAAAAGCTGACCTGCAGGAGCCCAGGCTTCCCCTTGCATCCAGATCACCCGGGAAGCCTCTTGGAATGACTGGATATTCAGCAGGTCTGGAGTGGCGACGGATATTGAGTCTTTTAGACACGCTCCCTGGTGGTCTTGACGCTGCTGGCCCATGGACCATATTTTGAGGAGTCCAGAATTAACTGAGATTTGAATCTTGCTCTCTAGAATTGCTTCCTATCAAAGGACTCGGCTGGGACAGAGATCAAAAGGACAGAGAGCACAGGCAGCATGAAGGGAAGAAGATCAGGACAAGAAAGAAAGAACGCGGAGTCAGGCAGGGGTGCCAGTTGGGCCGAGCAATAGCCACGGGGCCTTGGCAACTCCCAGGGTCTCAATTCTTTGCTTTGTAAAATGAGACAATGATCCCTCTCTCACAAAGCATTTGTTGTTGTTCAGTCACTCAGTTGTGTCCAACTCTTTGCGACTCTGGACTGCAGCACACCAGGCTTCTCTGTCCTTCACTATCTCCCAGAGTTTGCTGAAACTCACGTCTCTTGAGTCAGTGATGCCANTTTTCAAGCATCTTAACCATGGTTGTATCATTTTTTTACTTGAATGAACTAATGTTAATATTGCAAAAGCTAAAAGGGAGAAGGAGGAAATGGACCAAATAATTACCACCAATTAAAAAAAATTTTAATATGAATTAATTTAATTGGAAGCCAATTACTTTACCATATTGTATTGGTTTTGCCATACATTGACATGATTCAGCCATGGGTGTACATGTGTAAGCTAAGAATTTTATCATTTGAAAACCTGTATTGTATAGAAAAAGCAAGACCTTCAGATAGTGAGGGGATATTTATGCAATACATTTATTTGCTCTCTTGAGCCATGAATAAAACCTTATCGGCCAGAAGAGAAATGCTCAAATGAAACACGGCTTCTGTCGCCCAGGGCGGTACCCCAGAAATAAAGCACAGAGGAGAAGCACAAACATGGTTTTCACAGGACCAGAGATGCTCTTCTCTTTAACACTGGTATGTCTAAGAACAGAACTTCCCATTACAAAAACACATCACCCAAGGCTGATAGAAATCAATTTGTTGTTGCCAACCATACACGTGAAGGCTCATGGATAAGGCAATTTCAAACACATGTTTACATGTATAAAAACAGAACAAAATCAGAATATAATTATTTGAAGGTAAAAGACATATTCAATCTTAGCACCTAAGGAGTATTATGTGAAGATCTGTATATTCCTTTCATCTTACTTTTGTATTTCATTCCCCTTCTAATGGCAAATTAGCAGTGTTGTTCCTAAGAGCCTGCACACATCAACAGTTTACTGAAAGACTCTGCTACAAGTAGCATGAATTCAAGAAACATTTCAGAGAAAACCAAATGGACCAAAAGTCCATAGAAAACCAAAGACACCCACTCCTGTAACACCTAACCTGTCCTTCCTATAGAAAACGAACTAGGAGAACAACAATACAATGATGGTCTGGAGCAAGAACCATGAAATTCACATTTTATTCTTTAAATTACTCAAAATGCAGCTCTTCCCTCTAACACTTCTCTACTGTCCCTGAAGTCCTGCTGATCTCTCCTGAATCCAGCCCCTTCTCACCTCAGCCAAGGCCGGTGTCCATCACACTCCTTCCTTGCCGCTGCAAAGTTTTCTGGTTACTCTTTCTGCCCACAGTCTGCCCCCTGCCCTTCCTGTTATTCTCTACACAGTAAGCTAACTAACATTTCTAAAAATGCAAGTTTTTTAAAAAATGGGCAGAAGACCTAAATAGACATTTCTCCCAAGAAGACATACAAATGGCCAACAGGCACACGCAAAGATGATAACATCCCTAATTATGAGAGAAACAGCTCAAAGCTAGGATGGCTCAAACCGGTCATGATGCCCATCATCCAAAACTCTACAAAGAATAAATTCTGGAGAGTGTATGAAGGAAAGGGAACCATCCTACACTGTTGCTGGGAATGTAAATTGGAGCAGCCACTATTGAAAACAATATGGAGATTCTTTAAGAAACTAAAAATAGAGTTGCCATCAGTTCAGTTCAATTCAGTTGCTCAGTCGTGTCCGACTCTTTGCGACCCCATGAATCGTAGCACACCAGGCCTCCCTGTTCATTACCACCTCTTGGAGTTCACTCAGACTCATGTCCAGAGTTGCCATAGGACCCAGCAATCCCGTTCCTGGGCATATACATGGAAAAGACAAAAACTCTAATTTGCAAAGACACAATATTCTAATTTGCAAAGACACAATATTCACAGTAGCACTATTTACAATAGCCAACACATGAAAGTAATATAAGTGTCCATCAATAGATGAATGGATAAAAAAGACATGGTAAAAATGTTCACTGGAATATTAACTATAAAAATGAATGAAATATTGCCATTTATAGCAACACAGATGGACCTAGAGATTATCACACTAAATCAAGTAAGTCACACAAAGACAAATTATTACATGATAACACTCATACATGGAACCTATTTACAAAACAGAAACAGACTCACAGACTCACAGACTCACAAACAGTTACCAAAGGGGAAAGCAGAGGGGAAAAGGACAAATTAGAAGTTTGGGGTTAACAGATACGCACTAGTCTATACAACAAAGAGAAACAACAGGAACTTAATATGTAGCACAGAGAACTATATTCAACATCTGTACTAACTTATAATGGAAAAGAGTCTGTATACATACACTTATCTGTATGTGTATGCATATATGTATATATATTATAAATGACTGAATCACTTTGTTGTATAAGAGTATGAAACTAACATAATATTGTAAATCAATTATACGGCAATAAAAAATGCAAGTTTTATCAAGTCATCTGATTAAATCCTTCAATGGCTCACTGCCAACAAGATGAAAATTCCATTTAACAACCCAGCTTTATGATAACTTACATAATCTTTCTCTCCAATCATTCTTTAGGGATTCCCTGAGAGCTCAGTTGGTGAAGAATCCCCCTCAATACAAGAGACCCTGGTTCAATTCCTGTGTCAGGAAGACCAACCAGAGAAGGGACAGGCTACCCACTCCAGTATTTTGGCCTGGAGAATTCAGTCCATGGGGTCACAAAGAGTCAGACATGACTGAGCGACTTTCACTTTAATCATTCTTTACTCACCCACCCCAAACACACACACATGCACATATACTCCCAATCCACAATGACCAATTCTGTATATGAGGCACCATCCAAATGGAGTACTTTTACACTATCTGCATCCCACTTCTTTACTTGGCGATCCCTGCCCATCATCCATGACTTAATATGGATATCAAGGATTCCAGAAGGAGTTCTCTAATCCACCTTATTTGTGATCCCCTGCTCCTCCCATCTGGTCTCCCAGACCAGCAGACTCCAGTACATACAAGTAAAGGTTCTGGAGTCTGATGGCCTAAATTCAAATCCCAACTACACCTTTTACAACTGTGTGATCTTCAGTGCATTCCCTCACCTCTTGATGCCTCAGATGCCTTGTTTGTAAAATGGAAACAATCATAGTGCCTGCTTCAGTAGAACTGTTTTGAGGATTAAATGAGTTAATACAGAAATGCTGAGAAAGAGTCTGACATCTATTTAAAATTGCTCAATTAATGTTAGGCAGGAATAATAACAAAAGTAGTCATAGAATCATGCTAGGGTCCATGTGTAGGTCTTTCACCCTTGATTATACGCTTTACAAAACTATGTATATCATTATCCCTCCTGCAAAACATTTACCTATGTCAGATGCTCTTTACATTGTCCTTTCATGCTCAGTAGGTTCACTCAAGTCCAACTTTTTTTGACGCCATGGACTGTAGCCCCCCCAGACTAGACTGTCCTTGGGATTCTCCGGGGAACAATACTGGAGTGGGTTGCTTCTCCATTACACTGTTCTTAAATAAATACGAATATATACCAGATAAGGACTCAAAGAAATCAAGGATTTCCATTCCCCTGAAGAGTTCTCAGTTACCCCTGAACTCTATGGGATTTCCTCCTTTGGAACTTTGAAGATTTTTACACTCAAACACACATATACCTGCTGTATATCAGATACTGTACTATGTACCAAGAGGCAAAACAAAATGAGAAGATTAATTCCTATAATCAGAAGCTCACAAGCTATTAATAAGTTAATTCCTTCCAGTGAACAAACCGTGAGGACCTTTCCAGTATACATGAGAGCAAATTGATCTTGTCTGGCATCAACCTAGACCATCTTTTTATTTTAAGGGTGTGCTCAATGTGAAATGAGACACATCTACTCACTCTTGGAAATGAAACACACTTCAAAACAACTTGATTAATGGTCTCTCTTGTAGCTTATTAGCTTTGCATAGAAAAACCTAGAAAGTACATGACGTGCCACAGTGAAATGTACAGTACTTTGCTAAAACAATTTTGTCCAGGCTTACCTGTGACTGGGGGGTCAGGCAGCTTGATCATCTAAGTTGGAGCCTTTTGTAAACACTTTATGATGATAACCAGCATGTAGGGCAATAGTCACACTGCATCTTGAATTTCTGATCACCAGTCAGCATCCTCTTTGGCAGAGCATTTTTAATGTCTAGTAAAGTGCTGAGAATGCTTTAAGTACAAGGCGCTGTTCTGATTTAATTTCATCAAATTATTTCCAAATTATATAGTGTAACCCCACTAGTACAAAGTTCTGTTGCTAAGGTTTTTATACATCAGGTTAAAACAAGTCCAGTAAGTACACACTCTAAAAGCCCCAGCTAATGNGTACAAGGTGCTGTTCTGATTTAATTTCATCAAATTATTTCCAAATTATATAGTGTAACCCCACTAGTACAAAGTTCTGTTGTTAAGGTTTTTATACATCAGGTTAAAACAAGTCCAGTAAGTACACACTCTAAAAGCCCCAGCTAATGAGGTTAGCCGGGACATTAAATGTGACTTCTGACTTCTCAGGCACAAGTGCTGTAGAAAACTCTGCTAAATTTGCATGTGGGCAACCCTTTTTGGAAGAAGCCCAGGGTTACTAGTCACCTCACTGGGATGTAGGATGTATTACTTACTCATAATTCACACTGCAAAATGATTAATGGAAGTAAGTACTCTAGTCAAGCAGGTATCTTCTTCATGACAAATGTACATAATTAGATATACACGAAATATCTTACCCACAACAGAAAAGCTAAAGCTTAGTGGTTAAAAGCATGGACTTTGTTACCAGGCAGCCCTGGGTTCCAGTTCTTCTTGATGAGCTATATGAATCGTGGAAAGATACCGAATTTATCTCAACCTGAGCTTTCTTAACACTTAAATGTTGGTAATAATACTACCTACCCTATAAGTTTATGAGATAAGTAAAACATATAGTATGTCTAGGGGTACAGTAAGTATAAGAAAACTTCTTGGTTTCTTAACTCTTGATCATTCAATTGAGCCTAAGAAAGTACTGTGCTATAAAGGTTCTGCTTTACAAAAAAGATTAAATACATAAACTTAACACAAGAAATTTGACATAATGAATGATCACAGAACACTTCGGAAAAGAGATGGTGCATAAGTCCTCAAACTGGATGAATATTCTGCCCACTAAGGCCTTTAGGAACCTGAAACTGAATGATTTTACCTTTCCTCCTTTTCTTAGCCGTTAGCTGAAACTGATTTCTCCTACTATAATTGATAAACTGATTTCTAAAATGAGTCATCAAAATATACTGAAACTTGTCTACAGGAAAGGCTCACTGTGAATAGAGTCAAAAATTATTCTACTTTTTAAAATAAAAAGTTACATGACCTTCGCTGGCCTTTCACTTCTAATCTGGTACCAAGCAAAAAATAATTAATGTATAAAGTATTTCATCTTTTGGAAAACTCATTGATCTGATAAGAATTGGCATCTGCTACATTCTAGGTACTTGGTCTAATTGTTAGAAGAGAAAAAAAATTCCATTTCTTGAGATTTGTCTAATTATTGTGCTCCTATTCATGAATCATAATTAGACTACATAACTTGATGAACTGTCATAAAGAACATCTGGTTCAGAGTTGTCCAGGAAAGGGAAGATATTTGTCTTCTTCATTTCTTTGCCATGACTAAGAGGCAAAGTAGAGCTATTTTAAAATATATAAGGAGATACGCTCAGAATGAAAGATATGAATGGTAAATACTTACAATGGAAGACCACTCAGCAATAAGAAATAAATAGAACATCCATAATGAACACAGAGCTGGTGCTAGTGGTAGGAAGCCACCTGCCAACGCAGGAGACATAAGAGAAACAGACTCGATCCCGGGGTGGGAAAGACCCCCTGGAGGAGGGCACGGCAACGCATTCCTCTGTTCTTGCCTGGAGAATCCCATGGACAAAGGAGCCTGGCAGTCTATAGTCCACAGGGTTGCAAAGAGCCGGACATGACTGAAGTGACTTAACACAGAGTACAGCAGAGAAGAAACACTGTACTAATGTCGAGTTCAGTTCAGCTCAGTTACTACGTCATGTCCAATTTTTTGCAGCCCCACGACTGCAGCACACCAGGCCTCCCTGTCTGTCCATCATCAACTCTCAGAGCTTGCTCAAACTCACGTCCATGAATCGGTGGTGCCATCCAACCATCTTATCCTCCGTCATCCCCTTCTCCTCTTGTCCTCAATCTTTCCCAGCAACAGGGTCTTTTCCAGTGAGTTAGTTCTTCATATCAGGTGGCCAAAGTATTGCAGTTTCAGCTTCAACATCAGTCTTTCCAATGAATATTCAGAACTACTTTCCTTTAGGATCGACTGGTTTGATTTCCTTTTGGTCCAAGGGTCTCTCAGGAATTTTCTCCAACACCACAGTTCAAATGCATCAATTCTTCATTGCTCACCTTTCTTTATAATCCAACTCTCACATCCATACAGGACTACTGGAAAAACCCTAGCTTTGACGAGATGGACCTTTGTCAGCAAAGTAATGCCTCTGCTTTTTAATATATTGTCTAGGTTGGTCATAGCTTTTCTCCCAAGGATCAAGTGTCTTTTAATTTCATGGCTGCAGTCACCACCTGCAGTGATTTTGGAACCCAAGAAAATAAAGTCTGTCATTGTTTCTCCATCTATTTGCCATGAAGTGACGGGACTGGATGCCATGATCTTAGTTTTCTGAATGTTAAGTTTTAAGCCAACTTTTTCACCCTCCTTGTTCACTTCCATGGAGATACTCTATAGTTCTTTGTTTTCTGCCATAAGGGTGGTGTCATCTGCATATCTGAGGTTATTGATATTTCTCCCGGCAATCTTGATTCCAGCTTGTGCTTCATCCAGCCCAGCATTTCTCATGATGTACTCTGCATGTAAGTTAAATAAGCAGGGTGACAATATACAGCCTTGACATACTCCTTTCCCAACCTGGAACCAGTCTGTTGTTCCACATCTGTTTCTAAACTGTTGTATACAGATTTCTCAGGAGGCAGGGAAGGTGGTCTGGTATTCCCATTTCTTTAAGAATTTTTCACAGTTTGTTGTGATCAACACAGTCAATGCCTTTGGCATAATCAGTAAAGCAGAAGTAGATGTTTTATTCAACACAAATTGTACGGTTCCGTTTCTACACCATTCTGACAATCGCAAAGGTATTAATGATGGAGGGCAGATCAGTGGTCCAGGGATTAAGGATGTAGAAAGGGCTTGACTACAAACCGGCAGCAAGAAGAGAATTTTTTCAGAGTGATGGAACTGCTCTGTATCCCAATTATGTCAGTAGTTACATGACTCAATGCGTTTGGCAAAACACATATAACTCAAACCAAAGATGTGAACTGTACTATCTGTAAATTCAAACATAAATTTTAAAAAAGAAAAAATGCAGTTCACTGTTTACTTAGGCTTAATCTTAACACTTGGCTTCCAGGTGGCTCAGTGGTAAAGAATCCACCTGCCAATGCAGGAGATGCAGGACATTCAGTCCAATCCCTGGGTAGGGAAGATCCAGAGAAGGAAACGGCAACCACTTTCTAGGATTTTCCCCTGGAAAATCCCAGGGACAGAAGAGCCTGGAAGTCTGCAGTCTATGGGATCACAAGAGTAGGACATGACTGAGCACACACACACACACAATTTAACACTATTTAAAACTGCAGTAGACAGGGATTTTCCTCTTGAACAAAATTGGGATTTCATTTTAAGTCCAAGAGAAACTCATTTTTTCCAGTTTTACTGATGTATAATTGACAAGCATTATATAGAAAATGTACAGTATAATGTGTTGATATACATATATAATGTGAAATGATGACCACAATCAAGCTAATTAACATGTATCAGGTCACACAGTTACCATATATTTTTGGAACTTTTGTGTGAAAACACTTCAAATGTACTCTCAGTAAATTTCAAGCATACAATACAGTATTATGAATTATAGTCACCATGCTATACATTAGACTCCAGGACTTACTTATCCTATATAATGGGAACTTTGTACTCTTTAACATCTCCCTATTTCCCCTAACCCTCAGCCCCTAGCAACCACCATTCTACTGTTTTCATGAGTCTGACTTTTTCAGATTCCACAGTGAGATCATGAAGCATTTATCCTTCTATGTCTGGCTTATTTCACTTAGCATAATGACCTCAAGGTTTATCCATGTTGTAAATGGCAGGATTTCCTTCTATTTTAGGGCTGAATAATGTTCCTGTGTGTGTGTGTGTGTGTGTGTGTGTGTGTGTGCGTGTGGCGTTTTCTTTACCTGTTTAATATCTCCTGACAGATATTTAGGTTGTTTCCATATCTTGACTACTGTGAATAATGCTGCAATGAACACAGAAATGCAGGTCTCTCCTTAAGACACTGATTTCATTGTTTAAAACTGCCATATAAACTGTAGATTGCCTTTGTATTCCATTCCATCCTTCCTTAGTCAGGGAGACCAGAAATCTAAACATTAAATTTCTGAAACTTCTTTGCAGCTGGATTCCAACCAGAACTAAAACCAATTAGAAGTACTCTAATTATGAAAGCTGCTGGCCATCTTCTTGCTGCTACAGCTCCTGGCAAACAAGGTCTGAAAGATACAGGTTTTATAGGACGTCGTGGCAGCAACTGGAACAGTGGCATGATTTTGAACTCACGAGTCCAGGGATGGACACGCATTCCTCATTCTTCAGTCTTACATGCTATTTTGTAAGCACCCAATCCCCTCTATCAAATCTTTTCTGCTTGAAATACCTAGAGTGGTTGGCATTTTCTGCCTTGATATTTGTTAAAAGTCAATTTATTTATAAAATAGTCCCATGTCATGGTCCTTAAAGATGATATTATTTAGAAAGCTCCCATTAAATTCAGCAATCCATGGCCAAAGAAAAGCTACCACTGATTTTTAGAGTTTTCAGTGTCACTCAGCACTGCTTGACTGTGTTGGAATGGTGATATATGTTAAGCAAATTATCTCTCCGAGGTGACATCTCCAGGTTGATCATCTGATAGTTTCGAACCTGGCAGAAGAAATATTCTACTTCCTGAGTAGCTCAAATAATGTCTCAGAATTGAGCCTAATCTGACTGGTCAGATCTGGGTATTCTGTCCATTCCAACGCTAGCCATCACAGCCATCACCGACAAAGGAAGACGGGATGTAAGACCTTTGACCTTCTGACAACTGTTAGCATCGCCCTCACAGGTTGTCTACTGTTCATTATTTGTGGGTTTTATGTGCATCTTTCCTTCCCTGTTAACAACATTAGTCAAGCCTAAAATGAGTACCGGACTTGTTTAAAGACAAACTTCTCATGAGGCTTGGCAGACATAGCCAAGTATGAGGAATCAGTCTAAGGTTTAGATGCCTAGGGACTGAGTTACCTGCATTGTTACACCTCTAGGGAAGATATTTGAGGAAGTTTAATGTGCTTACCCACTTTGCTTGAGCACTAAAACAAGCACAGCATATTAGACAAGATGTGTGATGACAAGTTCAAAGGAAATGCAACCCTGAGGATAAGGGTCATGGACGCATGGTAGAAAATATACATGTACCAGAGATGCAGCATACATTTTTATTTGTATTTTGGGTCCAGAGGAGTAAAAAGGGTTGGCTTGAGCTAATCAGGTGGTTTCTTTATCTTTAGTGCAGGAGCTGCTTATGGCAGTGGCTTCTGGTTATCCTGTCCCTTAACACCATCCCCTTCTATTGATGAGGATCCTAATCATGTTCATCTTGAGGCCCTCTCTCTCCTCCTCCCAGTTCCTCAGTTCTAGAAGTGATTCTGATTCCAGGAGTGGAGCCTGTGACCTGGGCTGTGATCTCCCACAGTGAGGGATGGAATGCACTTGGCTCAGGAATGGAGAGAATACAGGATTTGACCAAACGAGATTAACAAGTTCATTTCTAATATATGTGACATATTTGGTATCTGACATATCTAAGATCCCTGGGAAGTAGAGTCTTTCTACTGCTAGGTTTCATGATATGGGCTATCAGCCAAGAGCTTATCAATGACTAACACGTGAAGTCAGAACCATCCAAACACAGGAGCAAGCACATCAGAGGGTCAAAAGGAAGTCAAGCTTAGCATAATCAGAATCATGAGACCCTGGAACCAGCTGTATCCAGCTATGTGAAATAGAAGTTATCTTTTCCTTGCCTAAAACTCCTAAAGTCAACATATTAATTTTATTTGCTGGTTTGTTTCACTAATTTTTGCCATCCAAAGAAACTTTACTGAAACATTAACCATCAGCCCCAAATATATATTTTTGTGTATATTTTCATGTTTCTAAAGCAGAGTTTCTTTAGCTTTCAATGAGACTCTCAAATGAGCTGTAACTCCCCAAAAGATCAAGAATTGCTGCTCTAGAGAAAAGCAGTCCCTCAAAAATTGACTAAAAATTGCCCTTTTATGGCATATTCTTATTTTTACCAAAAGCAACTTGACCAATTTCTACTTTTAAAGAGAAAATTAGATACGGAGTAGTTATTGAAAAGAAGAAGAGTATTTAACTATGGCAGGTCAGGTTTTAAGATCTTTAGAACTGTAATTTTTAGCACCATCTTAAATCATATAAAACACTCTGAATGGCACACATAAGTATATGAGGATGATTTAAGTTACAAATAGAGATAATGTCATCGCTGATAAAATAGTCAACAATGAAATGGCTTATTGGAGAAATATTTAATGAAATGGTCATTTTAATGTAGTTTTCATTTCATAGTTTGGAAGCCAGTAAGATCTTTTCAGAACTCACATATTTTTGGAGAAGGCTGAAAATGTTCTATAACCTAGGAGCTATGACTAGAGTGCCTAAAGGAAAAAAATGATTTAAAATTTATTTTTAAAAGTTGCCACATGAGAATATGCACTCAGCAAGCTGGGCTCCATCTCCATCTATTTTATATTCAATCTGTCGTATCCCGAGTGTGAAATTTCAGCTTCCCTCGGCCCAGAGGTGAGCAGGGCGGCGGCTTCTTTATTGTTAATGTAGGAAGTTCTACTGCTGGAATTGGTGCATTCTAAATGAATTTCACGGAGGAAACTCTGTAATTTAATGTCTATCTTCTAATTTATAATTTTTACTCTTTAATGTAAATCTTCAAGCTTACTATTTTATTGAAACGGATATAGCAAAGAAGCAAAGCAATACAAAATGAAATAAAACAAAAAACAAATCAATACTCTGCCCATCTTCTATCTTGGAGAATAGGGCCAGATACCAGAAAACTAAGCTTAAAAAATGCCTCCAGTAATACAGGAATCTAGATAGAGATGCCAACTTTAAAAGAAAAAAAGGAAGAGAGAAGAGAAAGTGCTAAGTAGCTTTCTTCAAGGACAAATAGGAAATAAAGGTTTAAATGCCTCAAAATACAATGAGTACACCTACCAATTGTTAAATTGAAATAAGTGCAGAGAAAACTTAAAGGAAAAACTTTTTACCTACAGATGTGTGAATTAATATTTTGAAGGAAAGGGAAAGCTGGCACTATGGTTTTAACAGCTTTATCTAGAACAGTGCTTCTCAGCCTTTAACCTGCAAATGAATTATCAGATTTTCTTCAGAAAAAAAAAAAAAGCGAATTCTGATTCAGTCTGTCTGGGGTAGGAGCAGAGATTCTGCAACACTCACAAATTACCAGGGCATTTGTTGACAGTCAGGAGATGATTCTTTGCCTAACAAGGCTCTAGATTTCAATAGTCTTTTACGAATTCCCCTTCAGTTTGAACCAGGTTGTCAATACATGTATCATCGTATTTTTAAACAGTGTTAAAAGTTCACACATAGTGGTGATTTCCATTCACTATGAATTAAAAAAAAAACACTCCTCAAATTTTTTCTTCCAAGTACTGTCATTGGAAGAGTGGTCTTCACTCTCAAAGTTTCAGTTTTAGCAAGTCTGAGGCAGGGCTCAAGACTCTGTATTTCTAACAGGTGCCCAGACGATGGAGATGCTGCTGGCCCAGAGGCCATGCTTGCTGCTCCACTATTTTAGTGAAAACATCAAGAGTCCTGCTGGCAATTCCTTTAAGAACTGATGCAAACAGATAATGTCTAGTATCATAGATTTGTGAAGCATTGGAAATTCAGAAGACCTAAGATTAATCATTCTCAAGGCCCTCATTTAAGAAGCAAAAAGCTTGGGTACTGAGAGAGACTGAGTGTCTTACCTGGAGCCACAGAACTGGTTAGAGCAGCAAAATAAGGCTCAGAACTCCACTATTTTGTTATTACCCACAAAGTCTTGTCCTTATACCACATTATCTTTTTGTTTTCATCTTTTTTATAATATGCTTGAATCACTCACTGATGGATCTCTAACGGAATCAACAGTTAACACATTTCAGTTCTTCTAGTCACTCTCTTTTAAAAATAATCTCTAAGAAAGTGTTTTTAAATATGGCCCAAGGGCCTCTTCTATTGGAATCTCAACAGGGCTTGGCTTGCTTAAAGATTCAGATTCTTAAAGCTGTCTGCAAACTACTGAATTTGATTCTCTTGTGTTGGTACCTGGGAATCTGCATTTCCATAAGCATATCTGCAAACACTCCGCCATGGGACTGTTTGATAAACAGGTTCATAAGATGACGATCCAACTTTAACTCAACCTTGGACACTTCTCTCTGGAGGAGAGGGTTTAAAGATCTCCATGGCCAGGTTGCATGCAGTTACACAGGAATCTCTGGAGGTGCAGCTCAGGCATCAGTGGTTGTCAACAAGTACTTCCATATTTCTATCCAATATAAGGATGCTAAACCTCCAGACAAAATGATACATTGTTTTAATGAATACAGGAATTTGGTCACCTGGAATACCAAAGGTGGTATAGAACAGCTGGCTTCAACAATCCCAGCCAATACAGTGATCCCAAATGCTTATACTCCAACAAATTAAGCTCTGAATGAAAGTTCGGAATTGCTGTCTGCAGGGCCTACTGAGGTGGGGCTTCCTGTTTGCCTGGAAGAACTAGAAATTCTTGTTATTTCCATCTGGGCCACTTCTGGCAGTTTATAAAGCAGGGATTTTTATAAGAAAAAATTGTAATGGTTTTTCCGGTTAGGTTACTAAATAACAAATGCTTCCCTGCAAATGAGCAGTGTGATTTAACAGTAATGGCAGGTTATAGTGACATACACCAGTTCCCAGGATTCTTTTAAGGAGTAAACAAGAGAAACTGCAGGAAAATAGAATTCCTGTAAAGGAAAATGTCTGAAATTCCTCTTTTGAGACTTCAAAGTAAAAAATGCCAATGGTGTGGATTTATAAATTGCTGTCATAGATGTTCTACCTGGTGAGTTTCTTTACAGTGTCTGTATTCTAAACAAGCAATCTATTAATAGTAATATCTCCATAATCAAAAGTTGTCCATTTTGCTCACAAAGAACTTAAGCTTAATAAAAAGATACCAATCTAGGGACTTTAAAAACTTGCAGAACTGGACACAGAAACAGGTAAAGTAGTGATTTAATATATGTGACATTTATTAACTTCAAAATGACTACCTAATTAAAAGCTGCCTTGCGGATACTTGGGTGTTGGCGGCGATTTTGACCCCCTTATTGCCATCACTTTCCTTTTTCCATCCCACAGATCACCTCTCGGCACTGAAACAGAGCGTGATACATTATGGCTCCCACATCAGACACAGCGTCTCTCCATCCTTGTCCTGAACCCTGAATTTCCAGTGGAAAAGGGCTCAAAAGGAAGCAAGGATGAGGGCAGGGGAAGGCTCTCGGCTGAAGTTCAAACAAAACAAGCTGGCCCCTGCCGGGTGCCTGTCAACAAGCCAACTCAACAGCCCTAACCTGTCTGGTTCCTAATTTGTTCCTCTGGCTAATCGGCACTTCTCAGATATGAATGTGCTGTGATTATCGAGAAATCTTGTGAACTGCCAGATGCTCATTCAGTAGGTCTAGGGCAGGACCTAAGAGCCTGCATTTCTAAGTCCCCAGATGATACTCTTGCTGCATGCAGGCCCATGGGCTGCACTTTCAAGTGAACAGAACAATTAATAGGTACTATTTTTGGTGGAAAAGTAAACAGTGATGGTGAAAACCTAAGTCCCTCGTGCCACACCTACGAAGGTGTGTGTGGTTGTGGACGATTTTGGAGAACCCATCCAGCCCATAGTTTCTTCGAGAATTATTATCAGACGCTTAACCACAGAGTACCAGTGGCACCCATGCATGTGTTGGGACCTGACTCCTGGCCAGAGCTGATGGGACCAAGGATGGGCATGTGCTCAATGCAGAGCCAATCAGCTTCTTCCTCTTCTGAGAGTTTGAGATGAGACTTGAAGGAGACCAGTCGTGCCTTGCTTCAGCTAGGTGATGTAGACATCTGGAATCATCATTGTACCTCACAAAAACAGCACTGGAGCAGCAGAGATGAGAGCACCTGAAAATCAACTGCTGTCTGGATTCTCAAAAGCTTTTAGTTCAGGTTATCAGATCCTTCCCTTCTCACCATGGGATCCTTAAAAACAGCCCTGAAATATTTCAATAAATTCCCCTTATTCTTGCTTAAAATAGCTTGACAGGGAGCCAACAAATTCTAATGCAAAAGGAAGGTTGTTTTACTTTTCATCAAAGAAGATAACTGTCTCAGAGGTCAGGATATTAGAGGAATAAATAGTTCATGTTCATATCCAGTAGTGGTGGGCAACTTCCTGGGGATACCTGTGAACAATCCCGTGATCTTCTATGAGTTATTTCAAAGGAGCCTTTATTTCCCCTTGAAATGTCACACAATGTCAACTCCTAAAGCTCTTCTAATAATGAAGGTTCTGTTTACTTCAATCTATGTCCTTCCTTCCCATTTCTTTCATCCTTATTATCCTTACATGGCATCTAAACAGAAACCCTACCTGTTCTTCCCTGACCCCTCCCACCCCACTCACGGGAGACAGATGGCTGGCCTGCAGGAGGCACAGGAAGGTGGGAGCTATGCCTTTCATGAATTCCTCTCTCCACTCTTTCTTTCCCACGATTACCTGTTTGATCCTCCCATCTTGCCTTATCACATTCTCCCGTATTATAATCCTTATAAATGTCTCTGATCTTNGATATATTACTTTGCCAACAAAGGTCCATCTAGTCAAGGCTATGATTTTTCCAGTGGTCATGTATGGATGTGAGTATTGGATTGTGAAGAAAACTGATCCCCGAAGAATTGATGCTTTTGAACTGTGGTGTTGCAGAAGACTCCTGAGAGTCCCTTGGACTGCAAGGAGATCCAACCAGCCCATTCTAAAGGAGATCAGCCCTGTGTGTTCTTTGGAAGCAATGATGCTAAAGTTGAAACTCCAGTACTCTGGCCACCTCATGTGAAGAGCCGACTCATTGGAAAAGACTCTGATGTTGGGAGGGATTGGGGGCAGAAGGAAAAGGGTACAACAGAGGATGAATGGTTGGATGGCATCACCAACTCGATGGAAGTGAGTTTGAGTAAATTCCGGAAGTTGGTGATGGACAGGGAGGCCTGGCGTGCTGCGAGTCATGGGGTCACAAAGAGTTGGACACGACTGAGTAACTGAACTGAACTGAAGAGAGGGTAAAATGCACAGAGCTTTGGCAGCCACTTTACCACCTTGAAGCATTAAGACCCCGAGTCCTGCATACCCCTTTGAGCTGCAATCAAAATGAGATGCTCCAACTTTGAATTTCTTATATCATCAATTACCTGAGGATCTTATTAAAATNCTGCGAGTCATGGGGTCACAAAGAATTGGACACGACTGGAGTGACTGAACTGAACTGAAGAGAGGGTAAAATGCACAGAGCTTTGGCAGCCACTTTACCGCCTTGAAGCATTAAGACCCCGAGTCCTGAATACCCCTTTGAGTTGCAATCAAAATGAGATGCTCCAACTTTGAATTTCTTATATCATCAATTACCTGAGGATCTTATTAAAATATAAATTCCCTTTCAGCAAATCTAGGGTGAGACCTGAAATTTCAAATTTCCAACAGGCTCCATAGTGACATCTATATAGCTGATACAAGGATCATACTATGATTAGCAAGAGCTCAGAATGAAAATATTTAGATACTCTGCTACTTGCTGCTGAAAGCATTCCTAATGGAAACAGGAGGCAAAGCCAATTTCTACCCATTAACAACAGCTCCATTTACACAGTGGCTGGCTACATAATCATGTCAGACTAACTGGGGACCCAATATTTAGGAATTTGTAGCTTTCCCAAAAGACAATAACTATTATGGGAGAATGAGGGCAGAAAACAAGAGTTCTGTGGTCAAATGAGCTTGGAAAATCCTGGGGTAGAAGAAATTAAGAAACTTTTCTCTACTATTGAGCTTTGCATGCATAGTCACTGCCATGGAGGTACATGCTTTAATTTTGAATGTATTGTTAATTATACTTGATTACAAAATATTCTTCTTTCTGCAGAGAATACCATTAGAGTAACATATCATGGAAATTTGTGGATTGCTGCATTATTCAGATCATGAATTAAAAGAAACATCAAGAACTACAAGCCTTGATTCCTGAGAAAATGTAGTTTGTGTGGCACTAGATGTATAAGAAGTGTGGAATTTGGACTGAACTCATCTAGATTCAAGTCACTGTATCATACACGTCACAAGTCAGCTGTGTGATGGTGGACGAGTGTGGTATACTCTGTGGCCAGAGCTCTCCACTCATGAGACAGGAGAAGATGCCTGCCTACATTCCAGAACATGGTAAGAATAGTATGTAGTCACTTTTCAAAATGACACTTTCTGGATGTGGGAGAGAGTTGAAACTTTATATAAACTATCTACATAGGCTATACATAGAGAAAGTGAAAAAGCTGGCTTAAAACTCAACATTCAAAAAACTAAGATTATGGCATCCAGTCCCATCACTTCATGGCAAATAGATGCGGAAACAATGAAAACACTGACAGACTTTATTTTCTTGGGCTCCAAAATCACTGCAGATGGTGACTGAAACCTTGAAGTTAAAAGATGCTTGCTCCTTGGAGGAAAAGCTATGACCAACATAGACGGTATATTAAAAAGTAGAGACATTCCTTAGCCAACAAAGGTCTGTGTAGTCAAAGCTATAGTTTTTCCACTAGTCATATATGAATGTAAGAGTCAGACCATAAAGAAGTCTGAGCACCAAAGAACTGATGCATTTGAACTGTAGCGTTGGGGAAGACTCTTGAGATTCCCTTGGACTGCAAGGAGATCAAACCAGTCAATCCTAGAGGAGACCAATCCTTAATATTCACTGGAAAGACTGATGCTGATGCTGAAGCTCCAAAATTCTGGCCAGCTGATGAGAAGAGCTGACTCATTAGAAAAGACCCTGATGCTGGGAAAGACTGAAGGCAGGAGGAGAAGGGGACAACAGAGGACAAGATGGTTGGATGGCATCACTGACTCAATGGACGTGAGTTTGAGCAAGCTCTGGGAAATGGTGATGGACAGGGAAGCCTGGCGTGTATATATATATATATTTATATATATATACACATATACACACACACACATATATATAATGTATATATTTAGAAGTACACAAATACATCATGAAGCAGAATATATAACTCACATGCAGTCTAAAGATACATGGGAGAAAATCTTGGAATCTTGGACATCTTGGGGATATCATTCACTTTCCTCAGCTCTTCAGTGTACCTCATAGAAAAGCTGTACATGTTTGGAAGTGCTTTAAAGTCAAAGCTCTTGGAGTCTTGAAGATGTTAGGTACACTTGGCCAGAGCAGGCTAGCTACCCAGAAGGAGTCCCACATTCATGACGGCATTCATCCCACAGTTTGGCCACAACTTTCCAGAATTTGCAGGTTCAGATATGAGAGTTTAGGATGCCCAGAGTTCATAAGGCCTCAAAGAGAAAATTCTGTTTAAAAAGCCAAGGCATTAAAGGATTTTTCAATGCCAAAATATTAGAGTGAGAAAAACAGCAGTAACTCTTATGTGGACCGTATTCTTTGACCAGTGATATTATTCAATGGTGAGAGACAGGGATGCAGTTGAAGAAACTATCCTCTTACAGGCAGTACTGATGATAATCTGTCCATTTTTATCTGTTTCCATTTTTCATACTTCTATATTTGACTGCTCTCATCTAACCATTTTTGGATAAAGCTTTAGACAGAATCATTCATTTTCTCAAATAATATTTGCCTGTTTCAATGTTGCTGTAAAGAGAGAATACAAATATGATGTAGACATGGTCCTGTGCTGTCCAGAGGTTAAAAGACGAAAGAGAGATAGAGAATGTCATGAAAAATAGGAAGGTGAGAGGGTGTCACTAAAACCTTACAAGAAGCCCATGGGTCATCCCTGATTTAAGAAACGTGATAGGCAAGATAGTAGCTTCCTCCTGTTCAGAATCTGTGAATATGCTATGTGATAGGCAAAGGAGAATCATAGGCACAAGTTGCAGGTGGCATTAAAATTACTAATCAGAGGATCATAACATAAAAAGATTTATCCTGGATTATTCTGGTGGACCGATATAATCACCAAGGTCCTTCAGTGGGGAAGAAGGATACAGAAGAGTAAGAAATAGATCAAACTATGAGAAAGACTTCGCAGGTCATTGACAGTTTTGAAGACAGAAGGGGTCACAAGCCAAGGAATGCAGGCAACGTCTAGAAGCTGGAAAGGCAAGGAAACAGATACCCCCAGAGCCTTCAGAAGAATAGCCCAGACAACGTCTTGGTTTCAGCACAATGAGAGCCATTTTGGACTTCTGATTTCCCCAAAACTGGAAGATAATAATAGATCTGTGCTATATTTCGAAATACAATCTCAATGTATTTTTTAGACTTGTTATTCGTTTGCTTATTGTTTATTTCTGGCTGTGCTGGGTCTTCGTTGCTGCACACCCTCTGTCTACAGCTGCGGCGCAGGGGCCCCTCCTGAGTTGCGGGGCTTGGGCTGCTTGTTGCGACGGCTTCCTTTTCTGTGGAGCGTGGCGCTAGGTGCGTGGGCGTCGGTAGTTGTCGCATGGGGGCTCCGTGGTTGTGGTGCATGAACTTTAGCTTAGTCCATCCCATGGCATGTGCAATACCCCCAGACTAGGGCTCGAATCCACGTCCCCTGCACTGGGAGGTGGATTCTTAACCACTGGACCACCAGGGAAGTCCAAATCTGTACTGTCACAAGTGACTCACTTTATGTTAATTTTCTACAGCAGCAATGAAAAAATAACATAAGGGATCAGAGAAAACTTCATGAAGGAACGAGTCTGTTAGGTCATAAGGAATTTGAGGACACAGTTGTGATTCTCAACAACTTAAAATACGTAGTTCTCAAAGGGTTAAAAGGATTCACTGGGTAAGATTTCAACTTTTCACCCAATGAAACAAGAAACAAAAATAAACAACATGGACTCTATACACAATTTTTACTAAATTCATCTAACAAAAAAAAGACAGCCTTTCTATATTTAATTACATGCACAAGAGATGCCAAAATTAGTCATCAATAAAGTATGTACTGTGAAAACTTCAATTACCACACTTTATTCCTAATGTTACAAACCACTCCCTTATCTCTCTTGTATCAAGAAACTATTCAAGTTAACATGGTATATTAAAAGATTTCCAAATTTGGTATTAGTTCCAACCAAATCAGAGAGTCTCAAAGTCAAGAGGATTTAGATGGCTTAGAAGAGAGAAAAATGCAAATGCCAATATATAAAGACTGCCAGCGTTCAAGTAAACATAATTCTACATGAGCTTTATATATATCTTTAAATTTATATAGCCAAAAGCTATATATNGACTGGCTGCACCCACTATTCCTGGTACATTAAAGTGACTGGAATTGTAGAGATACTTACTGCCAGACACATCACTAGATGTGTATAAGAGACAGTCCCCACCCCTCCTCCAGCTCTTAAGTTTGCTCTTCAAACTTGCAGGACACCATTCTGAGCCGGCCAAGAAAACAAGAGGGGGGAAGGGAACAGGTTAAGGAAAACAAGAGTCACAATCAGACCGCAGAAAAGCTGGAAAAAAAGAGTTCCACGGGGAAGAGGAATGCGGCTGTCCAGATAAAGAATGTTTGCCATCCGGCCCTGGCCTTATAGAAAATTATAACTCACCTGGTTGCCTTTCACTCCCGGCTCCCCCGCCCCTCCAGTCGCTATCAGCGTCCCACCTGCCTCTCTACCTTTGGCTTAAGTCTCGCCCCAGATAGGCACAGGGCAGGCAGGAGGGCACAGAGATAAGGCAAGGCTTTTAATTCTTTGAGAAGCAGTGTATTTTTCTTTTTGCGGTACAGTTGCGCCCCGGGCCTCTCTGCGGCCTCCAAATGAGGGGTTTGTCCAGGGAGAGGGGTGGAGCCTTGCACAGGTGCTGGGTGATGGGGCCAAGCAGGAGAGGGCAGGGCTGGAGGGCACCCTGGCCGAGGGTGCGGGCCCTTGGCCATCGTCCAGAAACGCACAGTTGACTTGTTGCAGAGAAATTTCATCTGCTTCTCGGGCCACGATCAGGCCTCTGCTGTTTCACATGCAGAGAAAGTCCCCAGGTCATCTTCGAGGGAACTGACTCGTCACCCAAATGCCAGGACCCCTCCTACCAAGGTGCCCCTGCTGGAGTCCAGGCCTCGTCTCTTTCCTTCTCTGCACAGCCTGCATTGCGAGGCTGGGCTGAAGAGCCCACAGGGGTGGAGGTGGCATGGGGGGGAGGCACAGGGTGGCCTGCAGTGAGGGTGGCTAGCAGGCCGGGATGCTAAGGTCTCCTGGGGTGTCCCCTTTTCCTCACAGAGGTGCAAGGACAAGCTGAACGCCTTAGCCATCTCCGTGATGAACCAGTGGCCGGGCGTGAAGCTGCGGGTGACCGAGGGCTGGGATGAGGACGGCCACCACTCGGAGGAGTCGCTGCACTACGAGGGCCGCGCAGTGGACATCACCACCTCGGACCGCGACCGCAGCAAGTACGGCATGCTGGCGCGCCTGGCCGTGGAGGCCGGCTTCGATTGGGTCTACTACGAGTCCAAGGCGCACATCCACTGCTCAGTGAAAGCAGGTGAGGGGCCGGGCCCGCCCTGCCGGCAGACACCCCCCTCCTGCCCGCCTCCAGCTCTGTACCCCACAGGCTGACTCCAGGGCCAGAGGAAGATGGGTGCCNGCCTCCTCTGCTTCTCCCCACAGACACCTGAGTCCCACAGCGAAATGAAATTTAAGGAACAAGGAGAACTGACTGATACCTGAAGAGAAGAGAAAGCATTAAGAGCAAACAAGAGCAGAAGTTAGAGAGGCATTTAACAAGCAGGCATAAATGTATAACATGAGATCTCAGCAGGGAAAGCTACAGTCCAAAATACGGCAGGACAGGGCTGCAGTGGGTGTGGACTGGAGCTGGTGGAGGACAGAAGGGAGAATCAAGCTTGGACACAGCATAAATGATGACGAACAAGTAATCTGAAGGACACATGCACTCCTATGTTCACAGCAGCACTATTCACAATAGCCAAGACATGGAAACAACCTAAAAATCCATTGAACAGATGAATGGACAAAGCAGGTGTGGTACACATACACGATGGAATATTACTCAGTCATTAAAAAGAATCATGCCATTTGCAGTAACATGGGTGGATCTGAAGATGATCATACTAATTGTCAGAAATAGAAAGACAAATACCATATTATATCATTTGTGTAGAATCTAAAATATGACAGAAATGAACTTATTTACAAAACAGAAATAGAGTCACAGAGAACAGACCTGTGGTTGCCAAGAGGGAGTGGGTGGGGGGTAGATTAGAAGTTTGGGATCAACAGATGCAAACTATTATATACAGAACAGATAAACAACAAGGCCTTCCTGTATGGCAGAGGGAATTATATTCAACATCCTGTGATAAACCACAGTGGAAAAGAATATATATACATACATATGTATGTATAACTGAATCACTTTGCTGTACAGCAGAAATTAACACTGTAAATCAACTGTATTCCAATAAAATATATTATTTAAAAATTAAAAAATAAAAGTGGTTAATAAGCACATCAAAAAGGCTGAAGATATAGTTATTTACAGTGAACAGCAACAAAAGAATGGAAAACTGAGCTTCAGGGGAACAGGGAAATAGTTTAGTTAAGGAAATTATGGGACACAACACTCAATACTACACATCCATCAAAACCCAGCTTGTAATGAAAATACAACAACTTGGGGAAACTATGGTGATAGGAAATGTACTAATATCTGACAATGCAAAAGTGAGAGAAAGGCTTAAAGAAGTGGGAGCGAAAAGACGTAAATTCCAGGGAAGGATAGTGGACTAAATATCATCACCCTACATGGTGGGGGAAGGTAAGAGAGACTTTCAAATGTTGAAGGAATAAAAAACAGGCTCAAGAATGCTACGTAACCTAACACAGGCCATGGACAGAAGAACTATATAGATATGTAATTATTCAAAACATCAAGATTGTCACTGATGTGGGTTAAATCTGTATCCATTAAATGTTAATAAATAATATCCAAAACTGATCAATTGAGTCCTGGAGGACAAGGACATACTTCAGGTTATGGCAATAACCATAACATAATTACAATTTAAAAACAGAAATGGTTATAATGATTGCCTCGAAAGAACTTGGGGAGAGTATGTAGGAACTGTCCATTTCAGCTTGTCTTTCCTCAATTTTTAAAATACACACACACACACACACACACACACACACACACTCACATACATTACTCTTATTAAAAACATAATTCAAATGTCACACTTACCCTACTGAATAACTGTTCAGTACAGATGACCCAGCTGGCAACCAAAGAGGAGCAGAGGGTATTCTGTGAGATAAGTCAGAAAGTCCCTCAAATACAACCTGATTTTCTTTCAGTCACTCAGCCGTGCCCAGCTCTTTGTGACCCCATGGACTGCAGCACACCAGGCCTCCCTGTCCATCACCAGCTCCCGGAGCTTGCTCACACTCATGTGCATTGAGTCCATGAAGCCATCCAACCATCTGACCCTCTGTCGTCCCCATCTCTAAAGTACTGGTGCTTCAGCTTCAGCATCAGTCCCTCCAGAGAATGTTCAGGACTGATTTCCTTTCGGATTGTCTTTGAGCNACACTCATGTGCATTGGCTGCAACACGCCAGGCCTCCCTGTCCATCACCAGCTCCCAGAGCTTGCTCACACTCATGTGCATTGGCTGCAGCACGCCAGACCTCCCTGTCCATCACCAACTCCCAGAGCTTGCTCACACCCATGTGCATTGACTGCAGCACACCAGGCCTCCCTGTCCATCACCAGCTCCCGGAGCCTGCTCACACTCATGTGCATTGAGTCCATGAAGCCATCCAACCATCTGACCCTCTGTCGTCCCCATCTCTAAAGTACTGGTGCTTCAGCTTCAGCATCAGTCCCTCCAGAGAATGTTCAGGACTGATTTCCTTTCGGATTGTCTTTGAGCACATTTATAGCATGGAAAACTGCACTAAGAACCTCAGTAATGAGGAACTGCTGATGATTTCCAGCTTCCTTTTAAGCCCTGAACAATCACAGGGAGAGGCACTGCTATGTGAAAATCTGTGAAGGGAGCAGCTGCCCGGAAGTGTGGTGTTGCCCAGAGACAGTGTCACGTGTAGAAAGAACTTGAAAGGTAAGACCAGTCTGGGAAAGCAAAGGCTGGCTCCCAGCTCTCCTACTCTGTGCTGGAGGACAGCTATGCTTACATCTTCTGAAGCATCAAGCCCACCTCCTCCATAGCAACATGTGGCAGCCCACAGCCATCAACCCAGCAGCCCCTTAGGGTCTTAGCACAGGACCACTCTGCTTTTAGAAACTGTCTTTGTGAACCATGACATGCATTACATGTGTTCCTTGTAGTGAACTGACCACAGAATGTCTTCATGGTCGACTGTTAAAATGGTAACATGCTAGTGGTATGTCCACAGACCCTAAGTCCTTCCTACAGTACCCTCATCCCTGCACCACTGAGCATCACCATCGTAATCTGTCTGTTCTTAGGGTCTCACCTGGACTGGCCTTATTGCTCTACAAACTCACCATTCCCTTCTGCTCCAATCCCTAGCTTCTGTTTCTGGCCCCCAACCAACCGAGTCATCTCAATCTGCCGGCTTCAATGTGATTATTTACAGAGCACTGCTCCCTTTAACGCTATTCCCTTCCTTTCCTGAGGAAAAACTTCCCTTAGCTCATCACTCCCCACTGCAGCGTGACCTCCAAGAGTGTTCCAACCAATACTAATGCCTCCACTAGTTTTTATAAAAATACTAAGGAAAGAATGGATTCCATGGAAGACAATGTGGAATACGCTGCACACTCCAGTTCTCATGGGGAGATTCACAATCTATGTTAGAATGCTCTGGGCTCTGGGAATCCCATGGTATAAAAGTGTCTGGTTTTGTTTAATTCATCATCTCACTTCTACAAAAATCATAGATTAACACATCTGGAATCTCTCTTTTGGTGATCACACTGTGGCCTGGTGTGCTGTCCCAGGAGCTGTGGTCTAGTGTGAGGTTTCTCCACCGTGAATGCACAGAAGGCATTCTCCACCACTTTCTCCCTCTGCCCAAATCCTTCTGCCTTCAAGATCTGGAACAAAGAGATGCTTGGCTGGCTTGTTTTATTTTTTACATACTTTAGAACTGCATAGCTTAACTTCTGTAGCCTACATGCTGTAGGAAGGCATATTCTGTATCTGAATTATGTTTGGAGAGGACAGAATCTGGGAAAATACTTTATAAATAGTAAGGGCTCAATCAGCATTTGATTAGTAAATGATGCCTGGCTAGCAACAGCTGCTGATCTGAATTAGGGGAGGCCCTTATTAACTCTGAATTGCAAGATGGGTATGCAAACCCCCGTGGGCTTAGAAATGAGGCTGCCCCTAAGAGTTTTGCAGATTCTTTCCCATGGGACCTGAGAAACGGTAAGTGGCAACCCAAGTTAGAAATATAAAGAAGTGATCCTTAACCACACAGAGCTAATAAAGGCACATTGTGTAGGCAGAGATTATGGGTCACTTAAGCATATACTCAAACCCACACCCCCGCACACACATATACATCTTGATCTGAGAAGTGTGGTGTTGGAGAAGACTCTTGAGAGTCCCTTGGACTGCAAAGAGATCCAACCAGACCATTCTAAAGGAGATTAGTCCTGGGATTTCTTTGGAAGGAATGATGCTAAAGCTGAAACTCCAGTACTTTGGCCACCTCATGCGAAGAGTTGACTCATTGGAAAAGAGTCTGATGCTGGGAGGGATTGGGGGCAGGAGGAGAAGGGGATGACAGAGGATGAGATGGCTGAATGGCATCACTGTCTCAATGGATGTGAGTCTGAGTGAACTCCGGGAGTTGGTGATGGACAGGGAGGCCTGGCGTGCTGNCAGAGAATTGATTCTTTTGAACTGTGGTGTTGGAGAAGACTCTTGAGAGTCCCTTGGACTGCAAGGAGATCCAACCAGACCATTCTAAAGGAGATTAGTCCTGGGATTTCTTTGGAAGGAATGATGCTAAAGCTGAAACTCCAGTACTTTGGCCACCTCATGCGAAGAGTTGACTCATTGGAAAAGAGTCTGATGCTGGGAGGGATTGGGGGCAGGAGGAGAAGGGGATGACAGAGGATGAGATGGCTGGATGGAATCACTGACTCGATAGACGTGAGTTTGAGTGAACTCCAGGATTTGGTGATAGACAGGGAGGCCTGGCGTGCTGCGATTCATTGGGTTGAAAAGAGTCAGACACGACTGAGCAACTGAACTGAACTGAACATATAAAAATACAAAGTCTTCAACTGTGATCTCTGCATTTTCCAGTAAATGTAAAATATGCTCCAATAAATAAAACACAATGGAGAAAAGTGAGAAAAAATATAATACAGAAAATACTATGCTTTAAAGTTCTTTTTGTCTTTTATATTTACTCTCTTAGAGTATGTGGTAGAGCAACCCATTACTCCACAATCTGTATTTTTGTGACACAGTAAATGCATCATTAAGGAATTATTTTGGACATGAATTTGAGCAAACTCCAGAAAATGGTAGAGGAAATAGTACTAGAATAAAAAGTGACATAGGAGCATACACGGGGCAACAGGTGACAAGAGAAATCTGTGTGCTGTTGTCCTTTCCTATAAAAGACAGCATATTCCTCTTTTGCTTCTCCCAGGCCAAGTTTTAACCAAAATCCTATATGCTAAGTTGCCTTTGGAGGGAACGGTATTCAACCATTGATCCCATCTGACATTGTTAGTTTCCATAGAAACTCGCGTAGAATGCTCCCGCTTATCTGGACCAAGTGCCTCTCCCATCCATTAAAAATAAGCCCAGGAAAACCCTGCCTGGGAGGCTGACATCTCGAAGCCCTGCTGTTGCAGAAGGATGCAAGAGCAATTCAGGCAGCATCTGTTACCTTTATCAGAAGAGTGTCTCCATGACCGACACACAAATGAAAGATTAAACACTGCTTTGTCCAATTAGCCCGGGTCTAAATAGGCTGTTCCCTGTAGGACTCTCGTAGAAAATGTTCCCAAGGCTCATATTTGAACAACAACGACAACAACAGAAAATTAAAAGAAAAAGTCTGGATACTAGAAAAGGAGTCCTGTGTCCTATGAGTTTATATCATTATGTAATCCCCAGCAGCCTCTGGGGGTAATGTCGCTTGTTATGCTGGAAGGTCATTCCTCCTTGTTGTGGGAGGGGCAGCGGAATTTCAGGCCCTGGGAGGAAGTACAGACCTATGGGTCATCTAAATGTCCTTATTTTTATCAGTATATGTGCTCACCAGAATCAGCCTTTCCTGTGAAAACTCCAAGACATTAAAAGACAAAGTTAATCAACAGTGTAAGAAGTCAGTAGAGTATCCTTAGGGAAAGGAACAGTAACCAGAACGGGTCACGGGGGGATCCTGGGGTGAGGTGCTCGGACCATCCTGTTGTTTTTTCAGGCTGTTGTTGTTGTTCAGTCGCTAAGTTGTATTGACTTTTTGCAACCCCATGGGCTGAAGCACGCCCGGGTCCTCTGTCCTCCACTATTTCCCAGAGTTTGCTCAAATTCTGGTCCATTAAGTCAGTGATGCTATATAATCACGTCTTCTGCTGCCCCCTTCTCCTTTTTCAGGTTATTCACCTGCACTAACCTCACTAAAATCCAGGAAGCTGTACATGTAATGATCTGTGCACTTTTCTAATTATATGTTAGTTATATTTCAATAAAGAAATTTTATACACAAATGACAGACAAACCAAGGGATCTGGGCAACAGAATTATTTGGCCTGGAAGTAGAAAGAGGCCATCACAGCCTGCTAAATTTCCTCCTGAACTAAACTGGAAAAGTAAGTTAAGAACAAGGTCCAGGGACTTCTCTGGTAGTCTAATGGTACAGAATCCGCCTNGATCTGGGCAACAGAATTATTTGACCTGGAAGTAGAAAGAGGCCATCACAGCCTGCTAAATTTCCTCCTGAACTAAACTGGAAAAGTAAGTTAAGAACAAGGTCCAGGGACTTCTCTGGTAGTCTAATGGTACAGAATCCGCCTTCCAATGAAGGGGATGTGGGTTCCATCCCCCGGGCAGGGAACTAAGATCCCACATGCTGCGGGACAAGTAAACCTGTGCACCGCATCCAGAGGAGCCTGCATGCAACCAAGACCCAACACAGCCAACAGAGAAAGAGCAAGGTCCAGACCACTCATGTAAGAAGCCAGAAATGTGACTGAGGGGCTACATCACATTTCTCAGGGAGAGTTTGCCCATGAATTGTGTCTAGCTCGTCTTCCTCACTCACTGAATGATAAAAACCAACTGGTATCTGCAAGAGGCGTTTACGGGATCAAGTGCCCCACAACCTGCCTCTACATCTGGGAACTCTGCCAGCCAAGGCCACCTGGTCCTGCCTAAGCCCCAGGAACAAGGTTAGGCCACTCATGGACTTGTCACGTATTTTTAAAAACAGAATTGGTAAAGTGGCCTGTTTTTCTGGGTGCCTGAGGCTATAATGAGTATAGTTTGCTGCTGTTAGAAGTGCTGTTTCCATTAAAGGGAGAGGTCTAATCTATAGAAATAGAATTGGTTTACATCAGTTGGATAGGGACTACTAAATATTTTTCTGTAAAATATAGATTACTATGTTTTAACACTTATGGCCTATAGAAGGAAAGGCAAGGTCAGGAACCTTGGCTTTTTAACCATGGATAATATCTTCATTCACTCAGCTTTAGTCACCCACACACATAGACATTTGCTGGACTTTGAAATCATCAGCCACAATACCCCCTTTAAACGTCATATGCCAGCATCCTTCCCTGTCCATCATCTGTTACCTTTTCAACTACCACGACTCTAAGTCCAACAGTTCTATTTCTCATAGACTCCTACCA
The DNA here is from genome assembly GCA_006410875.1 of Neotragus pygmaeus. Taxonomy (NCBI): domain Eukaryota; kingdom Metazoa; phylum Chordata; class Mammalia; order Artiodactyla; family Bovidae; genus Neotragus; species Neotragus pygmaeus. The sequence goes on along the minus strand of SJYV01000609.1, from coordinate 330,784 downwards.
TCCGTTGACTCTCCTGTTCTTTCACTATCCATCACAGTCCCGGGCCTCCCTTCCCTTCTTATNTTAAACGTCATATGCCAGCATCCTTCCCTGTCCATCATCTGTTACCTTTTCAACTACCACGACTCTAAGTCCAACAGTTCTATTTCTCATAGACTCCTACCATCCGTTGACTCTCCTGTTCTTTCACTATCCATCACAGTCCCGGGCCTCCCTTCCCTTCTTATCCAGTCTAAACTCCATTGGCCAGACACTCTTACCATTTCACTGTCTCCCACTTCGCCAGTACCCCAAGAGGAACACACCCAATTCTCTGTCTACTAAGCAGTGTGGAATTGAACTAAGCTGAAGAAAAACTCAGAGTCAAACTGACTGTGACGGTGATGGAGAGAAGTAGGCTAATTTGGGGGACTATTTTGGAAGCCGTGCCAGCAGTAGATGAATTGCATATGGATAATGAGGGAAAAGGAGGCATTGAAGATGATGCCAAAGGTGCAAGATTGAAGAACAGGTGAGATATATATTGATAAGTGAAAAGCTAGATGAAATACATGGATTTTTTTAAAAAATCAACGTTNTGACTCTTTGCGACCAGGCTTCTCTGTCCGTAGAGCCTGGAATCCACTATAGTCCATGGGATTCTACAGGCAAGAATACTGGAGTGGGTAGCCTTTTCCTTCTCCAGGGGATCTTCCCAACCCAGGGATCAAACCCAAGTCTCCCACATTGCAGGCGGATTCTTTACCAACTGAACCACAAGGGAAGCCCAAGAGTACTGGACTGGGTAGTCTATCCTTTCTCCAGTGTATCTTCCCAACCCAGGAATCGAACCGAGGTCTCCTCCATTTCAGGCAGATTCTTTACCAGCTGACCCACAATGGAAGCCCAAAGAACATGTGATATCAGTGAAAGTGCAAGCCGCTCAGTCGTGTCTGACTCTTTGCAACTCCATGCACTATATAGTCCAGGGAATTCTCCAGGTCAGAATACTGGAATGGATAGCTGTTCCCTTCTCCAGGAGATCTTCCCAACCCAGGGATGGAACCCAGGTATCCCACATTGCAGGCAGATTCTTTACCTGCTAAAGAATATATTTATATATTTAAGAATTTATATTTATTCTAAATATAAATCTGCTGGTTATTTTTTTCATGTGATCACTATAAAATTACTTGTCCTTGACAAGCACTATAAAATTATTGCAGGTGAAGTAAGAAATGACATATAGTTCAAATTTTTTATTTACAACACCAAGAAGAAAATAGCAATTGGCCAAAGGAGTTGTAAAAGAGCATTCATTAGGACTCTGGCTCTTGAATAAAGCACGGGCAATTCATCATTTATAAATAAAAAAAACTATGCATATATATTTCTGATTTCCATTTTAGCATTTTGTTAAAGATTTGTAAAACGGAACTTTAGAGAAACACTGGAAGGAGTTAATTACATCACCTTTTTAGGTAGCTCTCATAACACAGAGGGTGGATTCAGGCTGATAGTGACTTCACATCTGTGAGAATCTTTTTAAACAAAATGTGTGTAAGATTAAAAACAAGTCACATACATTTCTCCTCAGAAAGAACTACATAAAACAGTAACTTTAATAATAATATCTGAAGGAAATGGCAACCCATTCCAGTATTCTTGCCTGGGAAATCTCATGGACAGCGGAGCCTCGCAGGCTACAGTCCATGGGGTCACAAAGAGTCAGACACGACTTAGTGACTACTAAATGTACACAATAGTCAGTGTAGATAGCAAGTAGAAAATCTAGAAGAAAAGGAAGCATCCAAAGCTGGTAGAATGAATAGATTGGAATCTAGAAAATGCCAGGTGATGAGTGCTCTACAACATCAAAGAAAACATCTGTGAACCAGTTTTGAGAGTCATTTCACATGGGACAACAGCATGACTGAAGGGATTAACTTTACAGACTGAAAGTTCTAGAACTCCACAAAACTATCAACTCTTACCCACCGTGTGCAGAGTACATACCAGATGGCTTGGGTCTGGCTAAAGGTGACTTCTATTCAGTCCAATTGCAGCGCTGTCCTCTGTGAAGGAACGACACAGAGCAGAGAAAAGTGAATGTAAAGGACTTCTGGAATTCTCATGGAAATCTCTGAACTTCAAAATAAAAACTCCTAGTATTCTTTAAAACTCATCAGAAAGAGACATTAATAAATTAGTGACAGTTTCTAAACAGATGACAAAAACACATAATCATCAAATCAGAAATGTTACTGCTACACTCAGCCTACAGGGTTTATACACTCTGTTAAGCCGCCGATCTCCAATTTAGCCTCTTGATCTACCAAAATAATTAAGCAGCAGTTGAACAAGAATGTTCAAAATGTTCTAGAAGTAGCTACAATGATCTTTTCCTGATTGATAGTAAAACTGATAGTAATTTTAAGAAACTTTTCAAAAAGCAGTGCTGAACAAGAAAGATTTACAATGAAATTGCATCTGTGTACAAACAGTCAATATTTTTAATATGTATTTTTGTATTGTCTTCATTAAGAAGTTGTTATGTAGATTTTGGACTTGACATTGAATTTAGACTTCAAGATCTTTCCAAGATGTTGTGTGGGGTGGGGGAGTGACACAGGTCTGGTGGTGTTAAAAGTACACAGAAGTAAGAGGAAGTCCATTTCCATCTGGAAAGAAAGTAGAGGCAGAAAAACTGGCAATCCAGACATGGAAAATGCTATCTGTAAAATCTGAACTGGGATTTTGCAAAGACCATCGTCTATTTATGGAGATGTCTACTGTAAGCTCCCAGGTAGAAAGGTTCACCAAAACGTTCATTCAGGCTTTTCTATAACATCGAATGGAAAAACTCAATCAAAATTTTTGGCCAACCCACTGCAGCCACAAATGAAAACAATGTCATTGAAAAAAAGAAAAGATTAGAACCAAGATGTATACACCCAGCACCAAGGTAGTGCCTATCACGCATTAGGTACTTCCCACATTGTCAGTAAACAGATGAATAACTGAATGGTCCGCCTAGGGCTGGGAAGTTACAACTGTTTACCTCCTGGGACTGTGAAACAAGCTCAGTTCCAAAAAAGCTCACTGATTAATAACTCTGCCATACCATGCTCTTCATTTTGAGAGACCACTTGGTGCCCAACTCTTTAAGTCTCTGTAATCAGAGACTTAAATACTGGATACATTTTGCTTTCCTTTTCTAATTCCTTATGTAACTATCCAGCATAAAACTGATGCATTATTCCATAAGCCTTTCTACTTCTGTCCATGTCTAGGCTATTACAACATTTAGGAAACTCAATGTTTCCCAAAGTCTTCACTGTATAGAGGTGAAGCAGTATAAACAGTTTGTCATGAACTATTTAGTTACTGGGATATGATGGACAAACCTCTGTAACTGACTTGGTGCTATACTCATATGTGAATCAAGGCCTTAAGCTACCAAATTTTTCATCCAAATATTATTACTCTAGGTGCTGAAGGATGTAAATGAGGTCTTTGGTAAAGAAGAGACTGAACGGATGAGTAAGCACGTGTGTCTGTGTATCAGCCTCTACAAATCTCTGTGTTTATGTGTCTCTGTGTGTGCATCTGGTCTTTCAAAAGAAGGACAGTTTTCTATGACATAGAAGAAAACCTAATAAATAGTTATAAAAAGTCCCCAAATACCAGATCCTACTAATGCTGGTATAAACAAAAGCTGTTTTTCAAAGAATGTAAGCCCACTGAAGAGGAANCTGGTCTTTCAAAAGAAGGACAGTTTTCTATGACATAGAAGAAAACCTAATAAATAGTTATAAAAGGTCCCCAAATCCCAGATCCTACTAATGCTGGTATAAACAAAAGCTGTTTTTCAAAGAATGTAAGCCCACTGAAGAGGAAAAGATAATAACAAAAATATTTTTTAATGTAAAAAAGATAAAAAAGATATAACAAAATATATTTGCTGAAAAGCACTATTCAATAAATAGTGCTGGGACAACTAGAAATCCACATGCAAAGTGATGAAGGTGGTCTTACCTCACACCATACAAAAAAATAGTGCAAACTGGATCATAGATGTAAACATAAGAGCTAAAACTATAAAACTCTTAGGAGTAAATATAACATAGAAACAAGTCTGTGTGACCATGGATTTAGGCAATGGTTTCATAGAAACAATACTAAAATTACAAACCATAAAGAAAAAAATAGGTAAGTTGGACATCATCAAATTAAAAAGTTCTATGCTTCAGAGGTCACCATCAAGAAGGTGAAGACAACCCACAAAAACTCTTAGGAGTAAATATAACATAGAAACAAGTCTGTGTGACCGTTGATTTAGGCAATGGTTTCATAGAAACAATACTAAAATTACAAACAATAAAGAAAAAAATAGGTAAGTTGGACATCATCAAATTAAAAAGTTCTATGCTTCAGAGAGATTTATATCCAGAATATTTTAAGAAGAACTATTTTAATTTAGTGATAAAAGATAACCCAATTTTAAAATGAGTAAATAATTTAAATAGACATTTCTCCAAAAAAGATACACAAATACATAAAGAAATGCTCAACCATCATATAAAATTAAGTCAAAAGCACAATGAGATACTTATTCACACCTATTGCTGCTGCTGCTCCCAGTTGCTTCATTCGTGTCCGACTCTGTGCAACCCCACAGATGGCAGCCCACCAGGCTCCCCCATCCCTGGGATTCTCCAGGCAAGAACACTGGAGTCGGTTGCCATTTCCTTCTCCAATGCATGAAAGTGAAAAGTGAAAGTGAAATCGCTCAGTCATGTCTGACTCTTTGTGACCCCATGGACTGCAGCCCACCAGGCTGCTCTGTCCATGGGATTTTCCAGGCAAGAGTATTGGATTGGGTTGCCATTTCCTTCTCCAATTCACACCTACTCGGATAACTTTAATCAGAAAACAGTTTAAGAAAAGTGTTGATGAGAATTTGGAGAAATCAGAACCCTCCTACATTGCTTCTGGGATATAATATGCTGCAGTCACTTTGGAAAACAGTCTGGCATTCCTCAAATTCTTAAACACAGAATGACTCTGTGTGTGTGTGTGTCTGTGTGTGTGTGTGTGTGTGTGTGTGTGTGTGTGTGTGTTAGTCATGGCCAGTAATTTTGAAGAGAAATGAAAATGTATGTCCATATAAAAAAAATTGATGTATTTTTTCAAGGTACCATTATTCAAGATAGCCAACAGGTTGAAATAATCTCAAAATCCATGAACTGAGGAAAGGATTTTTAAAATGTGGTATATCTATACAATAAATTTTATTCAGCAATCAAAAGAATGCAACACAAATACATGTGACAACATGAATGCACCTTACAAAAATATTACACTAAATGAAGGAGCCAGTCACAAAGGCCACATATTGTATGACTGCATGTATATGAAATGTCCAGAACAGGCATGCTTTCTCCTTGGAAGAAAAGTTATAACCAACCTAGACAGCATATTAAAAAGCAAAGACATTACTTTGCCAACACAGGTCTGTCTACTCAAAGCTATGGTTTTTCCAGTAGTCACATATGGATGTGAGAGTTGGCCTATAAAAGAAAGCTGAGCATCGAAGAATTGATGCTTCTGAACTGTGGTGTTGGAGAAGACTCTTGAGAGTCCCTAGGATGGCAAGGGGATCCAACCAGTCCATCCTAAAGGAAATCAGTCCTGATTATTCATTGAAAGGACTAATACTGACGTTGAAACTCCAATACCTTGGCCACCTGATGTGAAGAACTGACTCATTGGAAAAGACCCTGATGCTGGGAAAGATTGAAGGCAGGAGGAGAAGGAGACACCAGAGAATGACATGGTTGGATGGCATCACCGACTGGATGGAAATGAGTTTTAGTAAGCTCCAGGAGTTGGTGGTGGACAGGGAAGCCTGGCGTGCTGCAGTCCATGGGGTCACAGAGTCGGACACAACTGAGCGACTGAACTGAACTGAACTGAACAGATGCAGAGAGCAGGTTAGTGGTTATACAGGACTGGAAGGGAAGGGAAGGTGGGGACCACTCGCTCAAGGGGGTGGGATTTCTCTTGGGGGTGATGAAAATGTTCTGAGATTAGACTGTAAAAATGGTTCCATAACTTTGTGTATATACTAAAAACCACTGAATCATGCATTTTGAGTTGGTGAATTTTATGCTTTATAAATGACATTTCATTGAAGTTTAAAAAATGGTTAACTTTCAGTAAGTTTGCCAGTGAATAGAAGTTGGCTTCTTTCAAAAATAACAAAATACTTATACTCTCCAAGGGAACAGTAACTGGTGAATATTTATATTTTTAAGAGACTATTATAATTCTCCATGGGATTTATTGTGATGGGAAATACATTTATATTTTTCTTTTGCCAAAGAAGAATATATGCCTGCAAAGTACCACTAATGGCAGATGCCACAGTGCTTGAGATACAGTCTTTATTTCAAAGCAGTGGGGAGCTTAGCCAAGTGTGATATTTTTATTGCTCAGTGGAGGAGAAAAAGAAAACCTACTAATATAAGAGACTCATATTGAGAGGCCTGTTTTTACGAATCTATGTATTGAACACAAAAAGACTAGCATTCAGTGCTCTCCCCAATATATTCAATATTGAAATTTTGTTTCCAAGTGAAGAATAACTGGGCAAGACTGAATCAAAACAGATTCTCTCACTCCAATCTGCTATTAGACATGCGAAAGTACTGTGTTACAAACAGAATGTTAGAGCACTGTCATATCAGTGAGTTTGCACAGTGTAACCAACCACCTCAAACCTGTGCGACTTAATCAGTAAACATTTACTTGGGTTCACACCAAGATCCCAAGCTGGTGAGGACATCAAGAGTGTGGGTCCCCCTGCATGAGCCTCCGCTGTGTCACACGTGCTACCGTACCAGCAGGCAAAGCAAACCACGTGGTCAGGCCCGGACTCCAAGGATGGAGAGGCAGCCCCACCACCTGATGGGAGCTTGACGCTTCAAGGGCGTGGACACAGGAGGGGAAGACTTGGTGACCGCATTTACAAAGCACCACAGCTGGAACACACTCCCACTCGTGGCCCACAGAGACAGTTGATAATTTATTACAGTTTTTATTCAAGGTACAGCTTACATATAAAATACAGGTATTTTACCACTATACTTGGAGAGAGAATGTACAGTGCATACACATTAATGCAACCTCTAAATATGAAAAATTATGTCAGTCTCTACTGAACTTAATTCTATCACCACAAATACACTAATAGCTATTTACTATAGTAATGTTATCATGTTACTAGTTATTTATCAGTTAATTTTTCTTTTTAAGTGAAAATGTTTAAGTGGAAAAGAAGAGCAATAAGTTCAAATGAGAGAGAGATTTTACCAAATCCACAGAAGTGGCTCAGGAATAACCTAAGTTTAGAGCCCTGAAACTTTACTATACATACAAATTGCCAAAGTTATTTGGGAGAAAAGCAGATTCTGTTTGAGACAGGATTCTCATGGAGAGCATAGACTCTGCATCTCCACCAAGCTCCCAGGAGGTGCTGATGCTGCTGGCTCCACAGCACACCCCGAGCAGCAAGCGAGGAGAAGGCCATCAGAGGAAACCAAGGACAACCATCTACCAGCTGCACGCCCCTCTGAGCCCACTCTGTATCTGTAAGAGGGAGGTACTACTAGCACCTATCTCAGAAGTCAGGGTGGCGGTGAAGGGAGATAGCCAGGGCAGGCACCCAGGACGGGGCCAGCCACACGGAGCAGAGTGCAGTTCCTCCTCTGATGCCTCTCACTGCCGATGACTTCCAGAAGAGGCCTCAGTGGAGCTGCAGGTCAAAGAGAGGGATCGGCCAAGCCCAAAAGACACAGTTGTAATCTGAAAAGGACATATAGCTCATCTGTGTGTGTGTGTCTCCATCACTTTGCTTACACCTGAAACTAACAGTACGTTGTAAGTCAACTACACTTCAATTTTTTTAAAAAAGCAATCAGATCTTTAAAACTTGTTTCACCAAAGTAAGATCACATTGGATAGCTCCACAGAGAGTACAAACACTCCACGAGCATGTACTGTGCACCCCGCGGCTTGACACTAGGACACGACAGTGACCAAGCGAGCAAAACCACGGTCCCCTGGCACTCACGCTACATGCTGCGTGCACACGGGCTCCTCTGGGCTACGCTGGAGGAGGGGCTGCCAAGGGCTTCATCCAGCACAGTGACCTTTTGACATCTGAGCTGATGGCTAACAGTTAGTGTTGGGAGATTTCCCATAAATGTTCGGAATCCCAGCTGCACTTGGACATCTGGAGGACTGGGCAATGTAGACCCAGGATGCTGGTCTCCAGCCAGAACAGAGAGGTGGCCGGCCCTCCTGAGAAGACCTGGGTCCGCCCGGCCCCCCAGCACCTCTCTCTGGATCACCCCCAGCAGGTGGCCCTCACCCATGTGCTAGCCCCTGGGTGAGTGACCCCCCGCAACCAAGTGAAAGCTCAGTCAGCACCATGGAAGACAGGGAAGGCGGGGAAGCGTCCACTGTCCTTGACGGCACATTCTCTGTCACCATGACGCAAGAAACGTCTAGCAAGGGTGCAGCTTCAGCATTCCTCAGCCCTTCCCAAAGTCTAAAAGGACCACCTTGAGAAACCCAGAAGAGTTACAACTCCTGGATCTGGCATTTATTGTGGCTCTCTGGCTCTAAAATGTTTAACTGGGGGTTCTTCAAAGGAATTTATTATGGGTTATTTTAAAAGTGCTATATTTTTCTCTAAATAATGGCAATGGCTTTGCAATTACACACCTACCTTCTTTTGCCTAGTTTCCCTTGTGTGTTGGTTTTCTGTGACTACTTCATGGCTTAAAACAACAATTTAGTAGCTTGTGGTCCTGTAGGTCAGAAGTCTGGGTCCAGCTTTAAGGTTCTCTGTTGAACATCTTACAAGGCTAAAATCAAGGTCTCTGCTAGGCTGCCTTCCTTCCTTTCTGGAGCTTGAGGAATGAATGACTTCCAGATTGCTGACCAATCTCATGTCCTTACAGTCACAAGACTGAGGGCACTTCCCGCCGGCTGTCAGCAGGGGCCACGCCCAGCTCCCAGATGCCACCCACACTCCTGGCCATGTGGCCCCACCATTGTCCAGTTCAGCAATGGAGATTCTCCCTCATGTGGAATTCTTCTCTCTCCTTGAAACTATCTTGAGTCCCTTCTAGATTCTCAGCTGACTAGGACACACCCACCAAAGAAAACCTCATTCTTAAAGTTGCCACCCAACATAACCACATTTCAGAAATGACATCAAGGTCAGTTTCCAGGGTGGGGGTCCTGGGGCCATCTGAGATTTCTGCCTGCTGTACCTAATACCTGCCTACTGCATGCATTTGTCATCAGCATGCGTTTTTTTTTTCTCAGGTTGGAAGCCGACATCATGTCACAAGGAGAGCTAACCAGCCAGCAGAGAGGATGCCCTGAAGTTAAAATGAGAGAGCACACTTGGGACGGGTCTCCCACTCATCACTAGAGCAGCTAATACTCCAACCCTAAGAATGCATGTTCTCTGCCAACTTCCAGATGTTATGTGAGACATATCTCTCCTTGAGTTTAAACTGAACCTTGTGAAATCATATGTGTAGACAACTGATATTCTGAAGGAGGAAAAGGAGGGGCAGAAGAAGATAAAAAAACAAAAGAGAGAAGAAAACAAACACATAACTAGTACCTAGAAGGGCTGAAAATAAATTGTAAGTCCCCAAATAACACCACGGGCTAAAAATTTTTAATTAAATTGTTACATTTTCTACACAGTCTCAACCAACTTAACTGCTTTTCACACAACATATTTCACTGTTTAGACGTTACATACAGACAATATATACATAACCATACTAATAGTAAAAGGAAAAGGATAAAAAAAATTAAAAAGCATGCTTAATATAATCACTAGCACATGGCATATTCATTAAGATTTTTTTAACTGGAAAAAAATGACAATCTTTAGGTATCTGCCTTCAAAAACATGTTTGGTTAGAAAGCAAAACCACTTGACAGGTTCAGAAGAAGCAAAACGAATAATAATAGTAATAATAACCACTAATGAGCACGACAAGGCTGTATATTGTCACACTGATTATTTAACGTCTATGAAGACAGAGTACATCACGTGAAATGCCAGGCTGGATGAGTCATAAGCTAGAATAAAGATTACCAGGAGAAATATCAACAAACTTAGATATGCAGATAATACCACTCTACTGGCAGAACTGTGGTGTTGGAGAAGACTCTTGAGAGTCCCTTGGACTGCAAGGAGATCCAACCAGACCATTCTAAAGGAGATCAGTCCTGAGATTTCTTTGGAAGGACTGATGCTAAAGCTGAAACTCCAATACTTTGGCCACCTCATGTGCAGAGTTGACTCACTGGAAAAGACTCTGATGCTGGGAGTGATTGGGGGGGAGGAGAAGGAGATGACAGAGGATGAGATGGCTAGATGGCATCACCGACTCGATGGACATAAGTTTGAGTGAACTCTGAGAGTTAGTGATGGACAGGGAGGCCTGGTGTGCTGCAATTCATGGGGTCGCAAAGAGTTGGACATGACTGAGCGACTGAACTGAACTGAATGGCATAAAGCCAACAGGAACTAAAGAGCCTCTGGATGAGGGTGAAAGAGGAGAGTGTAAAAACTGGCTTTAAATTCAGCATTCAAAAAACTAAGATCAAGTCCAATCACTTCATGGCAAACAGATGAGGAAAAAGTAGAAACAGTGACAGACTTTATTTTCTTGGACTCCAAAATCCCTGCGGACAGTGACTGCAGCCATGAAATGTAGAAAATGCTTGCTCCTTGGAAGGAAAGCTATGACAAACCTCGACAGAGTGTTAAAAAGCAGAGACATCATTTTGCCAACAAAAATCTGTATAGTCAAAGCTACGGTTTTTTCCAATAATCATATACAGATGTGAGAGCTGGACCATAAGGAAGGCTGAGTGCTGAAGAACTGATGCCTTTGAACTGTGGTGCTGGAGAAGACTCTTGAGAGTCCCTTGGACTGCAAGGAGATCCAACCAGTCCATTCTGAAGGAGATCAGTCCTGAATATTCATTGGAAGGACTGATGCTAAAGCTGAAACTCCAATACTTTGGCCACTTATGCAAAGAGCTGATTCATTGGAAAAGATCCTAAAGACAGAAGGCAAAAGGAGAAGGGGGCAGTAGAGGATTAAATAGCATCACCGACTTAATGGACACTAAAGTGAGCAAACTCTGGGACATAGTAGAGGACAGACGAGTCTGTCATGCTGCAGTCCATTTGGCTGCAAACAGTCGGACACGACTTAGCAACCAAACAACAAAACACGAGAAATTACTAAATCCAGATGCTGCTCTCAGGGTTTTGTATATATTAGCTCATTAAATCTCACCAAATTCTATTTAGTGGAAACTTTTTACAGACGAGGAGACAGAGACACAGAGTAGTTCCATTACTGATCCAGAGTCATGGAGAGAGTGAACAAAGGCATGCGAATTCAAACTCTGGATCCTTGCTCTTAAAACCACTACTTGTCCAAACAAGCTTATGAAGTCTTCTTAAAAAAAGAAAATAATCCAAGCATTCCTTAAGCCCCTATATCTTTATTTGGAAGAGGAGAGATGAAAGCTGTAATAGATTACTTCTCTTTGTTACTTCTTCCAAAATTATCTTACATTTTGAAACCAAAAGATTACGAAAAGATGGCAACAAAGCAAAACCTAACACTAGAAGCAAAGAGGAAAAACCAATGACTCTCCTACTAGAGAGAAGAAAGTGAGTCTATCTTTAGGTCATGAGAAAAGAAAAAACTGTAGTTGCATAACCTCAGACCTTTCCCATCAATTCCATCCAGTCACAGCAGGGGCTCCCTGGCGGCCCAGACAGTAAAGAGTCTGCCTGCAATTCAGGAGACCTGGGCTTGATCCTTGGGTCGAGAAGATCCCCTAGAGACGGGAATGGCAACCTACACCAGTATTCTTCCCTGGAGAAATCCACTGATAGAGGAGCCTGATGGGCTACAGTCCACAGAGTCTCAAAGAGTCAGACATGACTGAGTCACACACACACACACACAATGGAACTCAAGAAGATCCCTGGGTCAAGAAGATCCTCTTGAGACGGGAATGGCAACCCACTCCAGTATTCTTCCCTGGAGAATTCCATTGATAGATCAGAGAGTCAGACATGACTGAGTGACACACTGACACACACACACACACACACACACACACAATGGAATTCAAGAAGCATGGGCTCAGTAGCTGAAACACACACACACACACACACACAATGGAACTCAGAAGCATGGGCTCGGTAGCTGTAACAATAGGTCCCTGGAGGCAGAGATGGAGGTGGAGGTGGCATTCGGATGGAGGCCACAGTACTACATCCTGATATCTGTATTAAAGGAACACTTGCTTTCCGAGGTAAATGGGGGATGAGGGAAGGGGTGGATTGGAAGTTTGGGATTAACAGATGTGAACTATTATATACAGAATGAATAAACAGTAAGGTCCTTCTGTATAGCACAGGGAACTATATTCATTATCCTACAATAAACCATAATGGAAAAGAAAAATAATCTGTAACTGAATCACTTCTCTGTATAGCAGAAACACAACATTGTAAATCAAATATACTTCAATTTAAAAGAGACACAGATGTATAGAACAGGCTTTTGGACTCTGTGGGAGAGGGAAAGGGTGGGATGATTTGGGAGAATAGCATTGAAACATGTATAATATCATATACGAAATGAATCGCCAGTCCAGGTTCGATGCATGATACTGGATGCTTGGGGCTGGTGCACTGGGACGACCCAGAGGGATAGTACAGGGAGGGAGAAGGGAGGGGGTTTCAGGATGGGGAACACGTGTATATCTGTGGCAAATTCATGTTGAATGGCAAAACCAATACAATATTATAAAGTAATTAACCTCCAATTAAATAAATAAATTTATATTTTAAAAATGAAAAATAAAAAAAAACAGGAAAATTCATATATGCTGCTGCTGCTAAGTCGCGTCAGTCATGTCCGACTCTGTGCGACCCCATAGACGGCAGCCCGCCAGGCTCTCCCGTCCCTGGGATTCTCCAGGCAAGAACACTGGAGTGGGTTGCCATTTCCTTCTCCAATGCATGAAAGTGAAAAGTGAGAGTGAAGTCGCTCAGTTGTGCTCGACTCCCAGCGACCCCATGGATTGCAGCCCACCAGGCTCCTCCATCCATGGGATTTTCCAGACAAGAGTACTGCAGTGGGGTGCCATTGCCTTCTCCGAAATTCATATATAAAAAATAAATATAATAAGTCAAAAAAAAGAACATTTTCTAGCAACAATTCATTTCCACAACTAGGTTGGATGAGCCCACGTCAGGTTGCATTTACTTGGTGATCATTCCTGGTACCTGCAATGCACTTGATCAAGGACTGTGACCACCCCATTCCCTCTGTGTGAGGAGGTGAGTGATTAGAACGTCCTTTAATCCATTCTCTTTATGTTTCCCCATGGCTCCATCTCAGTTCCAAAGCCCTAGAGGGCACAGAGCAAATATAAATACATTTTGCCCAAGAATCCTCCCTTTAATCTGCTGCTTTGTGTAGTTGCTTATTTGTGGGGTCTTGGCTTTTCCCAAGTTTTATTTCTTAGAATTTCTCATGAAATTGACTTAAAATTCCTATGCACTGCAGCCTCCTGCAGCCACTCAAATAGTTTCAAGAGCAGACACGATTCTTAAGGTCTCTGGCTGTCGGTGGTTGTCAGTGATCCCTGAGAATACTTAAGCAGGGTCTTTGTTTTAGAAAGCTGGATATGTGCCAACCCAGGTAATTATACTCTGCCTACCTTATTTCCCCAGGCAATTTTAATTGAAAATGGTATTATCCCTTACCTCAGTTCTAATCTGCTCTGAAGTGTCCCTGTGTCCTGCTTCTTCTTTGCATCATAAGCTAACTGAGCTGGTTTCTTTTTGAAGCTTAAGTTTTAAAAAAAAGGTTTCTGAGTCTCCCGAGAGGGAAAATATCAGATAAATATGAGCCATTTAATTAGTCTCAAATGAGTGTACTGATACCACTGGCAGCAGCTGTAAGAAAACTCTCCCCTTGCTGCCTAACCTCATGAAAAGTTTCTTTTGAGTATACAAATACACAAGTTTTCTTACTGAAAACTCTCCAAAAAAAGAAAAAAAGTGTGAGGAGGGGAGTGGGAGAGACAATGAGACGATTTTACTCTCCTGAAATGACTTTTAAAGGTACTACTCCCTCATTCATTTCCAAAGAACCTGATATTGCAGTTAACAGAACAAAATGCAGCATTTAACATGCTGTGGTTTAGTCAGTAAATCGTTGTCTGACTCTGTGACCCCCTGGACTGTAGTTCGCCACCCCCCAGGCTCCTCTATCTATGGGATTTCCCAGGCAAGAATACTGCGGTGGGTTGCCATTTCCTTCTCGAGGGGATCTTCCCAACTCAGGGACTGAACCTGATTCCTGCATTGGCAGGCAGATTCTTTACCGTTGAGCCACCAGGGAAGCCCCATCATTTAACACAGGAAGCAAGAAATTCAATGCAAAGGAAATAGAAATATGCTGCTTGATTACACATTTAAACCAATAGTGTCCAACAGAAACACAATAAAAGCCACAACTGTAAGTTACATATATAATTTTTTAAATTTAATTTTAGTTTTTTAAACTTTTCATTTTGTATTGGGGTATAACTGATTAACAATATTGTGATAGCTTCAGGTGAACAGCAAAGTGGACTCAGTCATACATATACATTATATATGCAATTTTAAACTTTGTAGGAGCCCCATTAAAAAGGTAAAAAGAAACAGAATACTACTCAGCAACAATAGGGAAAGAACTCTTAATACGCAATTTCGGGAGACCTCAGGGAATTTAGTGAAGCAGAAAGGCTAATCTCAATAGGTTATGTACAATACAGTTCCATTTGTATGGCATCCTTGAAATGACGAACACATTAATGATTTCAAGGAGTTAGGGAGGAGAGAGGTGCCCTATGACTACAGTGGAGGTAGATGTAGGCTATACAGTTCATATAGGCTATATCTTGCACATGATCCTTGCGATGGAATTCTTATGTATTTTGACTGTGACAGTGATCATTGGAACTCTACACAGGTGATTAAATTGCACAGAACTAAACACACACATATGAGTGCATGTACACCTGATAAAATCTAGTAATGTCAATGGGCTATATCCATGTCAATTTTGTGGTTGTGATCCTAAGCTGTGTAAGATGGTACCAATCGGTGAAGGGTAAAGAGGATCTCTCTGTGTTATATTTTCAACTGCACGCAAATCTATAATAATCTGAGAATTATAAGCTTAAAGCAGTGAATTTAATTTTAGTAACAGAGTTAACCCAGTATTTGCAGGATTTTCTTATGTAATTGAAATATATGTAATTGATATAAAATTTTTGAGATTGTATACAAATCTTCTTTTTTTTTTTTCCTTGCATTCTAAGCCTTTGGAATCCTACGTGTAGTTTATACTTACAGAACATTTCAACTCCCATGTGTGGCTCTGAGTACTGGCATATTCCTTTCTCAACTCTCTCCAGTGAGTCAAACTAACATGAAATATCTTTGCTTTCTGGAAGTCTCTTCTAGAGGTTTATAATGAAAGCCTTAGAGCTCAGACAGTCACTGGGAAATACAATCTGGCAGGAGAGAAAATTTCATCAGTGGTACTAACTTGCATTTGTTTTGGATCATAGATCCAAGATAGAAATGAATAACTAATCCCTATTAAAGAGACTTCTAGGATTTTCTAAGAAATAATACCTAAGAAGAATTTCAAGAGCTGTAATACATAAGCTGAGTTCAAGAATTAAGATTTAAAATCTGTTGGCCAACTACAGATTGGCCAAAAAGTTCCTTTTACTGTTAAGTAAAAATAAAAGACTTTTTTTTTTCACCAAGAACTTTATTGAACAATGTATTCACTGTTTTATTCCACTTCAGTTCAGTTCAGTTCAGTCACTCAGTCATGTCCGACTCCTTGAGACCCCATGAATCACAGCATACCAGGCCTCCCTGTCCATCACCAACTCCCAGAGTTTACCCAGACTCATGTCTATTGAGTCAGTGATGCCATCCAACCACCTGATCCTCTTTCATCCCCTTCTCCTCCTGCCTTCAATCTTTCCCACCATCTGGGCCTTTCCAGTGAGTCAGTTCATCACATCAGGTGGCCAAAGTACTGGAGTTTCAGCTTCAGCATCAGTCCTTCCAATGAACACCCAGGACTGATCTCCTTTAGGATGGATTGGTTGGATCTCCTTGCAGTCCAAGGGACTCTCTAGAGTCTTCTCCAAGACCACAGTTCAAAAATATCACTTCTTTGGTACTCAGCTTTCTTTATAGTCCAATTGTTACATCCATACATGACCACTGGAAAAACCATAGCGTTAACTAGATGGACCTTTGTTATCAAAGTAATGTCTCTGCTTTTGAATATGCTATCTAGGTTGGTCATAACTTTCCTGCCAAGGAGTAAGTATCTTTTAATTTCATGGCTGCAATCACCATCTGCAGTGATTTTGGAACCGCCCAAAAAATAAAGTCAGCCACTATTTCCACTGTTTCCCATCTATTTCCCATGAAGTGATGGGCCCAGATGCCATGATCTTCGTTTTCTGAATGTTGAGCTTTAAGTCAACTTTTTCACTCTCCTCTTTCACTTTCATCAAGAGGTTCTTTAGTNGGGGGGGGGGTAAATTAGATCATTCTAATCTAAATGCCTTATCTAAATGCAGATCAGCATTCTTATCTAAATACACATATCCAGCTTGCTGGCCCTTTGAGACTGCTCCAAAGCTTCATATTAAAAATACAGAAGATCTCTCTTTTCTCTTACCTGTGGTCACAAACAAGAATTACCAGCTCCTCTGAGATATGGTAGGCCCTGCTACCTGCTCTGCCTTGTTTTGGAACTGCCACTTTCATCTTATCCTGGAAAGGCCCCTCCAGCCCATTCATTCTTTTATCCTCCACAGCACTAACTGTAGGAGGGAGAGAAATGTGCCTAAGGGCTCAGCGATCCTGTCTGGAGTCACCCTGGTATTCTAGGGGCACTGGGCAGGGCGCCAATAGCACAACATTCCTATGGGATGGGAGAGCCCCAGCTCCCCTGGCTGTGCAAGGCGCCTGGATCAGAGAGTAGAGAAAACTCAGCAAACCACTTGTGTATGGACAACATCCTCCAGGGTTATGAGAGGACTTGAACCACGTTCTCACCAGAAAACCTGAACCACGTTCTCATAGACTCTTGCTGATATTACAAAGACACCTTAGGTCATGAAGTTTTCACTCAGTGAAAGCTTCAGGTTCCATTGAAAATATTCATCTTTGTAAACATGATTTTCAGAGAACTCTCCACCATGACCCATCCACCTTGGGTGACCCTACATGGAATGGCTCATAGTTTTATTGAGTTAGAGAAGGCTGTGATCCATGCGATCAGTTTGGTTAGTTTTTTGTGATTGTGGTATTCATTCTGTCTGCCCTCGGACGGAGAAGGATACGAGGCTTGTGGAAGCTTCCTGATGGGAAGGAGGAAAACAATAGAATGGAAAAGACTAGAGATCTCTTCAAGAAAATCAGAGATACCAAGGGAACACTTCATGTAAAGATGGGCAGAGTAAAGGACAGAAATGGTATGGACCTAACAGAAGCAGAAGATATTAAGAAGAGATGGCAAGAAAACACAGAAGAACTGTACATAAAATGACCCAGATCACCACGAAGGTGTGATCACTCACCTGGAGCCAGACATCTTGGACTGCAGAGTCAAGTGGGCCTTAGGAAGCATCACTACGAACAAAGCTAGTGAAGGTGACGGAATTCCAGTTGAGCTATTTCAAATCCTAAAGGATGATGCTGTGAAAGTGCTGCACTTGATATGCCAGCAAATTTGGAAAGCTCAGCAGTGGCCACAGGACTGCAAAAGGTCAGTTTTCATTCCAATCCCAAAGAAAAGCAATGCCAAAGAATATTCAGACTACCACATGCTAGCAAAGAAATGCTCAAAATTCTCCATGGGAGGCTTTAACAGTACTGTGCCGAGAACTTCCAGATGTTCAAGCTGGATTTAGAAAAGGCAGGGGAACCAGAGATAAAATTGCCAACATCCACTGAATCATCAAAAAAGCAAGAGGATTCCAGAAAAATATCTACTTCTGCCTCATTGGCCACATTAAAGCCTTTGACTGTGTGGATCACAACAAACTGTAGAAAATTCTTTAGAGATGGGAATACCAGACCACCTGACCTGCCTTCTGAGAAATCTGTAAGCAGATCAAGAAGCAACAGTTAGAACTGGACATGGAACAAAGGAAAATTTGGGAAAGGAGTATGTCAAGACTGTATATTGTCACCCTCTTTATTTAACTTATATGCAGAGTACATCAAGCAAAATGCTAGGCCGGATGAAGCACAAGCTGGAATCAAGATTGCCGGAAGAAATATCAATAATCTCAGATATGCAGATGATACCTCCCTAATGGCAGAAAGCAAAGAGGAACTAAAGAGCTTCTTGATGAAGGTAAAATAGGAGAGTGAAAAAGCTGGCTTAAAACTCAACATTCAAAAAACACAGATCATGGCATCTGGTCCCATCACTTCCTCACAAATAGATGGGGAAACAATGGAAACAGTGACAGACTTTATTTTCTTGGGCTCCAAAATCACTGCAGATGGTGACTGCAACCATGAAATTAAAAGACACTTGCTTCTTGGAAGAAAAGCTATGACCAACCTAGACAACGTATTAAAAAGCAGGGACATTGCCAACAAAGGTCTGTGTAGTCAAAGCTATAGTTTTTCCAGTAGTCATGTATGGATGTGAGAGCTGGACCATAAAGAACAGTGAGCACTGTAGAATTGATGCTTTTGAATTGTGGTGTTGAAGAAGACTCTTGAGAGTCCCTTGGACTGCAAGGAGATCCAACCAGTCCATTCTAAAGGATATCAGTCCCGAGTGTTCATTGGAATACATTGGCCACCTGGTGGGAAGAGCTGATTCATTAGAAAAGACCCTGATTCTGGGAAAGGTTGAAGGCAGAAGGAGAAGAGGATGACAGAGGATGAGATGGTTGGATGGCATCACCGACTTGGACTTGAGTTTGAGAGAGCTCTGGGAATTGGTGATGGACAGGGAGGCCTGGCATGCTGCGGTTCATGGGGTCACAAAGAGTCAGACACGACTGAGCAACTGAACAACATCACAGGATTTTAAATGTGCAACTAAATAGTGGTTGTTTCTGACTTTTCCTTCACAGGTCCCGAGACTGTGCCTCAGAGGACAGACAGAACTCCGGAAGACTGGCTGAGCAGTATAGCAGCATGGCTATTGGGCCGTACTCCACATGCCTTCAAGCCTGCCAAGTACCCAGCTGAAGGATCGAAGAAAGAGTTCAGAGACATCAGTGGCTTATGGATGCGGGACCCTACATGTTCAAAGCAACAACAGTCAGAGAGATACCCCTCCAGGGATGGCAGATGGCAGGCAAGACCTGGCAGGAGTCTTCAGGACCGGGGTAAGAGGGAGGTTCCCCATTACAAGAGGAACTGAAGCTAGGTTGGCTCATCGATACCAGGGAGACCAGTGCAGGGGCCCACCCCACTTTTCTTTTGATAAAGGGGAGTAAGACATTCCAACCTAAAGATTAGAAGAATCACTAGCTGGGGCCTGGGGCAATAGCAGGCCTTTACTCATTAGGCTCTTAGACTAACAAGGAAGGCCCCTCCGCTGAGCAGGATGTTGGTGAAGCAAGGACTGGCTGAGTGGGGAAGGATAGGGGGCAGAGATCAGCCACCCTGAGTGGCATGACCATACAACAGACACCACCAGCCAGGGAGGGGCGGGGCTTTCAGTGCCAGGTGAGCAACTGGTGCCAGACTGAAAACTGAAAACCCTACGTTCCAGAGCTCCACTGCCCCAGGCAGCTGGGACAGTTAATCACTGCAATGAGAGCTCATTTCTCCAGCTGCGACAGGCGAAACCCATGCCTCTCACTCTCTAGCTCTCCAGAAGCTTCCTGACCCTGCTTCTTAGAGCCAAGCCTTCAAACAGCCCAGAATGCACTCTGTAAATCCCAGACACACCTCCTCTGAGAACCATGGGTTTGGAGACAGTCTTGGGGCAGGCCTACGATGACTGAGCACATTCACAACAACCTTCAGTTTTAGACAAAAAAGGAAGCACAAGCCTCCCTCAGGTACCTTGGCTGGGCCTGGCGTGTTGTTCCCAGCCCCAGCAACCAAGAGGAGCTCCTCTAATCTGGGAATCCCAGATTCTGGTGACTCATCCCACAAGGATGGGAAGGATGCCTTCACCCGCCACTCTTGGGAAGTGGATGAAACTCGAGCCAGCAGCAGCTCCCAGTGCTGAGCCCAAAGCTGAGCGACTTTTACATACGAAGAATCAGCTCTTCAACGAGTCACTCTTCAGTGCTGTAAAACTACCTCGGTTAACAGTCACTCCATTCACATAGGCCAGACCGTGGTGAACGCTGCAACAGAAGAATGAAGAGATGACCTCCCCCACCCCGGCACTCAGCACTGTTCTTAAATCGATTCCTTACTCTGCCCTTCCTTTCCTCAAAACCATTTCAGAGAGTGAGTCCAAGATCTGAAAGTAATTCCCAAGTCACACTATCTCACTAATATTGATTGTCACCTTTCTTTAACCAAAACCAAAACAAAAACAACCTGATGGATGTGTAGCCTTTGGGGATTATGTGTTAGGGTTACTCTAGGAGACTCTATAGAACAATTACTATCTGTCACATTTTGTCATCCTAGTGAGACTATTATGGACTAAATGTCTATGTTCCCCAAAACGTATATGGTGACACCCTAATCCCCAAGCTGATGGTGTTTGGGGGAAAGACCTTTGTGAGGTGAATATAGAGTTTGATTAGGTCATGAGGGTGGAGCCCTTGTGATGGGATTATAAAGGATGTGATGTCCTTATAAAGACACAAGATCTCTCTGCAAGCCCCTGGTGAAGGCCATGTAAGGATGCAGGGAGAAGGCAATCTACAAATCAGGAGGATGATCCTCATAAGACACCGAATCTATTTATCAGCCTCTAGAATGGTGAGAAATAAATGTATATTGTTTAAGCTACCCAGTCAACGATATTTTGTTAGAGCAACAAATGACTAAAACATATACCCAGAGGGGTAGGAAAAAACCTATAATCAAATAGTCCTCAAATGTGTTTCACATTTGATTGACATTATCAAGACTTACTCTGAGATACACATCGAATGATGACCGATGTGGCAAAAGAAAATGACTGATGCTCTGAGTCTGCTGTGGCAGATGGCCCAGGACACAGGCAGTCTGTTCACAGAACCTAAGTGGGTTACTACCTGGCTCCCTTGAAAAGACTGACACCATGAACACAATGTGAGCAACAGTATATGGGGCCAAAGACACTTGATGGACCTTGATGAAGGACAACTATCAGGACACCTCTGACAAGGACCAGTGGCCATGTATGGATGTGAGAGTTGGACTGTGAAGAATGCTGAGTGCCAAAGAATTGATGCTTTTGAACTGTGGTGTTGGAGAAGACTCTTGACTTGACCCTTGGACTGCAAGGAGATCCAACCAGTCCATTCTGAAGGAGATCACCCCTGGGTGTTCCTTGGAAGGAATGATGCTAAAGCTGAAACTCCAGTACTTTGGCCACCTCATGCAAAGAGTTGACTCATTGGAAAAGACCCTGATGCTGGGGGGAATTGGGGGCAAGAGGAGAAGGGGACGACAGAGGATGAGATGGCTGGATGGCATCATTGATTCGATGGACATGAGTTTGGGTAAACTCCGGGAGTTGGTGATGGACAGGGAGGCCTGGCGTGCTGCAATTCATGGGGTCACAAAGAGTCGGACACGACTGAGTGACTGAACTGAACTGACACTGACATCTTGATCAGCTGTTCAAAGTCTGGTCAAGGTCATAACTTCTAAAGAACCTGGCCCAGCAAAACAATCAAGCATAGCATATGGGCCCTGAAGCTTAACTGCATCATTCACACTAGACTTCTCACCTCCACAAGTCTCACCATAGCATTTGCCAAGCCAATGTCTGGATAACAAGTTCAAGAACATTTGTTCAATTATGGCTCAAGAGCTTACAGAATACTGTTAGAGCAAAGCTTCCCAGGGTCTGAGAGCAACTGAGCCAGATGGAATCACATGACAAACTCCCTCTAAATGGGTTAATTCTTAGGTCTATAGCCGTTTCTACAGAATTTACACCTGGAGTACCTGAATGTGTGAGAATGAGTATGAACGTGACCTTCACCTCTGAAAGAGGTAACGACACTAAAGTGATCTAAACATAGTGTGTCAATGGCACCGCTGACTGCGGTCCACAACTCAGGTTAGCAGGAGCGCCCGTCTTTGTGTTAAAGATATCAATTATATTAGAAGTCATGCTTTTTCCCCCACTGGGAAAGGAATTTTCGGTTGCAGCACTACTCATGCTAAACCAAGAGTAGGCAAGAGGCAGCCCAAAAGGACTGACTTCAGTGTGCATCACTACTCAGCAGATCCCCCAGCTTGCAAAATTCAAACAATAGCACCAGGTTACAAAAATTCTCCAAGTGGCTGATTCTACTTGTGAGATTTATTGACTAAAAAATGAGTATTAGTGCTTATGAGAAGAATACTTTCAGCAACTCAGATTATTTTCTGTAAAAATCCACAGTGACGCCAAGACACAGATTTTATGATGACGAATTTTTGGCCCACAATATTATTAGGACAACACACGCTTCTGTTCGGAATCTCCAATTTCACTTACACCTTGATGCAAAATAAGGAACTTCAGCCCAGAAATTCCAGGGCATATGCCGATTTATGTCTAGTGTTCAGGAATGTTTCTACGCAAGGCACGGAGGGTGCAGTCTGCACTCAGGTTTTATACTAAGGACTCAATTCCTATGTTTCACCCATAATTCCTGCATGGGCTTTCCCACTTCCTTCCTCATCCTCACCAGGAAGAGACTGTGTTGGGTAGTGATGCATTTTATCTTGTTTCATCTAAGTGCATCAAGTAACTTCAGAAGTTTCAAGCCGAAGGGAACCTGAGCTCATCTATTCCGACACTTAACTTGGAGGAAGAGGACACTAATAGGCAGAGAACTGAAAACAAAGAAGCTTCAAATAAAATGCTCCTTCATAACCAGTTTCTCTCCTTTGTTCCAGCAAGCATGTCCTCAAAGAGATAAAATGCCCCTGACCCTGGACTGCCAACTCCTGGCACATCTAATTCAATATCAAAAGAAAAGAAATCCTCATTTCCTCCCTCAGTGAAAAACCCAGACAAATCTGCTATATTTGTTTTCTACTGCTCCCATAAAAAAACACATAAACCCAGTAGCTTAAAAGAACACAAATTCACTATCTTCAAGTTCTGCGGGTCAGAAGCACAACACAGGTCTCACCAGCTCCAATCAAGGGCTGTGCTCCTTTATGGAGAGTCTGAGGGCAAAGCTTCCTTCCCAGCCTGTAGGGCCTGCTACATGCCTTGGTCACGGCTCCCTTCCTCCGTCTTTAGAGCCAGTGATGGGAGTCTCAAGTCCTCTCATACTTGGGATTTCTTATGCCCCTCCTTCTAACTTCCAGGCACGCATGCACTTTCTCTTTCTCTCTCCCTCCTTCTCTCTGTCTCTCTCTCTCTCTAACAATAATTAAGATTCTCCACTTTTCAGAACGCATATGATTACCTTGCACCCACTCAGACTAATTGGGATAATTTAGCCACTTCACGGTCCCTTCTCTTCATCACATCTGCCACCTCCTTTTGACCATGGAGAGCAATATTTACAAGTTCAAGGAATTAGCACGTGGACATCTTCAGGGAGCCACTATTCTGCCTAAGGAACCTGTCCATCCTCTGATCTCGCATCACTGAATGGTCCCATGGAACGTTTGGTGAGCAGGTCCTAAATCTGGGAGATGCGCCTGGATTTGTCTCGTCTGCTTACTCTCCATGACCTGAGAATAACTAGATGCCATCACTCCAGACTCGACCTGCGTCACTACTGCTCCCTGCTTCTTACATACTCAGCTACAGCCACAGCTGGCTCGTCCCTGGAATTCTTCACCTCTTCTCTGCCTGGAGCCAGCCTCACCTGTTTCAGTTCTTCACACTGTCCTTCTGAGCCCACGTGCTTCAGGAACAGTGTCTCCAGCCCCAGGTCCAGGTGATGGGACTAGATGTGCCTCAGCAACTCATGGTGACCCCATGCCCTCTGCCAGTCACTTTCAACATGAGGGGAGTACAGTGTCCTCAATGCATTCACTGAATTAACCAACACAGCAGTCACCTGAGATTTCTTGTCAGGTCACCTAAGTCAAATTGAGTCGATGCTAAAAACTCACTTAATTTTTCTAATGCTAAAAAAAAACACTTGATTACTTGATGCTAATAACATCCTGAATGATACATTGCTCATTAAAATACCTGTAAATTTTTTTTAACATTTTTTATTGTGATAAAAGTCACATAATGTAAAACAAACTATTTTAACCAAATTTAACTGCACTGCTCAATGGCACTAAGTATAGTCGTGTGGTTGTGCAACTCTAACCATCATCCATCTTCCG
>SJYV01000609.1:271390-306026 GCA_006410875.1 Neotragus pygmaeus | reverse complement strand
CAGCATCTACCGATGTACTTTCTGACTCTATGAATTTGACTATTCTGAGTACCTTCTATAAATGGAATCAAACAGAATAAAATGAGTGTAAAATTTTGTTCACTGTTCTACTTGCTCCTGGTCTCCCGTGACCTCTGAGCTCCATGCTTCATCCTATATATCAGAATACTTTTCCAGAGCCACCAATCTTATCAGCTGTTCAAAATGCTCTAATGATAGCCCATCAGCCATAACTGGTTCTTCAAAATCAGTGTTCATATCCCTCTGAAGAATCTAGAAAAACCGTGTAACCAAAAGTCAGTTTTAAGTTGATATCTTTTGTCATCATCATCATACATTCAAAAATGTTGTTAAAGATATAAATTTCTGGTATGTTATAAATGTTGATATTTAAAGTAAAACAACTCATATTGCTCAAAGAAATCCACAAGAATCTAAATAGCATAGTGATTTGGTACCCATGTCCATCCGTTTAAAAATAAATAAGCTCTTCTTTATCAGAGCTTACATACATTTCATCATGCCTTTATATTTGCATTCCACTCCCCCTGCAAAAGTTTATCTTAGTGAATATATTTTGATGATTCAAAGTCCTTTATTAACTTACCTACCATATATATCCCTACACACACCAAAAATAGGCATGTATTTTAGAATTATAGGCATTAATCTACTTGGAATTTAGCCTCTGAGGGTGAAATAATTTCTTCTGAGTTATACAAACACATTTACCTGTAAACAACTGAAAAAAAATCCAACAAATATAATAAAATTTTGATCAGTAGTCATTAAATACAAAAATAAATTTTTATTTAAAATGCATTTCTTGATAAGACAGACAGAGCTTTTGAAATTTAACCAAGGCATCTATAAATGAATATTCCTTAATGCTAAAAGTAATAACAGGTTAGCATGAATTTTACTACAATTTTTCATATTTCTGTATATAATTGCAGATAAATCCTTTTGGCCTAAATGAGCGTGTGACAGTTTTGTGGTAGGCACATCCCTCCAATCACGGAAGTCCTTTTGTGTTTTAGGCCATCAAAGACAGTGATCCATTATTAATATTATTTTTAATTACCTATCAACTGATGATCCACATATGCCTTCAATTTCATTACAAGCAAAGGGTCCTTTTGTTTAAGCCTTAGAACATTTCTGCATCACAGGAAGATGTACAGGACAAGATTCTAGAATGCCTGCCTTCTGTAAAAAAGGGAGAAAGGAGAGCAGACACAGTTCCAGGCAGATCAACTTTAGGAGCGAGTGGAAATAAAAGTTGAAAAACTGGACACCCACTCCCCTGAGGGTCTGTGAGCCCTTCCACATCCCCCATTAGAGTCTTCATGGATGCCCAAAGGTATGTTTAAAGGCATTTTGACAATGCTGACCTGTGGGATAAAATCAAAATGACTTCCTTGGTGGCTTCCAAGACTGCACTTCCATACAGGGGGTCCAGGTTCGACCCCTTGTCAGGAAACTGGATCCCACACACTGCAACTAGAATCTGGTGCATTCAAATAATTTTTCTTTAAATGACTTCACCTAAAACACAGTGCCTGACATGATTTGATGCAGGTTTGTCTCATTTCCCACTTGTGTCCCTCTAGACATGCCTCCTGCTCAGTCACTCAGTCACGTCTGACTCTTCATGACATCATGGACGGTAGCCCACCAGGCTCCTCTGGCCATGAAATTTTTCGGACAAGAATATGGGAGTAGGTTGTCAGTTTCTTCTCCAAGGGATCAACCCAATCGAGGGATCAAACTTGCGTCTCTTGTCTCCTGCAAGAGCAGGCAGATTCTTCACCACTACACCACCAGGGAAACCCCATTTTTTTCCCTCCCTCACTCATTCCTACACCAGCCTGAGCAGAATCACGTATCCAGGTTGTAAGTTCTCTCTCAAGAGGAACATGTGTCAAAAAGGCTTCCTTCCTTTACTCCACTTTGACCCTCAGCCTGCTGCTATTTTAGCCATGAGGGATGAGTCACTGAAATTTATACCAGCATCTTGCCCCTGGCTCAGTCTAGTCACAGGGATTCTGCTTGCTGTATGACGTAAATTAACAGTAGCAGTTTAAACAGTCCCCATACCTTCAGGATAGAATTCTGTATAGTAAACCAACCAGCCATATATTCCCACATTCTAGAAACACCATTTGACGATTCTAGCATTTCATATATATGTATATACATGAATATATAATTTCATCATAGAGTCATCAGTTCCAGCATTACAGATACACAGATGAGGTTCCTTTCACTCCTCTGAACCTCTGTCCCTCCCCTTGCTGAAGCTTTCCCAGATGTTCCCTTCCCTGTCGCAGGTACAGAACTAGTCACTCTACTCCCTGACAACAGGTCGCTTTTACTTCCACTGGGTATTTCTCACACTCCGCTTGGTGCCATGCCGGTGCTGTGAGCAAGTCTGGTCTCCACGGCAGGACACTCACAGCACTCCGTCCTCATGCGGTCCCCTGGTCCTGACAGCGCCTCCCTGAAAATCTCTCTTCTCTCGAGGCCAGTCCATTCTTCTCACTCCAAACATGACCATTCTTCCTCAGTTTCCTGCACGTGCTCCCCAACTCTGCCCACTGCTTCTCTCAGAGCTTCCTGCACTCTTCATAATGCATAGCAGAGGTCTCAGAGACTAAACCAAAGTGAGCTAACACCAAAATCATATGACAGGTACCTTTTCCCAAGCTGGAAGCGGGAAAAAGGCAGCAACAATGTCCTCATGTTAGGGTTTTGAACTTTTTTTTTTCCTAAAAGTTTGCCTTTAACTGTGACTAATGACCAGCAGTGACAAAAATAAACAAATATTACAGGAAACACAGAAAATCAATCACATATTAGTAATTTAAGAGTTTCGCGTATAGGCTCATGGGTTAGAATTTTATATTACGTATAAAATAACATCTGGTATTTTATTAGCAAGGTTGGTGCTGTGCTTCTTCATGAAATTAATACAATAAAATATACCCACACTTCTATGTATACACTTTTAAATTATATATATCAGAAATCAATATAAAATTAAGTTACTTTCTATCTGGCATCACAACATGTGAAAATAGTCCAGTGGAATGCTCAAGCACTGCTGGTGTGAATACCAAACAGCCTGATCATTCTGAAAACCAGTTTGGAAATTTCTCATGCAACTAAATATGCACATGACCCAGCCATCCCAGCCTTAGACATTTACTGAAGAAAAATAAAATCATGTCCACACAAAGACTTGTGCACAAGAGCAGCTTTTAAACAGCCACAAACTGGAAAGATATACATGTTCATCAATAGATGAATAAACTGTGATACATCACACAAATGAATAAAATCAGAAATTTAAACACTATACAACAAAACAACCTGGAAAAATCTCAAAAACATTATGCTAAAAGAAAACAGTCAGACAAAAGAATGCATGATTCCTTTTCTAGGGAATCCTAGAAAAAGCAGAAAGAATCTAGAGAGATAGAAAGCAGACCAGTGGTTGCCTAGGGCTAAGGGGTTTGACGGAGAAGGCAATGGCACCCCACTCCAATACTCTTGCCTGGAAAATCCCATGGACGAAGGAGCCTGGTAGGCTGCAGTCCACAGGGTCGCTAAGAGTCGGGCATGACTGAGCGACTTCACTTTCACTTTTCACTTTCATGCACTGGAGAAGCAAACGGCAACCCACTCCAGTGTTCTTGCCTGGAGAATTCCAGGGACGGGGGAGCCTGGTGGGTTGCCGTCTCTGGGGTCACACAGAGTCGGACACGACTGAAGCGACTTAGCAAGGAGTTTGAAAGGGTGGAGAGTGAAGAAAGGTCCAAACAAACCTTTGTGGGTAACAGAAAAGTTCCACATCATGACAATGGCAATGGTGACGCCAGCGGGCACACTGATCAACACGCACGGGAACGAGCGATGGACACCAATAATGGATATATGCTGTTGCACATGAATTATAATTCAATAAAGCTGATGTTTTTGTATTGGCCCAATGGACTTTCCACCAAATTTGTTAAGAATGATCCACTGTTAAGAATGATCTGCAGAGAAGGCAATGGCACCCCACTCCAGTCCTCTTGCCTGGAAACTTCCATGGACGGAGGAGCCTGGTGGGCTGCAGTCCATGGGGTCGCTGAGTCAGACACGACTGAGCAACTTCATTTTCACTTTTCACTTTCATGCACTGGAGAAAGAAATGGCAACCCACTCCAGTGTTCTTGCCTGGAGAATCCCAGGGATGATGGAGCCCAATGGGCTGCCGTCAGTGGGGTCGCACAGAGTCGGATACGACTGAAGCGACTTAGCAGCAGCAGCAGCAGCAAGAACGATCTGACTTGCAATGAAGGCAGCTTTGTGTGGTAGATATGAAATTTACTTTTTTTGAACTTTACAATATTGTATTGGTTTTGCCATACATCAACATGAATCTGCCACAAGTATACACGTGTTCCCAATCCTGAAATCCCCTCCCACCTCCCTCCCAATACCAACTCTCTGGGTCATCCCAGGGCACCGGCCTCAAGCATCCTGTATCCTGAATCGAACCTAGACTGGTCATTCGTTTCTTATATGATATTATACATGTTTCAATGCCATTCTCCCAAATCATCCCACCCTCTCCCTCTACCACAGAGTCCAAAAGACTGTTCTATACATCTGTGTCTCTTTTGCTATCTCGCATACAGGGTTATCGTTACCATCTTTCTAAATTCCACATATATGTGTTAGTATACTGTATTCGTGTTTTTCTTTCTGGCTTACTTCACTCTGTATAATAGGCTCCAGTTTCATCCACCTCATTAGAACTGATTCAAATGTATCCTTTTTAATGGCTGCGTAATACTCCACTGTGTACATGTACCACAGCTTGCTTATCCATTCATCTGCTGATGGACATCTAGGTTGCTTCCATGTCCTGGCTATTATAAACNATGGACAGAGGAGCCTGGTGGGCTGCCATCTATGGGGTCGCACAGAGTCAGACATGACTGAAGCGACTTATCAGCAGCACAGCAGTGAGCTCGACATTGTCATCTTGTAGAGTTTGCAACTTGAAGGTTTGTATATATGGGATGGCTATAATGTATTGAAAGTACATAATGAATTTGCTTCAAAACAGATACTTCTATGGGTTTTGAGTTCCAACTTAGTTAATATTTTTTGCCTTTTGATTTGTATGCTTACCACCACATAATATGTCAATGTTCCTATAAGATGTGTTATACTTGCTTTTCTAAAACTGTCTTACTTGAATTTTAGTCTACTTGAATACACATGATTCATTACACTTGAGAAAGAACTAGTGGCATGCACCCCCCACCAAATGAAAAAAATAAAATAAAATAAAATATATAAAGTTAAAAAAAAAAGAATATAAAAGTCTTTTTTGTTAACGTGAAGATGAGCTGTTAGCTGTGTATGTTGACTTTTCACCCCTAATTTAGTGCATTTTCTGAATGCTATTCAAACTTACACTTGAAAGTAATGAATAGTTCCTTTCATTTTATGAGTTGGTCCTGCTCTGAGTGCTTTTAGCAAACTCTGCCTTTAGAGAAAGTGGACTTGATTTAATAGAAATTGAGGCAGGGTACACAGAGAAGTTAGAGAAAAGGTTTCTAAAAAAAGAAACTGTAATTTACCATTTTGATGTTTATCTGAAAAAGTACTTCATTTTAGCACAAGAGGGAAGAAAACACTTACAGAGAAGCCATTATGATCCCAACATTTTAACTAATAAAGTCCCATCGGTATTTTAAAATATTTTAAATATTTAAGTGGTGCCTAACCAAATTTTATAAAATGAATAAGTCAAGTAGAAAACATGAAATATAAAATTAATGATCTTCCTAAAGGTCTCAGATTGCAGCCAGCCTTTTAATGCCAGTGTTCACCAACTTAAGAAGTTCCTTCCTTAAAAGGATTCCACTGATATGCTTCAGTTATATAGCAAAGTTATTTTTTCCCCTCCCTCTTCTTGTACTTTTTTCCCTTGCCCATAAAACCTTATCACCTTTGTTTTTCATAGAATGAACAGTAAGTGGCACTATTTTACTTAATCTCTAAACCCCGATCTTCAAATCATGTCTCTAAGATAGGATCCCATGTCACCATGACAGCTTTTCTGGAAGGGTTAAGCATGATCATTTTCTACCTCATTTCCTCCTGCAGGACACCTTGACATGAGAAAATAAATTCACACAGCAAGTTAATTCATTTAAGTACCTCGCAGGCCATCGACAATTGACTTTTCTTGGAAAGCCCATTATCAGGGAGAGATGCTCCAAATCAGACTTTCTATGGGGACCATGCTGAAGTTAGTTTACAACTCAAGAAGCTGGAGGTTAATACCTGTTCCTAAAATATTCCAAGCCAGAATCTGCTCACCTCTGGGTGAGGTTGCAGGACTTTCTGAGCCTCAACTGAACACTTGTTCAAAGCCATAAACAAGAAGTGTGCATACGTGCTCTTTTGCTCAGTCATGTCCAACTATTTGCAGCGCCACGGTTGGACTGTAGCTTGCCAGGCTCCTCTGTCCACAGGTTTTTCCAGGCAAGAACACTCGAATGGGCTGTCCATTTCCTACTCCAGGGGATCTTTCTGATCCAGGGCTCCAATCCATGTCTCCTGAGACTCCTGCTTTGGAAGGCAGATTCTTTACCACTGAGTTACCTGGGAAGCAAGAACCAGCTCACCTCTGGGCTAGGCTTCAGGACTTCCTGAGTCTCAACTGAACACTTGTTCAAAGACTTAAGCAGGAAGTGATTCTACAAGACTATGAAAGCAAGGGCATTGCCATTAAGCAAATCTAGATTTGAGTTTTGACTCTTTTTTTTTTTTTTCTCTGTAAAGTATGAATCATGCTTGGCAAAGTTCATTAGGAATGTAACATGAGTTCATTTATGGAAAGTTTCAGTAAAGTGTTTGACAACAAGAAACTAACTTGCANGCAAATCTAGATTTGAGTTTGGACTCTTTTTTTTTTTTTTTCTCTGTAAAGTATGAATCATGCTTGGCAAAGTTCATTAGGAATGTAACATGAGTTCATTTATGGAAAGTTTCAGTAAAGTGTTTGACAACAAGAAACTAACTTGCAGCTTTTTAATATTTTCATTTACAGCTAAGCTATCTAACCTTGGGAAAGTCAATTTATCCAAGCATCAATTCCACATCTACAAAATGAAATGACAACACCAAGTTCATAACTTATGGTTGTGAGTGTGACAATTAAATGAGGCAACAGCAGTACTTATATATCTTAAACCTCAAGTGAATATGTGTATTTTTAAGTGCTGTGAAGGACACATAATTATACAATTTTAAAAAATTATTTACTATTGTTTTCTCCCATTCAGAAGGCTGTCTTTTCACCTTACTTACAGTTTCCTTTGTTGTGCAGAAGCTTTTAATTTTAATTAGATCCCATTTGTTTATTTTTGCTTTTATTTCCAGTATTCTGGGAGGTGGATCATAGAGGATCCTACTGTGATTGATGTCGGAGAGTGTTTTGCCTATGTTCTCCTCTAGGAGTTTTATAGTTTCTGGTCTTACATTTAGATCTTT
The DNA here is from genome assembly GCA_006410875.1 of Neotragus pygmaeus. NCBI lineage: Eukaryota > Metazoa > Chordata > Mammalia > Artiodactyla > Bovidae > Neotragus > Neotragus pygmaeus. The sequence goes on along the minus strand of SJYV01000609.1, from coordinate 298,463 downwards.
AATCCATTTTGAGTTTATTTTTGTGTGTGGTGTTAGAAAGTGATCTAGTTTCATTTTTTTTACAAGTGGTTGACCAGTTTTCCCAACACCACTTATTAAAGAGTTTGTCTTTANCTGTGATTTATGTCAGAGAGTGTTTTGCCTATGTTGTCCTCTAGGAGTTTTATAGTTTCTGGTCTTACATTTAGATCTTTCATCTATTTTGAGTTTATTTTTGTGTATGGTGTTAGAAAGTTTTCTAGTTTCATTCTTTTACAAGTAGTTGACCAGTTTTCCCAGCACCACTTGTTAAAGAGATTGTCTTTAATCCATTGTATATTCTTGCCTCCTTTGTCGAAGATAAGGTGTCCATAGGTGTGTGGATTTATCTCTGGGCTTTCTATTTTGTTCCATTGATCTATATTTCTGTCTTTGTGCCAACAAGTTCCAGAGCAAGAAATTTACTTTGAATGACTCTGTAGTGGGAAGAGGGGAAGGGGTGGAATTCTTTTGTTTCACATGGGGTAAGCTGGTCACTAACACTTACTGAAACTGCCATCATTTCATAGATGGGAAGTGGGCCTATCTGAGATGGGAACAAGTTGGTGAATTCCAGGAATGAGATTTGTGTTTAGTATGGTACAACTTGAGCTTTAAGCCCTGTGGGTAGACTCTGCAACTAGGAACTATTTCTTCCTGATGCCAAATCCCAGATTACCATTTCTGAGTTGAAATAAGGTGACTTTGTACAACTTATTGGAACTGAAAATGTTCAAAGAATAGTTTCCTGGAAGTGACCCCTCTGGAGACTGGGGTTAGTTGAATTCAGAAACTGAGAGAATCAGGCCTAGAAGAGCAAACCCTCTCCCCAGCCCTGTGTGTGACAGTCAAATGCACCAGAGGTTCTTAACCTTGACGGACTCAGACTCTCCTGCAGAGCTTGTTAGAGCATAGGTTTCTGGACCCCACCTTCAGAGCTGCTGATCCAGGAGGCCAGGTGTGGACCCCAGTAGTTGGCATCTCTGGCAAGTTCCCAGGTGATGTGGATGCTACCGATCTGGGGACCACCCTTGGAGAACCAGCTGTATACCCTGGTTGTATGGATCCTTACATATTCAACAGTTCTAAAGCAGCCTTACCCATGAATTAAGTAGAAAGAAGTCCAATTTATTTTACTAGCTACACTATGTACACTAACAATAGTAAGAAAGGTCAGAAGAAAAAACTCCATAGTTATTGGAATAGATGGACAGCTTGTTCCTGCTTCAGGTACCTTTCTGTGTGGATGAGTTTTTCTCAGCTTTTAGGTTACTAAGTAGCTTCCGTATTTCTGACATTAATTTTGCCACTCTCTTATCAGTAGAAGTGGATATTATACTATGTTCTTGGTAATAAATGACAGTGTCACAAGTTCAAAATGTACATCATTTTCTATTGTCAGATGAAAAAGACAGAGATAAGAGAATTGTGAGGGTAGGACTATAGGGTGAAGAGAAGTTACATGAAAAGATTTAGAAACGGGGAAGAAAGATACAAATCACAATAGAATCAAAAATTCCCCAGGGGAAAAGAAGCAGTGTGTGAGAGATTAATAATCACGGGACCAAAGAGGGAAGAAACGGCTTGATGAGCTGGACGTTTACTCTAGCGATAAGAAGAATATATCAATGGGAAAAGGACTTGCAATATAAAACAATGCTGGGTAAAATAAAAACAAAACAAAAACAGAAAAAAAGCCAAGAGAGAAGGAAGACCTGTTTGTTTCTAAGTTATGAAATGTGACATTTAGAAAACAAGATATACCAATAGACAGTGATTTCTGAAGAGAGGAAGGGAAAGGCTAGTTTTTAAAAGATTGCCACCTTATTCACTGGATAAATGTCCAGTTCCAGGTTACTGGAAATCGACTGTGGTTCCTCAGTACTTTAGAGGTCCCAGCTTGAAGCGGCTGGATATGTCCCTGGGGGCGTGGGCAGACTGGGGGTGTGGTGGACAGGACAGCGTCCTCCCCCCAGAAGACGTGCACTCCTCACCCCTGCAGCCTGTGACAGTGTTCTCACATGGCCAGAGGGACGCTGCAGACGCGAATAAATCAAAGATCTTAAGTTGGCGAAATGGGTGGGCCCCTGTAAGACAAGGTTCTTATAAAACAGAAGACAGGAGGCTGGGGTATCAAAGAAAGAGACATGCCAAGAGAACTGAAAACCAGAGTGATAACGCCATAAGCCTCAGCACTTGGGTGACCTCCAGGAGCCGGACAAGACAACGAACGGACTCTCTCCTACAGTCTCTCACAAAAGCACAGCCTTGCACATCTATTTTAAACTCCTGACCTCCAGAGCTATGAGATGATAAACCTGCAGTGTTTTAATCCACAAAGTCTGTGGCAATTTGTTATAGCAGCAACAGGAAACTAATCCAGGGATCCTGGAGATGCTGGGCAGAACTGGAGAGCACCAGCCTCCTCTAATGCAGAGAACACAAGTCTGGGTTTTGTAAGATTGTCCAGATTGTTAGGAGGTGCAGAAAATCTGTGTGCATCAAGTTCAGTTCAGTTCAGTCGCTCAGTCGTGTCCGACTCTTTGCAACCCCATGAACCGCAGCACACCAGGCCTCCCCGTCCATCACCAACTCCCGGAGTTCACTCAAACTCATGTCCATCGAGTCGGTTACGCCATCCAGTTAGCAACTAGTAATACTGTGCAGGATACATATGACCACAGCACTGACTGTGGCTCCTTCTTTCCTTTATTGAACACGTCATCCATGTGATGCACTTAGACTAAAAGCAGGATAGAAAAACAGAACAGGCTTTTCTGGCTCAATGCTCCCTCCACTCCAGACTACCGACCACATCCAAGCTTGCAGGGTCAAAAGGCTCAGCTCACAAAGCTCTTCCATCGCTGGCCAGAAGGCACTGAAGGCAGCATGAGGTCCGTTTTCTGCCCCCAAATCACTCAGAAGCTGAACCTCACAGTGTCAGATTTTTCTTACATTCTAGACAACCACTGGGGCCAACACACTTTATAGAATCATTCTGGGAAATGAAATTATTTTAGGAAAACTTTTTGTTCTCTGTGGATGAAAGGAATTACTGAAGTGTTAAATGTTAAGACTAACACTGAAACATGCCTAGATACATAAGAATACCTTTTAGAAGTGAAGGGGAAAGAAACATAAAAGTTCTAATTATCTTGCCTAAAAGTAATCCTTCTGTAAATTCTACTCTTTGGGGTGAGTTGCTAGAAGAGGGGGAGATGAAGTTAGTCATGTTTACAGAGACAAGTGGCCTTGTCATACTCAGGCAATCAGCCAACAATTTTATTGATTGAAGGCTCTTCAAAGCACTAAGCAAGAAAAAACTAGGATCTGCAAAAGTATAAGATAGAATTCTAACACATAGGAATTCTCACAGAGGAATTCTGAGATCCCTGGGAAGATGAGGCTAATATGTGAAATAATCAGAGTACAATAAGTCCCCTACATATAAACAAGTTCTATTCATAGGCCAACAAAGTCAGCCTAGGCACCCAACAATCAGCAATATGGTACTGTACTCTAACACGTTTACAATACTTTTCACACAAATAAAACATAAAAGACAGACACAAAAAATGAATAAAATAGTTTTGATCTTACAATACAGTATTGTACCTTGAAGAGCATAGTACAAGTTGGCACATGAGGGCTGGCGTGGAGTGAACAGGCAAGATACTGCCTGGAGGAGGGCGAGAAGGTGAGATGGCCGAGCTGGAGGCCGGGCAGCAACAGGAGATGGAGGGCAAGCCGCGATCTCACTCGCACCCGATATGGACGAAACCGCCTGCATCTCTGCAAGCTCTCAGCCTGAAGGTTTGTACGCAGGGGACTTACTACAAATAACGATCTTTCTCTGCACTGAAGCTGATAAGTCAATGCAATATGGATGCATCGCATATAAGGGAGACACAGGTGGAGATCTGACTTCTTGCTGTCAGGAAAGCTTCAGCATGGTTAGCTTTTATGCTGACCCTTTAAGGACAGACAGGATGTAGGGAAAGGGTAAGCTGTACTGCTCCACATAAACTGGCTTGATAACTTCTCTCCTGTGCTACAATCTTATATTTTTAATTGAAGCTGAAAATACAATAAAACCTGAATGAATGGTGGTCCTTTATTATAAGATGAAGTTGTACAATAAATGCAAATCCTGTGTAAGATAAAGAAGATCATTGTTATTTCTTTCTATTCTACTGGGCCTTGATATTTTAAGAGGAAGAAGCAGTGACCGTTTCCCACGATATTCTATATTACATGATTGTACCAGAAAATGCAGGCATATGTCTCCAATGCCCCCAATCACATAAGATAAAATATTGAAAATAAATAGAAGTCTGATACTGTTGTACCCAAGTAGAAAGTTACTGAGATTTATAACCTGAATTTATGTTTTGCTTAAAACATGGTTCTCCAAGTTATTTTATCAGAACTGACCTCAGCACGTTTGCAAATATTACTCTGTGCTTTCATCTCAGAAAAAAACAACTTCAAATAGCTTGGAAATGCAAGGATAGATGTTTTTTTGTCCTATAGGTAGTTAACTATTAGCTCTAACAAGATAAAACCAGTGTTTGGTTTAGAATTTTGAAGAGACAACTGTTGAAATATTTGATCAATTTGGTTCTAAGGATCACACACTGTGCTTTTAAACACTGCTGGGCTATTATTTTCCTGCATTCCTTTATCAGAGAGAAAACAAACTTTCCATCAAATGATATAATTTTAAAAATCACTGTACATTTCCACACAGTATTCTAGAGAAAGACGTAAAAGAAGCTTCTGAGCACCTACCATATCATTTTTCTAACCCTGAAGATATAACTCTGGATTTTTCTCATTGAAAACAGCTGAACAAACCATGGTTTATAATTCAGGATTTCCTGGAAAAGGAAAATCCATCTATATGTAAGTCACAGTTGGAGGAGCTGGGTGGGTTTTCAGAAAATGAGCCTCGTGTTTTATTAAAGCGTGTAAAATGGCTGGCGAACACGAGCAAATCAAAAATAGGAGTTTTCTGACACTTCCAAAGAATTCACACTGAGCATTTTACAGCTCCCAATAACACTACATACGTGCTCTCTTTTTAAACTATTGTATTTGCTTGTGTATTTGGCCGCGCTGGGCCTCGGTGTGCGCAGGCTCTTCTCTCCCCGTGGAGAGGGGGAGCTCCTCTCCAGCTGCGGAGCTCAGCTTCTCACCGAGGCAGCTGCTCCCATTGCAGACCTCGGGCTCTGGAGCAGGGGCTCAGCGCATGTGGCGCCTGAGCTTAACTGTGCCGGGCCTGTGGGGTATTCCCGGAGCAGGGAGGGACTGAGCCTGTGTCCCTTGCGTCTCCTCCATTGGCAGGCAGACTGTTCATCACTGAGCCACCAGGGAAGCCCAAAGCTGACCACACTCTTTCGGCTCTGCTACTCTCTTGCTGGACATGTAAAAACTGCTTGTAGCCAAAGACATTGCTGGGCATTTCTGCTTTGGGGGCTACAGGTCTTTCTGAGAGCCTGGAGTTTCAAGCTAGCTGCGGTCTGGCTAGTGGAGGTTTCACACAGCTGCGTGTACTTGTCAGGACAGAGCTGAGTCAAGCGCCTGAGACCAAGCTGACACAAACTGCTCCAGGCAGACATTTCCTGTCTCGGGAACGACATCTCAGGACGGAGTTCCACGCTCCTGGAGAAGCAGTGTGAGAAGCAGTGCACATTTCAGGCTCAGTCACAGGGGGATTCGGTTGTTGCTATGTGCCTGCTAAGTCGCTGTCTGTAGTGTCAGACTATTTGTTTAGTTGCTAAGTCGTGCCCAGCTCTTTCTGACCCTATGGACTGTAGCCCTCCAAGCTCTTCTGTCCATAGGATTTCCCAGGCAAGAATACTGGAGTGGGTTGCCATTTCCTTCACCAGGCAATCTTCCCAGCCCAGGAATCAAATACGCATCTCCAGCATAACAACTGGATTCTTTACCACTGAGCCGCTGTGGAGTGAATACATCCTCGAATAAAATCTTTACAGGAAACAGCTGGCCTGAAAAAGGTGTTTTGGTTTTGTTTTTTTCCTCTATATCCAGAGAAACTAGATGCATCAGTCCCAAGAACCTCTTAGAACACGGTTACTTCCAGGTGCCTGCATCTCGCCTGACACAAGAATCAATCAACTCTTTGGCAAGTAATTTGTGCCAAAGAAAATCTGTGCCAGATATTCTAAGTTACTGTTGTTAAAACTTGGATTTGTCAGGAATAAGAACACCATGAGTTACTCCAAGCAAAACACAGAGTGAAGTAAGTCCGAAAGAGAAAAACAAATATTGCATATTAAAGCACATGGGTGGAATCTACAAAAAGGCACAGATGGACTACATGCAGGACAAGAAGAGAGATGAAAATGCAGAGGACAGACATGTGCACACGGAGGTGGGGTGAACTGGGGGACCGGCATCGACATACAGACACCACCCAGTGTAAATGAGACAGACGGCTAGTGCGCACCTGCAGAACATACAGTAGAGTTCAGCTCGTGCTCTGTGCTGACCTGGATGGGGGACATGGGAGGGGTCCCAGCAGGGCATTTGTACACATACAACAGCTTCACTTCATTGCACAGAAAAAAACCAACACAACGTTGTAAGCAACTACATCCCAATTAAAAATATTAGCCTATTAGAAAGTGTTGTACAATACATAATGCTAAGTATGAAAATAACCTGCATCAAAATTTAGTTTCAAGAAATAAATTAACCACAAACCATCTATGTGTAATCAATAAGTTCTCATTTGAGAAGATTCACAAAAGAACATACGAGATGACAAAGGACATGAGGAAACTTTCTCAATGATGGTAATGTTTCAGGTCTTGCCAAGGACCTACACTAGCACATCCATTTGTCCAAGCTCAACTCACATGCAATTAGGCAAGTGAGGTACCTAAATTTCACATGAAACACTATGGACAACACTGAACTCTAGTTAATAAGAATGCTGAAATGTGCAAACTGATGCCTGAGGTTTATTTTGAAATGCATCAAAAATAAGGTGGTGAGAGATGGACAAAGGGATAGGTCGATACAGACAGATGTGATGGAGTAAAATGCTAACGGTATAATCTAGGCAGTGAATATGCAGTGTTCTCTGTAAAACTTCCAAGTGTGAAATTCTCATTAAAAAGGGTTGGAGAAGAAAATATAATTGGGAATAAAACTAGTGAAGCATTTAGAGCATCACAGCACTGCCCTGCTGCCCACTTCTTTCCCTTCAAGAGTTCACAGGATATCTAGGACCCTGACAGAATGCTGATGTTGAAAACTCAAAGCACAAGTCTAACAAGTTGAGACATGCAAGCCTTCTTTTTTTTTTTTAATCAACTGCCCAAGACTGGTTGATTACATTGGGAAAATGTGTGTTATATGAAGGAAAGAAATAGCTCCCCACAGATGATGTCTATATTTAAATTCACACGGAGCTGTAGTGGAGGACCTGCAAGCCAGGCTGGAGAGAGGATGCTGTTAGAAGATGTAGGAGCAAGATGCAAATCAAACCTGACACACGTTAAAAAAGGCTCCTGTGGGGCAGGTGGAGAGTGTGGATGAGAGGTTTGTCCTGAGAGGCCAGGGGCAAGGCTGCCAACAGAACGAGTCCTGCAAAAGGACCGCTGGGGAGGCTTGTGAGAGGTTACAAAGCCTCACATTTCCTCCCCAAAAACCATTACCTATCACATTACCTGTGAAGGGCCGCTGTCTACAGCCAGTCGGTTCACCTTGATCATATTCTCTGCCATTTACTTCACAAACTCATTGCTTAGCACAAACTAGGAAACATTCATTAAGTTAAAAATAACACTCTGGGAGGTGTTTGGCAGAGTGGTCCCAGAACCTGCAACATCGGCGGCCCTGGGGCTCGTTGGAAAAGCAGGATCCCAGGCCGCAGCCCATACCTTCTGCGTTAGAATTTGCTGTTCAACCAAACCAAAGATGATCTGGTTTGATCTTACAACGAGTCTGTAGCTAAGCCTTGGAGACCAAAGCCTTTCCAAGTAGCAGCTTTAACCTCAGAAGAGAGGACAACTACAGGAAACCAGGTGAGCAACGGGAAGCCTTGACCTCCTGTCTCCTGGAAGCACCTTTCCCTGACAGTCACTTCCTCCCTACAACGCTGTGACCTTGCCCACACCTAGGAACGGAAGCTGCCTGGACCCCTGCCACCTTGGAAAGTCCACCACGGTAAACACGTTGCAACCTGCTGTGAGCACTTTGGAAAGCTTCATATTCTCCAGTGGCTCTAGAAATACCCCATGCATTTCCGGAGAGGGGATCACATTGCATGTATTGATAACTGCTCTTTTCTGTAAAAAGAGTAGAAAATGTTCTCTTCAACGGGAGAGGACTTCTCCAGCTATTGCCCCCCATTCAGTTGTAAGACATCTGGGAAAGTTATTTACCGATCTTAAAAACAGCCATAGAATGTTGTTTATTTATTCACATTATCATGTGTACATTTGTCTAGAGTAAGTGTATTTTAAAGACCATGTTTTAATTTCAGTCATCATAACAGAAACTGTTTTATGCTCAAATATCAGTGGCTAGTCATGGTTGATACAAAACTAAAGGTTTAACATTTTCTCTTATAATAACATTTCTTGAAAGATACTAAGCTGATGAAACAAAGTACACAAAGATTTTTCTAAAGCCACCTTAAATCAACTACTCTGTACTCACTGCAAGTTTCATACTTCAGCATCACTTCTTTGCCTATAAATATGTGTAACTTTGTGAAAAGTGGTTTTTAAAACTATGGTTACCAAAAACAACTTTTAGGTTACTGATTTCCACTTTTATTTCAGGAATTTTACATATTGTCCAATCAACTTTCCAAAACAATAAGTAAGTACATTTCCAAGACACTAAGTAAAAAGTATATTTTCATTCTCTCTTCTTATTTAGGAAGAGACTTTTAAAAATAATCATTTTGCCTGTCTTAAGATAGTTTTTTAAAAAGCGGTGATCAAGGACTTCCCTGGCATCCAGCAGTTATGAAGCTGCCCTTTCCTGCAGGGGGCTCGGTTTTGATCTCTATTCAGGGAACTAAGATCCCACATGCCATAGTGACACCAAAAAAGAAAAGTTGATGTTGCATCAAAGCCATAAATAAAAACTAGTATCACTTGCTCATAAAAAGAAAGTAATGATAAAAATAAAAATTTTTAAAAGGAGGCAATCAAAACATGACACTGAAATATGTCTCATACTTCTATTACTAATTATGAAAAACAAAAATGAATCTATTTTTGTAATAATTCGTGCATAAAGGAAAAGCACTTTCTGTGCTGTATTGCATCATGCTAAGGTAGTCATAAAACATTTTCAAGACACTGGCTATTTTTTTTTTTTGCTAGACTTTATTTTTTCTAGTAGGTTTACATTCAAAGCAAAACTGGGCAGAAGGTACAGAGATTTCTCATATACCCCTATATAGGTGGTTAATTTTTTAATATGTAAAATGTTAAAAGATAGACACACAAAAATCCTACCAGTCAATTGAATCACACCAATAAATGCCTTATTGAAAAATTTGAGTCTCAGTCAGGTTTAGAAAATTTATTTTTTAAAAAAAGACATCAAAATAAATCTGTATCTAAGACCAGAATTACCATAAAACGATAGTGTCTGATATACTTTGTTGCCTCAGTTTTGTCTTAGGCTTCTCCCTTCTTAGAAAATCTAAGGGAAAAAAATCAGTAATAAAATAATCTTCATGAAAAGTCTGAGTGGTCTAAGAAATTCAAAAACAGAGAAGTATTTTTAATTTTTTTTTTCCCACCACTACATAAACCTATACCTGCTTACCTTCAGGAACCACAAAAATAAAACTGTGCCAGCCCTACCTCAAGCTATAAAAAAAGAAACATCAAAACGACTCCCCTCTGTAAACCTTAACTTCCACTCATAAACCCATTTTTCAGTATGTTCTCTTACCTGAAAAGCGGTGAGCAGGCTGTAAACTTCACCTGGTCAGAAAGAGGATCCTGAAGCAAGCCTGGTGCAGGCTGAGAACTGCAAGGATAAGCTCACTCTTTCCAGAAGGGAGACTCGGCCTGAGCAAGCCCCACACGGCCAGCACACGTAAGGACTCTCCTCGCAGCGTCCCAGCCCTCGGCCACAAAGTGAGACGCTGGACAAACTGCACCCATAGCCACAACAAAACATCCAGACACAGTGGCCGAGAAGACTCTCTTCACTATTCCAAGTGGAACAACAGATACAGCAAATGCTGTTGGCCGGCATCTTGCCAAGTATCTGCCCATGAATGAGTGCCCCGCACACGAGAAGTGCCACCTGACCAGAGGCTAGGGCTTCTCAGCAGGAACAGGAAACTCATCCTTCCAATAAATCTTTAATTTCTCTACAGTGAAAGCTACGAAAATTCAAGCTATAAACCTAAAGGAAAGCCCAACTGACTGTCCATTCAGGAACTGGGTTAACTTGTGAGCTGCTAAGAGCCTTTGTTTTTGCCCGTTTCCCTCTGTAACACCTTCAGGATTCAAGAAAGAAAGCAGATTTTTTAAACTCTTAAGTTACCAGTAGTGCTGATCGAAAGAAAAATAGGTAAGAACTAATAGCTCGAGTGAGTTCTGGAGATTATACTCCTTGCATAGATAGTAAAATGTGGATACTTTGGTCCTAGAAATATACCTCAAGAGGATTTTAATTCTCCATCAAATTAAAATACTAACACACACACACACTTACAAGTCCCCTGATTTATCTGCCCACAAGCACTAGCATGGCAATTTTTTTTAAAAGGTTAGCTTTTCCCAAAATGTGCCAGAGAATGTAAAATACTTCACAAAACAAGGTTTCAGGGTGGTCAATCTATACTAATGTCAATAGAATCCTATACAGCAGAAACTTTAAAAAATGGTTTATGCACTGCATCCCAATTATTTAACCATGGGACCCTTTATTTGTGGGCCATCCAGAGAGAATTATATTTTTTCAGACAGACTTGGGAAGTGCTAATAATTTTAGATTCACTTGCCCGTTTTTATGCAACATACCTGACACTGTGATGACTTTTCAAAGCACTTAGAAAAGCCCTTAGATTACAAAGCTTCCCATCTACCTCCAATTTGTACTAATCTCTACGAAATTCCAGTGTGATCAATTTCTAGGTTATTCAATATTAATAAACAGTAAACATACTTTAAAAACAGAAATACGAGAAATGGGCTATACATGTATTTCATGGGCATCTCCTTGATTCCACCCATTATGCTTGGAAACAAGGGACACCCTCAAGCAGCTGGACCTTCTGCTGGAGCCCCTGCAGCGGCTCTGGTGGGTGTGTGGTTGCACCAGGTCACCCACCTGCCCTCCAGAGTTGAACATCAGACCTCAGAGATGAATATTCAGCCAACATATCCTACAGAGAGGGCACCCCAGCCAAGACACCAACACCAAGGCAGGAGTAGCCACCACCCAAACCCAACACCTACTGCGTCCATATGTGTACATTTCAACGACTCTACAGGCAGACTCACGGGGAGGAAACTGAGTCAGATCCCTCCAGCAAACCACATGTAGAACCCACCTGCCCCGTCCAGCACCTCCTCCCCTCTCCAATCCAAAGCCCTGCACACCCAGCAATCCTGACATCCTTCTGTTCTCATTTAGGTGGAAAAGCAGGTTTTCAGGATAGATGGGCAGTTCACAGCTGCTCCACTGAAATAATTGAGGCACACTGACCCCTCATTCATCTGTCCTGACTACTCCAGAACTACTGCACACGAGTCGTTTTTCCAGCTCATGTCCCTTTAAAGATCAACATCTTTCTAAAATGGGGTTTATTCCCCTTATCCTTCTAATAAGATATTTAACCTTTAATTTAAAAACGATGTCTTTCATTCATGAATCCAGATTCTACTGAATTATAAGCATAATATTCTCTCAACTATAATAGGTTGAGAAAATTATTTTAATTAAGAAATGATCCAGGAAGCATGGGATGGTATTTCAACACCCGTAAAACAGCAATACAACTGCTTATTAAAAAAATCATGTCACAAGGCTATATTAGAAAAATACAAACTCCAGCCCCTCAGCAAATACCATGATTAAGAAAAAGCTACATATCATGATATTTAAGTGCACATTCTTTCAGCCACTACTAAGGACTTGCTCTGTAGCTAAAGCAGGAAGTTAAACAGAGTCACTGTTTCCTATGAAGAACATGTATCTGTGTCCTGTTATAACAAATAGATATAGACTGGGATGTCTTAAAAATTAATCTGAAAGCAACACAAGTTTATTTTAAAAGTTCAGACCATAGAAGGCATGAAATCAATAGCCAAAACTCATAAAAGTAAAAACTCCCTCCATCTTCCATATTAATTACAACCACTGCTGTTTCAGGTTACATTTACTTGTAATCACTTTGTTTTAAATGACTCATATTCTAAGTACAGTTTCCTTCTAATGAATGAGTTTATTCCATTTATGTTGTGGTTTCTAATAACCACGTGGTTCATCTTAACTCTATTATTCCATTTTGTTAGGCTTCCTGGTTTGACATTTTTCTTTTGTTCTGGTTTTTGCCAGATAATTATTTAAATATGAAATGGAAGTCAAACAATTATAATATGCAGACTGTAATGAAAATGTTATAAATCTTCTCACCACACACACAAATAGTAATGCTGTGGGGTAGAGGAAGGAGGGATAAACTCAGAGTTGAGGAATAACAGTGAGATATTGCTATATATAAACAACAAGGACATATCGCATAGCACAGGAAACAATAGTCAATATTTTGTAATAACCCATAAAGGAAACATCTGTAGACTCCCCTGTGGCTCAGATGGTAAAGAATCTTCCTGCCGGTGAAGTAGACACAAGTTCCATCCCTGAGGTCAGGAAGATCTCCTGGAGAAGGAAATAGCACCCCACTCTAGTACTCTTGCCTGGGAAATCCTACAGATAGAGGAGCCTGGCAGGCTACAGTCCATGGAGCTGCAAAACAGTCAGACATGACTTAGTGAATAAAACAGCGTGTGTGTGTGTGTGTGTGTGTGTGTGTGTNAAAACGATGTCTTTCATTCATGAATCCAGATTCTACTGAATTATAAGCATAATATTCTCTCAACTATAATAGGTTGAGAAAATTATTTTAATTAAGAAATGATCCAGGAAGCATGGGATGGTATTTCAACACCCGTAAAACAGCAATACAACTGCTTATTAAAAAAATCATGTCACAAGGCTATATTAGAAAAATACAAACTCCAGCCCCTCAGCAAATATCATGATTAAGAAAAAGCTACATATCATGATATTTAAGTGCACATTCTTTCAGCCACTACTAAGGACTTGCTCTGTAGCTAAAGCAGGAAGTTAAACAGAGTCACTGTTTCCTATGAAGAACATGTATCTGTGTCCTGTTATAACAAATAGATATAGACTGGGATGTCTTAAAAATTAATCTGAAAGCAACACAAGTTTATTTTAAAAGTTCAGACCATAGAAGCATGAAATCAATAGCCAAAACTCATAAAAGTAAAAACTCCCTCCATCTTCCATATTAATTACAACCACTGCTGTTTCAGGTTACATTTACTTGTAATCACTTTGTTTTAAATGACTCATATTCTAAGTACAGTTTCCTTCTAATGAATGAGTTTATTCCATTTATGTTGTGGTTTCTAATAACCACGTGGTTCATCTTAACTCTATTATTCCATTTTGTTAGGCTTCCTGGTTTGACATTTTTCTTTTGTTCTGGTTTTTGCCAGATAATTATTTAAATATGAAATGGAAGTCAAACAATTATAATATGCAGACTGTAATGAAAATGTTATAAATCTTCTCACCACACACACAAATAGTAATGCTGTGGGGTAGAGGAAGGAGGGATAAACTCAGAGTTGAGGAATAACAGTGAGATATTGCTATATATAAACAACAAGGACATATCGCATAGCACAGGAAACAATAGTCAATATTTTGTAATAACCCATAAAGGAAACATCTGTAGACTCCCCTGTGGCTCAGATGGTAAAGAATCTTCCTGCCGGTGAAGTAGACACAAGTTCCATCCCTGAGGTCAGGAAGATCTCCTGGAGAAGGAAATAGCACCCCACTCTAGTACTCTTGCCTGGGAAATCCTACAGATAGAGGAGCCTGGCAGGCTACAGTCCATGGAGCTGCAAAACAGTCAGACATGACTTAGTGAATAAAACAGCGTGTGTGTGTGTGTGTGTGTGTGTGTGTGTNTAAAGTCTGCCACTGTTTCCACTGTTTCCCCATCTATTTCCCATGAAGTGATGGGACCGGATGCCATGATCTTCGTTTTCTGAATGTTGAGCTTTAAGCCAACTTTTTCACTCTCCACTTTCACTTTCATCAAGAGGCTTTTTAGTTCCTCTTCACTTTCTGCCATTCATTTACTGTGACATGATAAGCAAATGTTCAGGTTCAGACAGATCTGCCTCCTCTGTTCTTCCTCTCCTGCAAATCCTCAAAACACACAAAAATTGTATTTTTTGCTTCCCTTTTATCCCCAAAGTCTATGGATCAAAATCAAAAGAATAGTGCCCTTGGTCCTTCCAACCACGTTTAAAGCCCGCAACCCAGTAAACCTGTTCCAGTCAGCTCACTGCTTGCTCTAAGAAACAGAGAACAAATTAGCAGAGAACATTATTTTAAAGCATGGTAATGACATTCTCACAAACACTGCAAGTGTTTCAGCCCACACACATTATCCACCTAGGGAAACAAAAAGCAAACAAACAAAAATTGACAGAAACAAAAAAAGGAATACACTGAGAAACAAACAACAAAAACCATCACCTGAACTTACATACTCAGCAATGTTCCTCCAACTCTTCACACTGCCCGCGTCCAACATCTTTTATTATACCACTGATTATCAGTATTTAAAAGGCAGTTTGTCAATATGATCAGAATTATTGAATCATATGTTATTAATAACTATACGTAAAAGGTAGAAAAGGTAGTTATCTTTAAAGTTAGAACAGAATTCACAGAACAAAATGCCTCCTAGGTTCTTTTGTTTATTCTAAATGCTTATTCTACCCCAAGGTAAAAAACAGACAACTCATGGTTTAAGCAATATCAGATATCATTCAAAAGAGATTATTTTTGTCTCACCATTTAGAAACAGTAAAATACATGTCAGANGAACAAAATGCCTCCTAGGTTCTTTTGTTTATTCTAAATGCTTATTCTACCCCAAGGTAAAAAACAGACAACTCATGGTTTAAGCAATATCAGATATCATTCAAAAGAGATTATTTTTGTCTCACCATTTAGAAACAGTAAAATACATGTCAGAGAACATTATTTGTGAACTGGCAGTGCTCTGTGGTATAATTCAAACTTTCTTATCATGACCAGTCAGACACTGGTGATCTAGTGTGTAGTTAAGCTGGACAGCATGAAGCTGGGACCTGACATACGTGGGCTGACATCAGAGTTCTTTAATTTCGGGTGAGTTACTTAACCTCTCTATGGTTCAGATTTCTCACAGTTAAGAGAGGATCAAAATCACCACACCATAGGGTAAGTGAAATTTTTAAAATAAGAAAATCTATATGAAACACTATATCATCTGGCATATAATAAGCACTCAATAAACTGGGATAATAACTCACAACTGTCACCGACTAGTATTGCTCTCACATGATATGCCAGCCTCTCAAACAGCTGCGTAGGAATCATCACAGTCATTTCCACAGAGCTTCTCAAGCATTCGTGTGCACACAAATCACCAAGGGAATTTTGCTGAAAAATGCAGACTGTGCGAGAGGTTGGCTGTGGGGCCTGAGATCCTGCATTTTAACAAGTTCACGAGTGATGCTGACATGGCCAGTCCTGGGAGCATGCTTTGAATATGAAGGACCTGGACCACCCGGATATCCCCCATTCCACACACACACACACGTGGCTGAAAATCTAAACACTGAGTCTGCAATCCAACATTACCTTCCCTGTAAAAACAGAACTCTTCCTTTACAACTGGTAAATGCTATGAACCACTTGAGAGAATTGCTAAATACAGAATACAACCATAAGAAAGGCAAGGAATGGCTTCACCTGGGAAAAGAATTTGAATTTTTGAATCAGACAGGCCTGGGTTCAAACCTCAGCCCCATTATATGTTCTAGCTATTAACATGTCTTTGGACTAATCACAGGCCTCCTAATAAACTTCAGATTCCTTATGTGTCAAATGGGGATAATAGCACCTCTGGGAAAAATATAACACATCCAAAATAACAGCTGTCTCCAAACAGTTAATATTGATGCGTATGTCCCATGGCCTGGCACACAGTCGGTGCTGAGAACACGCAGGGTGCCTTCCACTCCAGTCACTCTGGTTCAGCTGCTCACCAGCACAGCTCTGCCCTTCCTTCCATTTCCCTCCCTCGGGCTCACACCCTCTCGGGCACACTGCCTGAAGACCTGCCTCCAATGAAACGCCTTCTCATGCTATTTCAAGCTGCCAGCACTAGTAATTTCCCAAGAGAAAGAACCTTATTTCCTAGTATGTTCTATTAATCCTCGAGACCCACAGTCTAGAAGAAAACTATGTTTTCCACATAGCTTCTCTCTGTTCTAAATCCTGACAGGCTCTTTCTTCCTGCACAGACAGAAAGGAAAGGGACAGAAGTCATAATCTCTTTCTCTGTGTCTAAAAAGAGCTTGAAAATATCTCTTTCAATCAGAGAAACGTATTGTGGGAAACCAACCACTCACTCCAAGATAACTCTCTATTTTCTTTTTCAGTTCCCCAAACTGTAACTGATTCTATTTCTTCAGAAAGCTCTAAAACACACACACACACCAGTTCTGCTAGCGTTTCCTCTCACCAAGCAAAAATGATTTATGATGCCAAAAACATAAGTTGCCCAATATAACTCAGTTCCCTCATTGATCTGACACATTATTTAAATCCTGAGTGCCTGCCATGCACCCAGCACTATGTCAGATGCTGGGTGCCCACTGGTGAGTAAACAGATGTGGTCCATGCCCTTGAGACTCTAACTACCCTGACCTTCACTGATTTTATTTCTGAAACCAGGACACATTTCCAGAGCTAGTTCTGGTTTCTAAAGCCTAGCCACGGACTGCATCGAAGTAAGAATGAAATCATGCCACNCACTGGTGAGTAAACAGATGTGGTCCATGCCCTTGAGACTCTAACTACCCTGACCTTCACTGATTTTATTTCTGAAACCAGGACACATTTCCAGAGCTAGTTCTGGTTTCTAAAGCCTAGCCACGGACTGCATCGAAGTAAGAATGAAATCATCACACTTGTAACAGCATGGATGCAACCACGGAGCACCATACCAGGCAAGTCAGAAGGAGACAGACAAATGCCACACGGTATCACTTATACGTAGAATTTAAAATAGGACACAAATCACCCTAACTGTGAAAAACAAACAGACACACAGAGATAGAGACCAGACTAGTGGGTGCCAAGGAGGAGGGCCTGGGGAGTGACGGCATGGGAGGCCGGGGTGAGCAGATCAAAGTGTTGATACACAGAAGGGATGAACAGCAAGGGCCAACTGACAGCGCACAGAACTCTGTCAGCTTCCTAAGAGAAACCATTTTATATATAAAATCACTTTGCTGTATTAATTAACACAGCAGAAAATAACACAACTGTAAATCAGTTATGCCTAAATAAACGAACCCCAGCTGAACTGTTAAGAATCCAGCCCTGGCCACAGTTTACTGATCGGACAAAGCATACCACGTCACCTTACGTGAACCTGCAGGTGAAGAGGTCTCTGTTTTGCTACCGAACAGCAGCCCATCAGCCCACCATGCTGTCCCAGCCGGAGCGGAGTGCTTGCCCCTTGGAGATACAATCCAACAGCAGCTTCAGTGCAGACAGATGGTCCCTTGTTCTTCCCCAAGCTGCCTACCTCTGTTCTCAAACTCTGAGCAGCTAACTAGGCCTAACATCTATTAGAAGTTTTCCAAAGTTCACTGGCACACTGAACAGGAAATAGTTTACCAGCCACATAAGTTATATTCCACATCATGCTGCCTATTTGCAGCTATATTAATATTTAATATCTGTAATATTTTAAAATGGAAATAGGGATTCTGGGTAAGATGCAGCCAGTTTCATTCATCATCTTCCACTAAAACTTTTGTCAAGTAGCATTCTCTCATCCTGTGTAAAAGAGCACTGTTTATAGATTCATCTTGATTAACAATTCATATAATGTAAGAAACATCCAAAAATGAAATTAGAACATGTAGAAATTATGTGATCAGGTAATCAGTAAAAACTTCAGATGCAGATTATTGTTCATATTGATGAGTCTTAATGATGTCTATGAACTGCTTTTAGGAGGCCTGTGAATTAAAAGGAAGATCCCTCTTCATTACTTAAAAACACATGGAGTTTCATCATTAAGGTTAAACTGGGAGATGAAAAGCCCCTTCTGCTTTTCTTACCATAATCAAAATATAACAACTCTAAATTAATGATGAAGAGCAATATACATAGATAGATAGATATACATAAGATAGATCTGTATGAAAGAGGACTAAGACGCTAATGTTTCAAACCACTAGGTATGTGTCGAGGTTGAAGCAAGACTTAATGTAAGGCCATTTTCTAAGTGGTTTGGTTTAAGTTCAGGGGTAACTATACTTTTTCTATACATAATAACTTAAGTAAAAAAGCAAAAAATCTACCCACAGTCCTTTCCACAAAGCAACCTAGAAGGATCTTCTAGGACCAGAAGAATTACTGAGTGACTTTAGGGTTAATAATTCACACAATAGCTTTCCCTGGACAGGCTGAAGTGAAAGAGGCCTGAATTCATCCCGGTATCTTCCACTTCACTTTCTTTAATTCTGAAGATAGCACCACATCTTCATGTTTTAAACAAGTGATTCCCATGGAATCAAGAAAGTAGGCTATCCATCTCGCTCACTCACACACACACACACACACACACACACACACACACACCCCTCTTAGAATGACATTAAAGAGCCCTAACTTCCATCTTGCTCACTACCACACACACACACACACACACACACACACACACACCCTCTTAGAATGACATTAAAGAGAGCCCTAACTTTGTCTTCAAATTCACTCTAATCTTGGCTCTCTCTCCTCTTTCTCTCTCAGGACAGTGAAGGCAGGTCTCTGACTCGAGTTTCAGTAGAACTGGCAACTACTTAGGATTGGATGACACTATTTAGTCTGCACTTTTTAATTTTTATTGGCTAGGTCAACAATTTGTGGCACAAGATAGTTTTCCAAGGTAATGATCTAAGGTTGCCTTTTAAAATACACTTGTGTTTGTGGTTAAACAAAAGTGAAAAATATGAAATAAAAATAGAAGAATGGCAAAAAGAATGAAGGTAGTATCTGAATGACTGACTCTTGGGAAACACTGTAGGGTACCGGTTAAAATGGTTTGGGTTTGAATATTAACTTTGCAACTCCCTAGCTGTATACTTTACGCCAAGTTACTTAAGATCTCTCTGCCTTGGTTTCTTCATTTATAAAAATAGTAATAATGACAGTATTTATTTCAAGGGGCTATTGTGAGGATAAAGTGGTTATTTCAGTAAAACACTAAAACAGTACACAGCATACAGCAAGAATTCCACATAAATTAGTTTTTATAAATATTTTATAAATTAGTATTAGTATTTTATAAATATATATGGGTGAATATTTATTTATTCAAATTCGATCCTCTGACCTGTGAATTACAAGATAAAGAGATTTCTTATGAGTTCTTACATAGGTGAAAAAAAAAGCTCCTTCTGTTTTTCTTTAATTAAAAATCCAGCCAATTAAGGAGTGTTTTAAACTCATGTGATTCTCTAGAAGCCAGAAAATTAAGTGCAGTGTCCTGAATTCTATTATAGTTTCTCCTCCTCTCTGCTTAAAAAATCCCAATGTTTCAATCACTAAGAATTGAAGAAAAAAGTCTGCCACTCCTTATCCACATGACACCAACCAAGATGGCAGTCACGACCGGGCTCATGGCTCTTCTAATCAACATTCTAACGTTCTGATTGTGCAACATCTCAAGAATTGCTCTGTTTTCTGGAATACTGCTGCAGCGAAGAGCTTTTAAGTTATAGCCACTCTACATGAAATGAATGACTTTTTAAAAATCTGTTTGAATACTTCTATGATCTGAATGTCTGTGTCCCCTCAGTAGTCATGAAACACCAAAGATGCTGATACTAGAAGGAAAGGTGATTGGGAGGTGCTTAGGTCGAGAGGATGGAGCACAGGATTACTGCTCTTATAAAAGAGGTTCCAGAGAGCTCGCCAGCCCTTATTACCACACGATGATACAAGGAGAGGTCTGCACCCAGGAGAGGGCGCTCCCTCGAACATGCTGGCATTCTGATCTCAGACCTCCAACCTCGGGAACTATAAGAAATAAATGTCTGTTGTTCATAAGTCTACTAGTTCACAGGATGTTGTTACAGCAGCTCAAAGGAACTAGACAAACATACTAATAAAGCAGATGGGCATCACTTACTTGTCTTTTTCTCCATGTGATTTTCTCTGACCTTGGCTTCCAGGGGAATCTCTCCCTTTGTTCAAGCAGTTCAGTGCAACTCTCTCAAGTGAATCACCAAGTGTAATACGAACATCACTCCCATTTAACGCCCTGTGCCTTCTTCACCCCACACCGGTTCAACAGGCATTCTGGACTAAAATGGGGAAGTGCGGAGCACAGTGCTCAGTGATACTGGATTAGCGACCCACATGGTTCAACCGAGCTCCGAGTTCACTCTCTGTGTCTAAACGGCTTCTTGAACAATTAACTTGAGCTGTCCCATCTAATCTCACAACTTATCATCTCCACTAAAACCCAAGTAGTCTCAAAAACAGAAGAAAAACAGAAAAGGAACAACGTGGTAACTAATATGAAGGATGGTTAACAATGAAATTAATGCTGAGTGCAGATGTAACCTTCAACATGTGCAGACCCCAGAAATCCCTCAAAGAACAGAGAATGCAACCTGATTGCTTCTGAATGTCAAATGTACCTGCAAGAAATAGCTATGTAAATCATCAGGGCAGGCTCTGTACTAAAAATCCAAACTTCATTTTAAAATTCTAAGTCATTGTTCCCATCCCTCTCAATTCTGTCAAAATAAGACCGTTATTTCTCTCATTTTTAAGTGACTCAGCTGGCTAGAGTGGTCTGCATCACCCTGACTTGTCATTAAATCTTTCTGGGCCCCAGTAGCACCATACCTACCTCACAGGTTTGTGAAGAACTGCACCCAGCAGAGGGTTAGTCCATGTCAGCGTTAGTTATTATGAGCAACGGTGCAGTGTTTTAGATGATTTCTTAAATACACTGAGATAGGATCGCCATGTGCCCATTTTATGGATGAGGAGACTGCTCGTTCAGAGGGTTGCACATCACACAATGTATCAGTCAAGAAATAGTATAAGGGCTTCCATAGTGGCTCAGGGGTAAAGAACCCACCTGCTAAGGCAGGAGACACGGGTTTGATCCCCAGTCTGGGAAGAGCCCACGTGCCAAAGAACAACAAAGCCCATGTGCCACAACTACTGAACCAATTCTCCAGAGCTCAAGAGCTGCAACTACTGAAGCCTCCCAGCCTAGAGCCCATGCTCCATGAGAGAGGCCACTGCAATGAGAAGCCCACGCTCCACAACGGGTAGTAGCCCCTGCTCGCCACAACCAGAGAAGAGCCTGCACAACAACTAAGACCCAGCACAGCCAAAATAATAAGAAATATATTTAAAAAATTAAAGAAAGAAATAGCATCAGATCTTCACCTCTGCTACCTCTGAAACAAAACTGAAAATTAAACACAAAGGACCCTTGGCAGAGCCCATGTACTCCAAAGTCTTACCCATCAGCTGGTAACTGAGCTTTGGGAATTCCAACACACTGAGGCAGGTACAGACAACTGATTTAATTCCATTACCAAAGCTACCAAGAAGTTCAATGAATAGAAATTTGACAGGAGGTGCTGGGTGGAAAGAAGGAAGGAGAAAAGTACAGACTAACAGTACAGGCTACACTTCTCCTCCCTAGGAAATCAGCAGAGTGAGTGCTGAAATGGCCCCATTTTTCTCCTTCTTTAGCTCTCCATGTCCCTTGTAATGTGACCTGGAAGCTCCTTTCAACAAGAGATGGAGCTTAGACTTCCAGCCTAATCTGGGCCGATTTTGTGACTTGCTTTGGGCTTCCCTGGTGGCTCAGAGGTTAAAGCATCTGCCTGGAATGCAGGAGACCCGGGTTCGATCCCTGCGTCGGGAAGATCCCCTGGAGAAGGCAATGGCAAACCCACTCCAGTATTCTTGCCTGGAGAATCCCATGGAGGGAAGAGCCTGGTAGGCTACAGTCCATGGGGTTGCAAAGAGTCAAACATGACTGAGCGACTTTAGTTACTTACTTACTTTGGCAGAAGTCAGGCTGTGTTCATTTAGAACCTCGGCTTCAACAGGCCTCGTGCACTTGCATTCTTCCTCCTGAACCATCCGAGCTCAGTGAGAAGCTTGGGACAGCTGCAGATGAAGAGACCGTGTAGAGGAAATCCCAGGGTACCAACTGACCAGCCAGCCCCCAGCTTCACCCTAACAAGGGACCACATCCAGCTAAGATCAAGAGAGCCATATCACAACCAACCCCTGACCACAGATGTGCCCNACCCACTCCAGTATTCTTGCCTGGAGAATCCCATGGAGGGAAGAGCCTGGTAGGCTACAGTCCATGGGGTTGCAAAGAGTCAAACATGACTGAGCGACTTTAGTTACTTACTTACTTTGGCAGAAGTCAGGCTGTGTTCATTTAGAGCCTCGGCTTCAACAGGCCTCGTGCACTTCCATTCTTCCTCCTGAACCATCCGAGCTCAGTGAGAAGCTTGGGACAGCTGCAGATGAAGAGACCGTGTAGAGGAAATCCCAGGGTACCAACTGACCAGCCAGCCCCCAGCTTCACCCTAACAAGGGACCACATCCAGCTAAGATCAGCAGAGCCATATCACAACCAACCCCTGACCACAGATGTGCCCCTAGTGACCCCAGCCAAAGCCACAAGAAACACCCAGCCAATGCATTAATATGAGAAATAATAAAAGTATATTGTTTTAAAGTACTAAACTTTGACATGGGTTTTACAAGAGTAGGCAACTGATACACAGTCTGTTTCATTCCATACTCCAGGCATGAAAGTTTCCCCTATAATGAGCACCTCCAGGTTAAACACTCAGCAAACTAGCTTCATAAGACAGCATGCTTCCTTGAGGTGTTAGTAAGTTTTACATGGGGTGTAGAAAATCCCATGGACGGAGGAGCCTGGTGGGCTGCAGTCCATGGGGTCGCTAAGAGTCGGACACGACTGAGCGATCTCACTTTCACTTTTCACTTTCCTGCATTGGAGAAGGAAATGGCAACCCACTCCAGTGTTCTTGCCTGGAGAATCCCAGGGATGGGGGANGGTCACAGTGCTCAGTTACAACTCAATGTTTAACCATTTACTTTGCCCTTGCAAAGACCTCGAACTTTAATTTTAAAAATTATTTTTATTGCACTCCCTCCAAAAAGAATGTGATTTGTTCAGATACAAAGACTGTAAACACAATTTCAGTCCCTTCCACCTCCTCTCCTTCCCCCTCAAACATAGTTCCTTTGAGGTTACTAAAACCCAACGGCTGGAGACAACATCTAAGTTCCGGGTTGAGTTTGGCTTCTGTCTAGCTGTGCAGTTTTAGTCTGGTCAATTAACCTCTCTGAGCCTCCATGTTTTCATTCCCAAAATAATGCAACTGGAACTAGCTGATGGCCACAACCCTTTCAGTCCTGAAAAAGTTCCACAGAAAGATAACAGAAGTCCTACAGGGAACCAGATGAGCTCTCTCTCACTTAACCTGGCCCAGACAGCTATCTGTGAGATTGCTTACCAGAACTCGAAGTACAGTCTGTGGCCAGGCACAACACAAAGCTCAGTCCTCACTCTCAGTGGACTGTGATCTCGTCCAGCAGCTCTCAAGTTAGGTCCCAGGGTTCTGACTGCAGAGAGCCAGGTCTCGTCCCTCCCTGGATCTACTCACTCTGCTCTTCTGGCCCAGGCAGTGTGACTTCCCTGACCAACAGGATATTAACATGACACAAGCAAATGCTGGAAAGTGCATATGCTGTTGGGCTGGCTCTCACTTCTGCTGCTCTGCCATGGCCAGGAGAAAAGGCTAGGTCTAGCGAACTACAGAATGAAGGCCACACACAGCAGACGAGCATCCCAGTCTTCCTAAGAAATCCTAGATCATCCAACAGCCAGCTGAACTCCCAGCCATGTCAGAAGACCTGAATGCCCAACCCACAGCTGACCAGACACACGTGAGCGAGATTAACTGAAACCAGCCAAGTCCAGATCAAGATCAGCTGAACCACCCAAACTTGCAAGTTAAAAATATTTTTATTGTTCTATTCCATGGACATGTTGTAGATGCTTGTTTGCAGTATTATTGTGGCAAAAGATAAGCAGCTCTCAACCAAATTACAGTGACTATTTCCAAAGTGAAGGTTCCTTAGTAATAAAACACGTGCTACAATCTTAACTCATGTTTCTCTTAACCCATTTTACCAGAAAGAAAAGTGAAGTTACTCAGTCGTGTCGACTCTTTGCGACCCTTGGACCGTAGCCCACCAAGCTCCTCCGTCCATGGGATTCTCCAGGCAAGAATACTGGAGTGGGTTGCTATTTCCTNCTCTTAACCCATTTTACCAGAAAGAAAAGTGAAGTTACTCAGTCGTGTCGACTCTTTGCGACCCTTGGACCGTAGCCCACCAAGCTCCTCCGTCCATGGGATTCTCCAGGCAAGAATACTGGAGTGGGTTGCTATTTCCTTCTCCAGGGGATCTTCTCGACCCAGGGATCGAACCCAGGTCTTCCACATTGCAGGCAGACGCTTTAACCTCCGCACCACCATTTTACCAGAGACCCCACCAAATTCTTCCCAAGCCTTTCATCCCAAGTCTGGGTTGATTCATCCCAATCTTCTTAGGGTTAAGCTGTATATTTTATTGTCTCTTCCAAGACACTTAGTGGACCCTTCAAAAACAAAACAAAAATCTTACAAATATTTTGAAATTATGAAGGTTTATATTGTTTATAACCAAAGTCTAATTAGAAATAAAGGGAATGTTCTACAAATATCTAAAACCCATACATTTGTTGTTATTTAGTCGCTCAGTCGTGTCTGACTCTTTGCGACCCCGTGGACTGCAGCCCATCAGGCTCCTCCCTCCGTGGGGTTTCCCAGGCAAGAACACTGAGGTAGGTTGTCACTTCCTCTTCCAGGGGATCTTCCTGACCCAGGGATCGAACCCGCATCTCCTGCATTGCAGGTGGATTTTTTTACCACTGAGCCACCTGGAAAGTATCTGAAATCCATACACGGCCTCAGTTTAATTTCAACTTTTTCATTGATTAAAACTTGAAGAAGCCTAAGGCTGACCTTGCCTTCCCTCCTTAACACTCTTGAGAGGGTCCCCACCACAGTCCTCGTCATGGTTCAGACACTTGGTTCAGGGCCCGGATACTTTGTCCATCACCTCTCCCACCATTCTTCCTCCCCTCCGTCTCCTCAAGAGCTTAGTATTACTTGGTCTACAGACTATCCATGCTGAGCTACTTTCAATTCTATCAAATGGTCATGAGCTAACCTCTCCAGAGTTTGGTCCTATTTGATATGACCTTGAATCAGGTCTTTCCTGGTGGCTCAGATGGTAAAGTGTCTGTCTACAATGNTATTACTTGGTCTACAGACTATCCATGCTGAGCTACTTTCAATTCTATCAAATGGTCATGAGCTAACCTCTCCAGAGTTTGGTCCTATTTGATATGACCTTGAATCAGGTCTTTCCTGGTGGCTCAGATGGTAAAGTGTCTGTCTACAATGCGGGAGACCAGGGTTCAATCCCTGGTTTGGGAAGATCCCCTGGAGAAGGAAATGGCAATCCACTCCAGTACTATTGCCTGGAAAATCCCATGGACAGAGGAGCCTGGTAGGCTACAGTCCATGGGGTCGCAAAGAGTCGACACAACTGAGCGACTTCACTTTCTTGAATTATGTAGCTTTGAAATAATATGACATTAAAACACTAATATGGTGTCACATTAATTTGAATCAATGTTAAATCTGCCCCAAATGTTAAAATTCTTCAAGAAATGATAGTTTGGAAGCAGGCTGAGCCAAGGGAACGCCAAACTGTTTATAGAGTAGCCACAGGGTGGCGCCATATTAGCTGATAAAAGGAAATAGCCACCATCTTTTGTCAGAATTATTCTTGAATTAGAAGAGTTCTGAGCTTGCAAGGACTTCAGAAACACAACTCTTCTTCTGGAAACTCTTCCTCACCTCGTAACCATACTCAAGACCAAACACATAGCGTTCATCCAGCTAAATTTCAATTCATCCTTCCTGCATCACTTAAGACAGTACTTCTTCCCTGAAACCCCTAAAAACAGGTGGTAAGATCTTCCCATGATTGAATTTACCTGATTGTTAGCAGTTTTCCACTATAAATGCTTATCACTTGGTCTACTTTCCTTCATGGGAGAGATGCTAGTTTGCCTGGTTCATAGTATATGATCAATGGACATAAGCTGAGTTCATGTGTGGCTAGATGAATGGATGGATGGATATATGGGTGGATGGGTGGATGTATGTATGCATGTATGGATGGATAAATGAATGGATGGACAGATGAGTCGATGGATAGATGGATGGCTGAATTGATGGGTTGATGGACAGAGAAATCAACAAGCAGGATGGGTCACTGAATAAAACCAGTGATTTTTGCTCTATTTTCTCTTCTTATCCCCTCCCCTGTTCAACCTCAATGAAAGATAATTAAAAACACTAGGTAAACAGCAGAGGAAGAAAACAAGAACAAAAAGAACCTTGATAATCTTATCAGTTGAATAAGAGCGATCACTATGAATTTAGAATTAAAACCCAGATTATTGAAGTTAGAGCACTTGTCAAAAATACAAAAGACA
>SJYV01000609.1:208398-269870 GCA_006410875.1 Neotragus pygmaeus | reverse complement strand
TGGGGGGCACTTAGGACACAGTGGTGTCTTTCTTTTCCTATACAAAGAAACTCTGATGGAAACATATCTTTTATTTTTTGGATATAAACATTTTAACTCTTTTGATGAAAGTGAAGGACTCACTCCAAGTATTGTGCTACATAAAGATGTGACCTTTTCAATGGAAAAAAAAAAGAGATAAAGGCAGGACTTTCTTTGGAGCTCCATGGAGTCAGATATCCTGCTTCTCATCACAAAACTCTCCAGAGAAACATTTTTGTTTCTCGTTCACTTTCACCTTGGACACCAAGTTCACTTTCTCAGTTACCCCATGAGTTATCCTTTTCAATTAGGACAGAAATGAGTGCAAACACAGATAAGACTTTAAAACCAAAAAAGGCTGGTCTCTGATGTTTCTTCTCACATGCCTTTTGACCCCAGATCAAACACCCAATATACCTCTGGCACTTTTAGGCAGAGCTAGGAACACTGATTTAAACATCTAGCCAACTGACAGGCAGTATCCTCAGGGAATGTCACATTCGAACTTTCTTTTGACCCTTTATAGATAGTGTATTGAAAACAAGGACTTACAGTGTTTTCACCAGCCTGAAAAACCCAAAACAATTTTTTGTGAATATTTTAACCAAGGTAAGCAAAGGCATAATCTGCTGCTGCTGTTTTCCAAGTTCCTTTGTGCCATATTTCCCTGGGGTCTGAACTCTCTTAAAAAGCCCTACCTAGAAATACAAATGAGAACCTGGCCCTTTAGTCGTATCATCAAGAAACCACATCAATCAGGAAACACCATAGTTGGTTTCTCTCAAATCTCAAGCTTCAAGACATGGTAACAGCCAGCTTCTTGAAACTGCTCAATCCTTCAGAAGCTTGTTAAACTTTCAAGAATTCATTTCTGCCTCCTACAGCCTATTTTCCTGCATGCATTCCTTCCAAAGACATCTGCATCTCCTGGGAACAGATGAAAGTGATACCAAATAAAACAAAAGCAAACTTTGGAGGGATCTCTGAAGTCAATGCTCCCAAATAAAGAGCAATTTCTGCACATGGTTCTTCCTTTCTCTTTTTAACCACCGCCCCCCGCCCCAGTCTCTCAAGGCTGTTTATTTTATTTATATAAAGCACCATCAGGTAACCAAATCAAGATCCCTTCTGCGGAAGGAAGCCCAAGCAGCTGTTTCCCAAAGACCATGAACCATCTCCACTGTGACTCCCAGAGGCACAACTGAATTCACCCTGTGTTCCTTGCCAATGCTATTCCTTACTTGGCCATGAACAGATGCAGTCAGCCCCAGCAATTTCTGCACCCTGTATAGTATAATCTCCTAAAACATCAGCTGAGAGTTTAGGGGCCAAATATTAAAATAGCATCCAATTAATAATCTCAGTAATAACGAAAGAATTGCCAAACCGCTATGTGAATTCTGAAGCCCAAGTGGAAGGTCAGCTAAATGAAGCGAAACTATTCCTCCACACCCCACCTAAGCACCACAATTTAAAGGTTCCATTTTGCAATGGAAATTTCTGGAACTAGATAAAGCGAGATAGCATTTTTACATTTTAGGTTCTATCCACTTATTCAACATTTACGGAGCGCTGATATGAAGATAAAAATTACTGACAGTTGATTTCAAAGATGTCACAATTCCTCTGGAAAAAGCAGCTTCTATCAGAATTTTGTTCATTTGCCTACCAAGTGATTCCTGTGATTCGCTGTGTAGGCACTGAGGATGTCACGGAGAGTGATACAGGAAGAAATCCCTGCTCCCCCGAACACCGCTCTGTGGACTGACAGCACAGAAGTAAGCAAACAGCCGGGTGTTGGAAGGCACCAAAGCACGGGCGGGGGTGCTGAAGGAGGGCGGCAGCCTGGACCGGAAGTGCAGGGGCGGCCACGTTCAACAGGAGGGCAAGGAAGGCCCAGCTAGCGAAGGCCTGGAGGAGGCAAGGGAGCGAGTCCTACAGACACCGAGAAACACGCGGAGGCCGCGGGGTCAGCATGCCCACGCATGTGGGGAGCGGCAGCCGCGAGCGCGGGAAGCAGCCCCAGGAGGGGCGCCGCGCGGCCCAGGCCCCCAAGAGGCTTCCGGCTCCTGCTCCGCGTGCAGCCGGAACCCCATGCAGGCCAGGAGCAGAGCCGCGGACCCAACAGGAAGACTCACCTGGGCTGCCGTGTGGAGCGAGACTGCCTTCGGCTGAGGACGCAGGGGAGCCGGGCCAGACGGCCAGTGCCGACCCCAGGCGGAGGGGGCCGGGAGCAGACCAGAGGGAGGAGGCGACGCACACTGGGAAACTGGGGGTGCTTTGTACACTCACTGGTCGACTAGATGTCCCTATTTGCAGGTTTCACTATACAAGTTATTTATTTATGTATTTAAATATCTGGTACAACTCTACGTTTGCTTTCTGTGGGTTTATTCAGTCCCCAGGTTCTGCTGATGTGCTAATTTATATCCCCAGCCTTTATCTTTGAACTACACCCAGTTACCTGCCACTGCTGTCAGACACCTCATTTCTCTGGTCCATGCCACCTGAGCATCCATCCCCAACCATGGTCCTGGAGATTGTTGAACTAAGTTTCCATTCACCCAGGCTCAGCAGCCCTTTGTTTCTTCCTTGTCTTCTCCACTGGGAATCTAGACGTGGAACTATCAGTTCTTCCTTTGAACTCTATTCTTCCGTAAGAGTGCAGTATTGTATTTTTTTTTAATTTTACTGAAATACTTGATTTACAATGTTTCAGGTATACAGCAAAGTGGTTCAGTTATACAGACGTGTGTGTGTGTGTGTGTGTGTGTCTTCTTTAGATTCTTTTCCATTGTAGGTTATCACAAGATGTTGACTGCAGTTCCCTGTGCTGGGCAGTAGGTCCTTGTTGTTTATCTGTTTTATACACTGCAGTGTGTATTTGCTAATGCCAAAATTCTAATTTATCCCTCAACCCTCCTTCCCCTTTGGTAACCACATATTTTCTATGCCTGAATCTGTTTCTATTTTGTAAATTTGATTTGTATTATTATTTCAGATTTCACATAGGAGTGATATCACATGATATTTGTCTTTCTCTGACTTCCTTCACTTAGTATGATAATCTAGTCCATCAATATTGCTGCAAATGACATGTCATTGTTTCATGGCTGAGCAATATTCCATTTATATATATATATATAAATGTGTGTGTGTGTATAATGCATATACATTATACATATTAACCATTTATATGTCCCACATCTTCTTTATCCATTCATCTGTTGATGGGCATTTAGCTGGCTTCCATGTCTTGGCTGTTGTGAACAAACAGTGCTGCTGTGAGCATCGGGGTGCATGTATCTTCTTGAATTAGAGTTTCCTCTTTTTTGGATATATGTCCAGGAGTGGTAGCTCCATTTTTAGATTTTTAAGGAACCTCCATACCGTTCTCCATAGTGGCTGCGCCAATTTACATTCCTACCAGCAGTGTGGGAGGTGAGCCCTGTTTTGTTTGCTTCCCTTCTTCTCCGTTTCTCCAGCCCCTCCATACCACCCCACCACTGTGATGCCAACAGTACAGCCTCGCAGGCAGTCTCCTTGGCTTCAGACTCTCCCTCATCAAAACCCCTTGACAACTATCATCAAAATAATGTTCTGAAAGCACAGATTTTTTTATGTGACTTCCCCTGCTCGCAAGTATTCAGTGCCTGTAACCTGGCCTCCTAGGATTTCCTGGTGGCTCAGATGGTAAAGAATCTGCCTGCAATGCAGGAGACCTGGGTTCAGTCGCTGGATAGGAAAGATCCCCTGGAGAAGGGAATGGCAACCCACTCCAGTATCTGGCCTGGAGAGTCCCATGCACAGAGGAGCCTCGCAGGCTATAGTCCATGGGATTGCAGAGGGTCAGACACGACTGAGCAACCATCACTCACTTAACCTGGCCCTCGAGGGTCTCACCGAAAAGCTGGGGTCCCTCCACAGCCCTCTGTTCTCTAACTTCTCATCCCTACGCACAGGCACTCACTGCCCTTGGAGAGTGACAGGGCCTTCCTGCTCCTCCTCTCACCCTTAACTTTCACACACAGCACTTTCCCAGCCTATAGTGCCCTCCCTTCTGTGCAAACTGTCCTAAATCTACTCAACCGTGGAGACCAGATCGCCATGCTCACCCTATAAAGACATTCACAGCTACCGCAGCCCCTAATCAGGTCCTATCCAGCCCTCTTTATGGACCACTTCCTTATGAGTACCTAGCGGCAGAGACACATACAATGTTTCCGTGGTAGGTGTAAACTTCAAGGTCATGGACCAACTTGTATTTGTTCTTACACCCTCCACAGATATTCAATATGTATTTACTGAATTAAGTTATTTCAGTGAAATAAATTA
This sequence comes from Neotragus pygmaeus, assembly GCA_006410875.1. NCBI lineage: Eukaryota > Metazoa > Chordata > Mammalia > Artiodactyla > Bovidae > Neotragus > Neotragus pygmaeus. The sequence goes on along the minus strand of SJYV01000609.1, from coordinate 265,514 downwards.
ACTGAAACAATATTACCCTCCATCTTAATCTCTGAAAGTGTGGAACTGAAAAACACTATAATTCATAGTATACAGAATCTTTGAGTAAAACAGAATCTCAGTTACTTCTTACTCTTTCTATTTCTCTTTTGCCATTTTGATTCTTCCACCTTCACTTTGTTTTTAGATGGTATGCGACAGAATTGGACAAAAAAATTACAGCTGTGGTTATCTCAAGATTATGCCCACAGGCAAATCTCATCCCAAGCTGTAATCTAACTGATCTTTGACCTACAGTCAGACAAGACCCTGGCCTCATGGGAGAGTCAGCAGGAATGGGATGAGCCATCCTGGCCCCACAGGCACCAAGTTTGCCCACTGAGACCTCTGTGTATTGAACTGGGACCACAAGGGGCTGGAAGCAAAAAAGGAAAAAGAAGCTGGCTTTTAATTAGACATGTATTGTCTATTTTTAGGCAGGAGTTCCTGCTACATTCCAGAAACTACCACACAGCCTCTAGCAGTATCTTCTTTGCTGCTGCTGTTGTCACTCTCTTCTCGGTGGTGCGGGGTCTCCGCTGGGCATGGGCTTTCCGGTTGCAGACAGCAGCCGCTGCTCTTCACTGCAGTGCACAGGGCTCTCGTTGTGAGCATGGGCTCTAGGGTATGCGAGGCTCAGGAGTTTGGCACACAGGCTTAGTTGCCTCGCATGTGGAATCTTCCCAGACCAGNTGTATTGTCTATTTTTAGGCAGGAGTTCCTGCTACATTCCAGAAACTACCACACAGCCTCTAGCAGTATCTTCTTTGCTGCTGCTGTTGTCACTCTGTTCTCGGTGGTGCGGGGTCTCCGCTGGGCATGGGCTTTCCGGTTGCAGACAGCAGCCGCTGCTCTTCACTGCAGTGCACAGGGCTCTCGTTGTGAGCATGGGCTCTAGGGTATGCGAGGCTCAGGAGTTTGGCACACAGGCTTAGTTGCCTCGCATGTGGAATCTTCCCAGACCAGGGATCGAACCTGTTTCCCTTGCATTGGCAGGCAGATTCTTAACCACTGGACCACCAGGGAAGTCCACCACTATGTTCTTAATGACAGGACGTCAGTGACTCCTCAACACCATGGTGCGGCGGGGGCTTCCTGAGAAAGGACGTCCCTGTAGTACCCAAAGCAGATTGCTCTTAACTTCTCTCCTCAAGACAAAGATCCTCTCCACTTACTGCTTACCTTTGCAAGGCAACTGCTTCTAACTTTCAAATCACTCAAACCACAAATAACCAACAGCACCACATCAGAGTCCCATGCAGCCACTCGCCTTAAGGAGTGCAAACACGGGCCTTCACCTCGAAAGCCCACAGTGCGAGGCAGATGGTGATCAAGCAGCCACACAGGCCCCAGATGACAAACTCTGATCAGTGCGATGAAAAACACAGATGGAACAGGGATGAGATGCGGTCCAAAAGATTCCACGCTCCCCTGTGGAAGTGACACTTGGCTGAGGTCTGAAGGGTAAGTCAGAAGGTGACTTACCCTTGACAGGTGGGAAGAGAGGAGAGGCCTCCTGTCCGTGGACACGGAAGGACACAGGGCAGGAGAAAGAGTGGTGCACAAGAGTAACAGAAAACAAAGCAAAACAAGGCGAGGATGACGCACGAGATCAGAAGGCAGAGCAAGCCAAGCTTTTCTGGGACATGGAAAGGAAAGAACTCTCTAGCCTCAGCAGAATGGATAGGATCTGCGAGTTCCTACGAGTTCCTACTCCTCCTCGAGTTCCTACTCCTCCCACACTTCTCATGACATAATCCCCCTATCCTGGCCCCTCAAACAGAATCCTCAGTAACACAAGACTTGGGCGTCTCAACCCACTGGTGAATGGACAACCAGCAGCCAACAAGTGTCTCTTGGAAGCNGATCCCCTGGAGAAGGAAATGACAACCCACTCCAGTATTCTTGTCTGGAGAATCCCATGGATGGAGGAGCCTGGTAGGTTACAGTCCACGGGGTCACAAAGAGTCGCACACGATTGAGTGACTTCATTTATGAATATAAGGATTATTTTTGTAGTAAGCATTTTAATGTCCTTCCCTGCTAATTATGCAATGTATATTTTAACTGTGTTTTTACTAATTGGTTTTTCCATCATTATGGATATTTTCTTGCTTCTTTGCACATCCAGAATTTTTTTTCTTTTTAAATTTATTTATCTTAATTTGAATATAATTATTTTACAATATACTGATGTAACTAGAACGTCACTGCAAGTGACAGAGGACAAAGATTCCAGGATGTGGCACAAGAGCCATGGTTGGTTGAAAAAAGGCAGAAGTGCAAAAGAGGAGGAAAGAAGTTGTCACTGGTGTATGTGAAAGACTCAGCAAATATCATCTGGATTTGTTTGTAGTGATTGAGCATCTTTTAATGATTGATTTTTCTCTCATTTTGGATATTTTCTTGCTTCTTTGCACATCTAGATTTTTTAAATTTCTATATCTTCATTAGAGGATAATTACTTTACAATATTGTAAAGGAACTAGGACAAATACTTTCACAGTTTAAACGGAAATTTTAAATTGGATGTTGAATGTGGTCATTTTTACCCTTTCAAAGCTGAATTTTTTTAAATTATTATAAATTATTCTTGGCACTCTTTGCAAACACTGTTAATTTCCTGGAAACAGTTGTACTTTTTGAAGGCTTGCTGTTCAGTTTTTTAAGCTGAAATGAGACCAGCCTTTAGACCAGGTTTATTATTCCCCACTAGCAAAGCAATATTGTCTTCAAGGCCCTACCAATGCCATAGGAATTGTGAATAATTTCCACTCTGGTGGATGAGGACACAATTGGATTGGCTCAATTTGAGGCTCAAGGGTTGTTCCCTATAATTCTGACCAGTACGATCAACTCTCCACTGAAAACTGGAAGGGTATCATCTGTACCTTCCCACAGTTCGATCTGTGTAGCTTTCTCCTGTGAACTCTCAACTATCTAGAGTCTCAAATCTCTATTCTTGGGGAGACTGTTTGTCTCTACCTAGATACCCCCTCCATGTATGTGTTGGAAACTATTTCTAGAGTTGGGGCAATCATAAAGCTCACCTTGCTTGCTCCCCACCCCTCCATCCCAGGAATCCATTCTCTGCTGACCAATGTTTGATGTAAAAAACTACTCTTTCATTTACTTTGTCTATTTTGGAGTTGTTTGAGACAGGAAGGTAAATGTGTCCTTTGCTCCTCTATGTCTACCAAAATAGAGGTCCCCCTGCAATCAGAACTCACTGAATGCCTTGTGAATGCTAGGCACTGACTTTTGTGTGTGGGTGCAGACTTGATTGGGGAAAAATGTTGGGGCCTTAGGGAGCCCCAGTCTTGCTGGAGAAACATGTTAATCACAAACAGTATTTTCTATGGGGTATGTTCAATTCAGTTCAGTCACTCAGTCATGTCTGACTCTTTGCAACTCCATAGACTGCAGCATGCCAGGCCTCCCTGTCCTTCACAAACTCCAGAAGCTTGCTCAAATTCATGTTCATCAAGTCAGTGATGCCATCCAACCATCTCATCCTCTATTGTCCTCTTCTCCTGCCTTCAATCTTTCCCAGCAACAGGGTCTTTCCTAATGAGTCTGTTTTTAACATCAGTTGGCCAAAGTACTGGAGCTTCAGGGTCAGATTCAGTGCTTTCAATGAATATTCAGGATTGATTTTCCTTAGCATTAACTGGTTGGACCTCCTTGTAGGCCAAGGGACTCTCAAGAGTCTTGTCCAACACCATAGTTCAAACGTATCAATTCTTCATCACTCACCACTCTTTATGGTGCAACTGTCAAATCCACATGTGACAGCTGGAAAAATCATAGCTTTGATTCTTTTTTAGCAAAGTAATGTCTCTGTTTTTAAAAATGCTGTCTAGCGTTGTCATAGCTTTTCTTCAAACAAGCAAGCATCTTTTAATTTCATGGCTGCAGTCTTCATCTGCAGTGATTTTGGAGCCCAATCCATTGTTTCCCCATCTATTTGCCATGAAGTGATGGGACCAAATGCCATGATCTTCATTTTCTGAATGGGGAGCTTAAGCAAGATATTTCACTCTCCTCTTTCACTTTCATCAAGAGGCTCTTTAGTTCCTCTTCACTTTCTGCCATGAGGGTNGCCATGAAGTGATGGGACCAAATGCCATGATCTTCATTTTCTGAATGGGGAGCTTAAGCAAGATATTTCACTCTCCTCTTTCACTTTCATCAAGAGGCTCTTTAGTTCCTCTTCACTTTCTGCCATGAGGGTGGTGTCATCTGCATATCTGAAGTTATTGACATTTCTCCCAGAAAATTTGATTCCAGTTTGTGATTCATCCAGCTGGGCATTTCTCATGATGTACTCTGCATATAAGTTACGTAATCAGGGTGACAATATACAGTCTTGATGTACTCCTTTCCCGATTTGGAACCAGTCTGTTGTTCCATGTTCAATTCTCGCTGTTGCTTCTCGACCTGCATACAGATTCCTCAGAAGGCAAGTAAGATAGTCTGGTATTCCTATCTCTGTAAGTTTTCCACGGTTTGTTGTGGTCCACACAGTCAAATGCTTTTGCAAGGTCGATGAAGTAGAGGTAGGTGTTTTTCTGCAATTATCTTGCTTTTTCTATGATCCAGTGGAATTTGGCAATTTGATGTCTGGTCCTCTGCTTTTTCTCAATCCAGCTTGAAGATATGGAACTTCACAGTTCATGTGCTGTTGAAGACTTGCTTGAAGAAATTACTTTGATAGCATGTGAGATGAGTGCAACTGTGTGGGAGATGAACATTCTTTGAATTCCCCTTTCTTTTGGATTGGAATGAATATGACCTTTCCAGTCCTGTAGCCACTGCTGAGTTTTCCAAATTTGCTAGCATACTGAGTGCAGCAGTTTAACAGCATCATCATGTTAGGATTTTAAATAGCTCAACTGCAATTCCATCACCTCCACTAGCTTTGCTCCTAGTGATACTTGTTAGGTAAAAGACGACCAGGACACCAAAAGAGTGTCTAACAGGCTTTTCAGTGGTGAAGCGCTCCCAGGCGGGGTTCTCAGACCCGAAGGAGGCAGGTCGAGGAAGTCCGTGCCCGGACCATGTTGGGGGTGGTTTTTATGCGTTCATTGCGAGAGAGGGTCAGGCTAAATGGATGGCGGTTCAGATAGGTCTCCAGACAGAGGCCTCACAGGCTGACGGTCCTTCTACGTGGCTGGAGTGGGCGGCTTTAGCTGGCGAAGTGTGCTGTCATTGGTCCCCGGGATCTGGGAGGCTCCCTCCGTTAAGGAGTTCCCTCGCAGGCGGGAGAGAGAGGAAGGGCAGCTCATCATGGCCCTGGGGTCTGGCCTTACAATATTTTTGAAAGCCCACTTGATGTGCATCTCAGGATGTCTAGCTCTAGATGAGTGATCATACCATCACGGTTATCTGAGTCATTATTATTATTATTTGTACAGTTCTATGTATTCTTTCAACCTCTTCTTAATATCTTCTGATTCTGTTATCTCCATATCATTTCTGTCCTTTATTGTGCCCACCTTTGCATGAAACATTCCCTCCCTATCTCTAATATTCTTGAGCAGATCTCTGGTCTTTCCCATTCTGTTGTTTTTCTCAATTTCTTTGCACCGAGAATATAGGAAGGCTTTTTCTAAATCCTTGCTATTCTTTGGAACTCTCCATTCAGATGGATATGTCATTCTTTTCTCCTTTGCCTCTTGCTTCTCTTCTTTCCTAAGTCATTTGTAAGGTCTTCTCACACAACCTTTTTGCATTTCTTTTTCTTAGGGATGATCTTGATATGATATGTACAGATCAAAAAACAAAAATCATGGCATCCCATTCCATTACTTCATGGCAAATATGTGGAGAAACAATGAAAGCAGTGACAGGCTTTATTTTCCTGGACTCCAAAATCACTGGAGATAATGACTGCAGCTGTGAAAAAAGAGACACTGATCCTTGGAAGATAAAGCTATGAGAAACCTAGACAGCATACTAAAAAGCAGAGACATTATTTACCAGCAAATGTCAGTATAGTCAAAGCTATGGTTTTGCCAGAAGCTGTGATGGAAATGAGAGTTGGACCATAAACAAAGCTTTTAAACTCTGGTGTTAGACAAGTCTCTTGAGAGTCCCTTGGACTGCAAGGAGATCCAACCAGTCCACCCTAAAGGAAATAAGTCCTGAATATTCATTGGAAGGACTGATGCTGGAACTCAACCTCCAATACTTTGGCCACCTGATGGGAAGAACTGACTTAGTAGAAACGTCCCCGATGCTGGGAAAGATTAAAGGCAGAAGCCAAAGAGGAATACAGAAGATGAAATTGTTGGGTGGCATCATCAACTTGATGAACATGAGTTTGAGCAAGCTCCAGAAGTTGGTGATGGACAGGGAAGCCTGGTGTGCTACACCCCATGATATAGCAAGAAGTTAGCATGATATAGCAAGTCCTCTGACCTGATGTACAGAGGACAATCAGGGAGCAGGCAGAAGTCTTTGGGGAAGGAGGAAGGAAGAGTTCTTGGATAGCTGACAATGATTGGTTGGTAGGCCTTTTCAAACAAGAGAAGCTGTAGGGAAGCAATTTTATGCCAGGTTCAGAGAATGGTAAGAGAAAGGCAGGGTGGCAGTGCTGAGATTTCCCAGGGGACAACATCCCTGTTCTATCAAACTTTATCAGTGCTCAATATTGTTAGGTGACTGGAAACATGAGTTTTGATTTGGAAGTGGTAGAGCAATATTCAATGCTGAAGATGAAGTTCCAACATTTAGGCCAACTTATATGAAGAGCCAGCTCATTGGAAGAGACCCTGATCCTGGGAAAGATTGTTGGCAGAAAGAGGTGTCAAAAGGNTTGTTAGGTGACTGGAAACATGAGTTTTGATTTGGAAGTGGTAGAGCAATATTCAATGCTGAAGATGAAGTTCCAACATTTAGGCCAACTTATATGAAGAGCCAGCTCATTGGAAGAGACCCTGATCCTGGGAAAGATTGTTGGCAGAAAGAGGTGTCAAAAGGATGAGATGATGAGATGGCATCACTGACTCAATGGACATGAGTTTGAGGAAACTCTGCAAAATAGTGAAAGACAAGGAAGCATGTTTTGCTGCAGTCCATGTAATCACAAAGTGTCAGACATGACTTATCAACTGAATAATACCAGTGAGTATCCAGGTCCAGTGAAGCCTCTGGCCCTGGTTGGCGTAGAGAAAGATATAGATGGAAGGGGAGGCTTCCCATCCTTTGGTACAAGTCCTTGAATCCAAGGCAAGGAGCACAGATTTTGAATGTTTACCAAAAATTGTTTTCTAAAAAAAAAAAAAAAAAGCTGTTTTCTACAAGTGAGAGCTTTGACTGAGTTTGTTCTCTAGATTTTACTGATGGATTTGGAAGGGATCTGCAGTGGGCTAAGTCTGCAAAAACCAGTTGACCAGATGCTGGAGTGCCAGGCTTGTGGAAGACATTCTGCACTAGGTGGAAAATGAATCGAGAGGAAAAGTGTCCTGTCTAGAGTATACGTGCCAATGTATCAGATTGTTGCAGCAGATCACTTCAATATTGTTTTGAGGTAAGCAAAAAATGCATGATTGGTGGTTTGCTTTTGTCAATTCCTTTGGGTAGTTAGATGACTAAACGTCTGGTTCCTTTGATGCATGGTTGGAATCATGCTTGGGAAAGCAAACTAGATCAGGTCCACACATATTTCCTCATTAAACAGCAGGCATAGGATGGTTTCTAGGCCACTGCAGGTATTTTAACCATGAGGGGCCCTATGGGGACAGTTTAATTTAACAGACTGAGATTGGACTGTGCAGGTTGCCACAGTTGTTGCTATGACAAGTAGCCATACCAGATACTTGTTAATATGTTGGAGATGTGGGAAACTGAAAAGAGACCAAAAGCCTTACAATGCTCCTTGCAGTGTGATTTCAGGCTAGAAGTAGTTGGCAAGGAAAGGCTGACTGGTAAGAATGAGGAAGGGAGTAATCTGAGAAAGCAATCATTAACTCTTGTGGGAACCCAGAAAACAGAAGCACCATCTCAGTCAGAGTTCTGTGTCATGGTTCAGAAATAGATGTCATTTGGCTTAAATCAATATTTAGCCTTGGGGATAGCAACCATAACTTCTAAACAGAAGATTTCCTTCTCCCCAGGTGGCAGAATAATTCATTTGTTCCAGACTTAGGAACCCAGAGAGCCCTCTCAGGGTCACCTGCTTTTTGCAGACACGTATGCAATCTAAAAGGTTGAAGTATCATCATGGTGCCCATTTTCCAGATGAGAAAACTGAGGTTAAGGGACTTGATAAAGGTAACACAGCAAAGTATGTGAAACACCAGAACACACCTAGGGTCAGTTCAGTTCAGTCGCTCAGTCGTATCCGACTCTTTGAGACCCCATGAATCACAGCATGCCAGTCCTCCCTGTCCATAACCAACTCCCGGAGTTCACTCAAACTCATGTCCATCGAGTTGGTGATGCCATCCAGNGTTTCAGCTTTAGCATCATTCCTTCCAAAGAAATCCCAGGGCTGATCTCCTTCAGAATGGATTGGTTGGATCTCCTTGCAGTCCAAAGGACTCTCAAGAGTCTTCTCCAACACCACAGTTCAAAAGCATCAATTCTTCGGCTCTCAGCCTTCTTCACATTCCAACTCTCACATCCATACATGACCACAGGAAAAACCATAGCCTTGACTAGATGGACCTTAGCTGGCAAAGTAATGCCTCTGCTTCTGAATATGCTATCTAGGTTGGTCATAACTTTCCTTCCAAGGAGTAAGCATCTTTTAATTTCATGGCTGCAGTCACCACCTGCAGTGATTTTGGAGGGAAGACCCAAAAGCCACAAGGGAAGACACAAGGCAGACACAGAGGCTACATCCAATTAGTGCTGAACACTGAACTAAACTGTTTGCATGAAGACTGGTGCCTAAGGGACATGTTGGTCATATTGAGTCACGTACAAAAAAGAAAGAAAACCCAACAACTGTAAATTGTCACTTTTCCCAAGTCTATTTCCCTTTCCAGGCATGGGAATGCTTTAACCAAAAAAATGCTGTGGGGATGGTCATCCAGGATTTCTGAGCCCTGGCCTTCAATCACCTGGTAACTTTTGCATTTGCATATTTGTAATGCCCACTCTTGTAATCAGCCCCCAGGCTGAGAGAAGCCCAAGCCACAGGGACAAGACCTACATGAAAGAGAACTCAGGGGTCCACTGGCATCCCAGTGGGACTCCCAGTCCACAGCCAGCACCAACCGCCTGCCATGTGGGAGTGTCAGCCAGGGTCCCTGACGCATCTGAACCTGCAGAGAACCACAGCCCCAGCAACACCATTTGAAGCAGAAGAACCACCCCCAGCTGAGTCCAGTTAGCCTACAGACTTCTGAGGGATATTAAATGGTGGTGGTTGTTTTAAGCCAATAAGTTTTGAGGTAATTTGTTACAATGCAAGAGATAACTAAAGCAGAAATAGAACAAGGTACCAAACAGGATAAGGAAAGAATAAAGCAGAGGTGCAGTCGCTGCAGGACAGGGGAGCTTACGCTTAATTCTGGGCTTCTCTTCTCTAGTTCTATGACACTTGGTCGGACTTTATTCCTGTGTCTATAATTCATGAACTTCAATTTCCTGACAATAAAATGACCTCGACTATGAGCAGATTAAAAGCTTTCTGTTCACAAAGGCTTTTGCTCTAATACCCATGTGTTATACCATTTTGTTCACGCCTCTGCAGAAGAATTCTTGTTTATCAGTGTCCTGTGTTAGTAAGCAGCACTTGGAAATTCACTGTGTCTGAAAGTCTGATATTGATAAAGCAGTTGTCACCAAGTCCATACCTTAGGACATCAAGCTTACTGACCTAAAGTTTTAGGGACTAGAATAATTAGAAGGAAGAAGGCTCAACTATCTCTTATAGTAAGGATGTCAGATATGTTCTCCCAAACAGGTGATCATGAAATATGGATGCTAACATATACCTTAGCAACTGAAAAGGCAATCCACCATATTTCCTTACTTACATAATTCTAAACTGATACAAAGTAATTATATAGTGATAAATCTGGTGTAAATGCACAGAAATCTGGGCAAAGTAACATACTGATAGAAGGTACCAGGGGGTCGCTCCCCTTCCTTTGAGATGCTCATGAATTAGATATATGCACTGCTCAGTATTTAGAACATGTGCTCCATGAGATCTAGCAATATTTCAATGTCCACAGGTTCTTAAAGACATTATTTCTGTTTTGTCTTCATTGCTAATGTTTAAAGTGCGTGTGCCTTCTGCATTATCTTAAGTGATAAGTTTTAGGGATCAGATTGCTATTCTCTCCCATGGCCTCAAGCGCAGGCACTCCTTCAGAGGCAGCCAGCATTTTGGCCAAATAATCATATGCCTCACTGATTCTCCAACCTACCAGGAAATTCCATACCTTCTTTCATACCATCCCCCCTTTCTTTCCCTGGGAAACTATTATCCTTCAAGACCCAACTCCATGTCACTTGTTCCATGAAGAAATATCTGACACTCACAAGCTTAACTACACCCTCATTTAGATATACATAGTACCCTGTAGACACTTATAATACTTAAAATATTTATTGTAATTATTTGTTTGAAGTCTGTTTTCCAAACTATGTTGTGATTTCCTTGAAAGCAGTGATCAAAAACTATTCATTACTGACTCCATGGTGCTTAGCTAAATGCCTGACTCACAGGGGGCCCTCTGTAAATAAGTACAAAATCAGTGCTTTCTGTTGCTACAGTACTTTATTCTAAGCAGCTTGAAATGCCTTTCACATCAGCTTTTTAAAAAATCTTCCAAAAACTGGATTATAACCCATTAGAGGGATGAGAAATATAAGAAATTAGGAGGAACTGACTTACTTATCTAAAATTAAAATACATGAGAGAAATTTCTGAAATTTCCAGATAGGTAGATCCACTTCACTCTTCTGTTTCTCTGAATTATCTATTATTCCACCTTACAGGGTCAAACACATTATAATTAACTGCATACATGATCATAATAAGGCAGAACTTCTAATTTTCAAGTCACAACTGAAACAGAGCCACCCATCAGTTCAGTTCAGTTCGGTCGCTCAGTCGTGTCCGACTCTTTGCAACCCCATGAATCGAAGCGCGCCAGGCCTCCCTGTCCATCACCAACTCCTGGAGTTCACTCAGACTCACATCCATCGAGTCAGTGATGCCATCCAGCCATCTTATCCTCTGTTGTCCCCTTCTCCTGCCCCCAAGCTACCCAGAGAGTAGACCAAAAAAAAAAAAGTTCTTCAATTACAACCTAAGACAGCCCTGCAAAACTGTCTTCTTTCATAAGCACCCCTTCTTTTGTTAACATATCCCACATGCTGAGTGTCCTTAGGGCTAAGTACAATTTACACTTTATTATCTTATATCTTCAGACCACTTCTAGCTGTTTCATCTCATTCAATTCTGTCTGGAGAGCAAACTCTTCAACAGTGTTTCAGCCAAGCCCAGCAGGAAACAGATGGAACACACACGGAGACACTGAGGACATGCTGCTGCTGCTGCTGCTGCTGCTGCTGCTAAGTCACTTCAGTCGTGTCCGATTCTGTGCCACCCCGTAGACGGCAGCCCACCAGGCTCCCCCGTCCCTGGGATTCTCCAGGCAAGAACACTGGAGTGGGTTGCCATTTCCTTCTCCAATGCATGAAAGTGAAAAGTCAAAGTGAAGTCGCTCAGTCACGTCCGACCCTCAGCAGTAAGGGATTATTTACCGGGTGTGGTGGGGCCGGGGGAAGCAACCAGGAAACATGGCCAGCGGGCAAGAGGACAGAGCCACGGGGATCCAAGAGCTGCTGCTGCGGGAGGGGTGGCCCAGTACTCTGACGGGTTCCAAGNCCGACCCTCAGCAGTAAGGGATTATTTACCGGGTGTGGTGGGGCCGGGGGAAGCAACCAGGAAACATGGCCAGCGGGCAAGAGGACAGAGCCACGGGGATCCAAGAGCTGCTGCTGCGGGAGGGGTGGCCCAGTACTCTGACGGGTTCCAAGAGGGCGACGGAGAAAACCACCAGCCTGATGGCAAGAAGAGACCCGGGGGACAGAGACCAACTTCACGGTGCTCTCCCATCACCTCTACAGCCTCCTCATGCCCGGATCCATCCGGACAAGAGAGGGCAAGGAAGTCCAGCAACACAGCATCTAATGCTCCGTCTGCAGGCAGGAGCAGGTGGAGGGGGCTGGCATTGAGGAGAACAGAGGCTGCCCGGTGCCGCCGGAGTCGCAGGGGCACCTACTGCCCAGCGCCATCCTCCTCCTCCATGCCCCCGGGGGTAAAGATGGAAGAACAGAGAAGAGCGGAGACCCGGCCCCTGTCAGCCGCGCCGCGTGCAGACCTGCGCTCACAGCCCAGTCTCCGCCGGGGCCTGCAGACGTGGCCCCTCCACAGGCACCCCGCTCCCCCTTCTCCAGGCGCGCAGCTCCCACAAGCACCCACGAGGCCTGCCTCTAGGGCCGCAGGCTCTGCGCCGGGCCTTCCATCACGGTCCTATGAGGAAGGCCTTCAGGAAGGACAGGAACACAGCCGTCCTGCTTGTCACCCCTGCAGGGGGTCGCTGGGAACTTATGCTACACCCTCTGCAAAGACAAAGACGGCTTCCCCGGAGGCTCAGATGGTAAAGCGTCTGTCTGCAATGCAGGTGACCCAGGTTCGATCCCTGGGTTGGGAAGATCCCCTGGAGAAGGAAATAGCAGGCCACTTCAGTATTCTTGCCTGGAAAATCCCGTGGACTGCGGAGCCCGGTAGGCTACCGTCCATGAGGTCGCAAAGAGTCGGACACGACTGAGCGACTTAACTTGCACTTTCTTTCTGCAAAGACAGTGCTCCGCTGATACTGCCCGCTGCCCCGGTGGGCTCTGCCTGTCCCGCCCGCTATCGCCCGTCCCCTCCGTGTCTCATGTGCCCCCCACTGGTGCCTCCTCGGACCGCCGGACAGGCAGGTGCACCCCATCCTCATCTCAGATTAGTTTTGGGAGAATTCAGGGCACAACCCACGCCTCTGAAAACGGATTCGACATGAAGAACATGTGACAGTGTGGACGTGTGTGTGTGCACGCGCATGTGGTACCGGCTCTGCCAGCAATGACTCCATACCCAAGGAAAAATGTACTGTACTTCAAGTCAAACAATGGAACCTCTAAGTCTCTTGGCACTGAACTTGTTCTTTGAACGTCAGCAAGTAACCTCCCCAGGCCGTGATTTCTTCATCTGTCCAATGAACTCAAATAAGAAGACATTTAAGTTTATTATCCAGCTTTGAAGTTTGCTAAAAACTTTCAGCAGTAAAAGGGACATAAGTCATGCAAGCCAGCAAGGGACCGACACAGAATCCCACTCTTTTAGTCTGTTTTTTTAAACACGGGTAATACAGAAAAGTCATGACCAACCTAGATAGCATATTGAAAAGCAGAGACATTACTTTGCCAACAAAGGTCCGTCTAGTCAAGGCTACGGTTTTTCCTGTGGTCATGTATGGATGCAAGAGTTGGACTGTGAAGAAAGCTGAGCGCCAAAGAATTGATGCTTTTGAACTGTGGTGTTGGAGAAGACTCTTGAGAGTCCCTTGGACTGCAAGGAGACCCAACCAGTCCATTCTGAAAGAGATCAGCCCCGGGTGTTCTTTGGAAGGAATGATGCTAAAGCTAAAACTCCAGTACTTTGGCCACCTCATGCGAAGAGTTGATTCATTGGAAAAGACTCTGACGCTGGAAGGGCTTGGGGGAAGGAGGAGAAGGGGATGACAGAGGATGAGATGGCTGGATGGCATCACCGACTCGATGGACATGAGTCTGAGTGAATTCCGGGAATGGTGATGGACAGGGAGGCCTGGCGTGCTACAATTCATGGGGTCGCAAAGAGTCAGACAAGACTGAGTGACTGAACTGAACTGAACTGAATTCAGAAAAAGCAAAAAACATCTTTGTATCACCATAAAGAAAATAAATTAATTTTTTAAATTTATTTTATTGAGGTGTAGTTGATTTACAATGTTGTGTTAATTTCTGACATACAGCTAAGTGATTCAGTCATACATATATAAGTCAAATTTTCTAGTTTGACAACATACATATAGTCAATTATTCTAAAACTCATAAATCTTGTATAAACATCTATGGATTGTCATCTTATTCCATTACAGGAAATACCAATGTTTAAAAAAAAAAATCAAGACTGGAAATTTGTTATAAAGTAACACCTCCAAGAAATGGAGGCCTGTTTTGAAGTTCTGGTGCTGCCGAAACTCCATCTGTGTCACTGAGCAAATCCTTTCACTTCCTCACTTCCCACACCCAGCAGCAGCTCCGAGAGAGGCAAACCTAGGGCATCCCATAAACACTGATCAAGTGATGAACTAAAGAATGGCCCTCACCTTCGGTTTTGTTAAACAGAAAAAAAAAAAAGGAATGGTAGGGTTGCACTATCTATATCATTTCAACAACCCCTTCCTACCTTAATATCTTGAAACGAAACAATATAATGATCTAAAATTTTGCAGTTCAAAATGATTCTATTCCATCCTACAGCAGGACTTACCTACTCAGTGGCAGAAGCCACCAGATCTCAAACTTCCATAAACTGATTATTAAGGGGGAAAAACATGCAGTGCTAGGCATGCAGTGCCATGAATGAATGTTTCTAACTCTCCTATTTAAAATAATGGAAAAAATCATCCAAACCATAGGTCATGGGCAAGACTTCTGACAGGTGAACAAGACCTCAACTTACTAATATTTGGAAACAGGACAAGCAAACAAAAAGCTTGGAAGGAGGGTGGAAGGGATCAGAGAAGGGCAGAGAGGGAAGATGGTAAGAAGGCATTCAAACGCTCTTTTGCTTCATACCAAATGCACCATCTGTAATGAAATGCAACACCTGAGAGTACAATAAGCCTCTTAGAAGGATTATTTGGATCATGAAGGGGTCTTCCTAGTTTTTTTCTTAAACACAAAGAACTCAGAATCTCAGAATATTGTGGGTGCTGGAAACAGAAGGGGGAGGATGCAAACCCAGAGGAAAGCTCTAATTTTGTATCCTTGGGGAAGACTATCTCAAAGATAGTTTCCTTCCAGTTTCCTCCAACATGAAGGAGGAAATCATGCTTTCTATGATATTTCATCTGAGTTTCAAGGTCAAGAGGAAGAGGAAGGAAGAAATTAAATTTACACAGTGGCACTTACTAAAAAGTTAGATATTAACTTATTTTATAGCAATTATAAGTTTAAGCCAAGTTATAAATACTAATTTAGATCTAAGCACGTGTTTAAAACCACTTGTATAAGGATATTAGAGCGTCTACACTCTCAATGGATATAATTTATATACTAGAATTTCAAAGAAAAATCAAGGAAAGCTTTTTACTATGTTAACTATTGTTACAAAATGAAAACTTCCCAAAGTTGGCTTCTGGGTGGTGGGACTCTAGGTGATGGCTCTTTGCTTTATACTTCTCAGTACCTTCCATAATATTAATGAATAAGAGAGTGATTACTTTCCAAGGTATCTTCTTCAGGTATATCCTTCATGAAAATAAAAATATCGCATGTATAACACTCAGTTGCAATGGTGGAAGAAAGTATCCCACATTAGTTCACACACACATACACATGCCTACCCTTGCTCATTGTACTTCCAGTGGCATTACAACATCATAGCATTATGAGATGAACAATGTCTTCTATGAACATTCACAGAATAATATCCCTTTGGACAAATTTTTTAAAGTAGGGCATAATTTCTCTTATCAACTTCAATGTATCCAACCATAGCAAAACTCAGTGATTTAAGACAACAATAACTGATTGTTTCTTACAATTCACTGGATTGGTTGGGCTCAGCTGAGCAGTTTTATTCAACATGGTGTAGGTGAGGTCACTCCATAGGCGACATTCAGTTAGAAGGTGGACTGGGGCTGGAGCATTCAAGATGGTCTCATCCTTCAGGGTTTCTCGCCACATAGCCAATCATTTAAGAGTCCAGTGTAAGCTTTTCTACAGCACCAAGGAACATTCCAAGAGGACAAGGCCTAATGTCCCAGTGTTCACCAAGTCACTGCTTATAACCTGCTAATGTCCTGTTGACCAGAGCGAGCTGCATGGTCAAGTCTAGAGCGGTGAGGAGGGGGATGTGCAGAGCCTGCGTGATGAGAAGCAGAGCTCACCAGAGCCACCAAGGTACCGGCTGGAATGGGGTTCCCTTGCAGACCATGTCCTTTTGCCCCGACTATCTGAACATCAACAGATTAAAAACCTACAATTGTCAAAATGAAATAATCCACATCAAATTAAAACTGAAGCTACCACACATCTCCACGCCTTCCTTAAGCCAGTTCTTAGTATAGAAATAGAAATAATTCAACTCACCATTTCATAATTAAAAAGGCATTTCAGAGAAAAATCATATTTTTTCTCCTCTAAAGGACAGAAATGCCAATGATGAAAGATTCCCTCACTAAAGATCAACACTGTCCTTCTGATAAATTTGAAGATCTCATGATTAAAATACATTCCCTAGGTGAAAATCAACTGATCCAAATCTACTGGCAATGCCCTTCTTTCCTCTTAGAGGAATGACTCTCCTTTGAAGAATTAGTTACAGTCTTAACAAACTGTGCTTTTAGTTTTCATGCACAGAAGACTAAGAAAAATCACACATCAACTGCCATATGTAAAAATTATAACGTTCTTTAAAACTAGCAGAAGGGGACTTCAAGATTGTTAATACATACACCTACATTATTTTGCTACTCTTGAACATATAGATTTTGAAATGAATTCACCAGAAGGAAAAGGCATCCCCATCACGATGACCTTCTAGTAGAGAAGTTAAGCACAACCCCCAAAATGAAGGATGCCCAGAAAAATACTGGGTGTCACCCTAAACGGGTTTAGCTTGTGGGTGGTGGCCCTGCTTTCCAAATGACTTACCTTCAGATGTGACTACCAAGGAGGGTGTTTTTGGTTCAAATCTCAGAGATGAAGGATTCCCAGACCAGGGTGAGTAAAGCCTGAATAATGCTCCTCAGTGAATCTGATGAATCTGAAAAAACAGTGAATTTGAAAGATTATTTGGACCATTTGATAGTAAGAGAGTTAGAAGATGAAAACCTATTTAAGAATTACAAATAAAAGTGATTTGCAGGCCATTTACAAATGGTTCTAATCATTTTTTTTAGTGAATTTCATATAAGAACAGCATCCAGAATTGTGTCAAGCTCAATAAATATTTGTCAAATGAATAAAATATTTGTCAAATGAATAAAAGGGAAAATCTAGCCTAATGGTTTTCTGTATGTTCTTGATAAAACTGGTGGAAGAGAAGACTGTGGTGGAGGCAGGAAGCCAACGATCTGAGCTTTTACATGAATGAAGCTACTTCAGCTTTAAAAAAAAAAAAATCTACCGCGACTGATCTATCCCCACATTTTTGCTTTATGAGGAAGAAAACAGAGATCCAGAGTCATAAAATAACAAACTCAAGATCAGACACACAGAGTGGCAGCGTCACAACTAGATCTCAGGTCCAGAAAGAAATACAGTCAATCCCCAGGACTGCAAAGGCACCTACTCACTAAAATTCACGTGTAACTGCAAAAATAACACAGGCAGTATGGGAAGTCCCTGGAGGTCCAGTGGTTAGGACGCCATACTTCCACTGCAGGGGCAGGGGTGCGATCCCCGGTCAAGGAGTTAAGACCCTGCACACTACTCAGAGAGACAAAAAAAAACAACCAAACAAAAATATACAGGGAGCACTTCAGTGGTTCTTGGTGGACATGTGCAGAAAGGCAAAAAGTCTGAGCCCCTAATGCACATGATTCCAGTTAAGGTCAAACAAGGCTCTGCTCTGCCTTCTTGATTCGGCTCTCATACCATAAACAGGCATTCCTCCCAGTCTATTTACTGCCGTCATTTCACAGTTTTGTGCTTCTCACTGGTGACCTCACTGCTTAAAACGGCCCTTGAGCGTTGTGCTGACGTGCTGCCTAGCGTCCCTGAGCTTAGGGATGCTGGTGCATTAGCCGAGCTCCACTAAGGCATGAGCTGCAGTGCTGTGAGCCGTGAGTTCAGGGTCCTAAATCAACAACACATATTAAGTAAGAGGTTTTCTTTAACAATGTTATACTAATATACTGATCAGCTGATCAGTGTGACCGGAGGCGCAGAGGACCCTATCCCTGCTCGTCCAGTGGCAGCAATGGCTCAGGAGTCACTAGGTGCATGAGGCCAGCTGCGTGGCCCACCTCCACAGCTGCCATCACTGAGCCTTGAGCAACTGCCACGAGCAGTGCTGAGCCAGGCACCAGTGCAGTCAATACCGTAGATCCGCTCCTCCCCAAGCACCTGGGTTCTTCACATGACAGATGACAGGAGCTTTACGAATTAAATGGAAATTTTAACATTTTTCACTTATTTGGAATTTGAGTATTAAGAAGATTATAACATCATTTGATAGCCAAAGAATCAGCAAAAGAACATCCTAGAAATCCAAGGACTGGTAACCTGAGTTCCATGGATCACCAATACATGGTCCAAAGGTTCAAAGGTCCAAAGGTTCCATAAATTTGGATGGAAAAAATAATTACATAATTATTTTCACTCGCCTCTAACTGAAGTATGACATTTCCTCCAATCACAAATATAAATCACACACCACACTGGTATTAACAGCTCCTATTGGTTGGTTTTCAATGTAAATTTTAGGTATTTTTACTGCAGATATTGCAAAATGTCATTTGTGCTCATCAATAATTTGAACTTACAGTAACTATGAAGCCACTTAATGCGTTAATAAGATGTACATCATACCCCAAATTTATTTACTATTTTTATATCTTCCTTTCAATGAAACAGTTTCTTTTGTAGTTCTGTGTATTTATTTGAGGCATTTAAAAACTTGAAGGAGTTCCTAGAAGCTTCACCAAACTGCCAAAGGGGTGCCTAAGAACTCCCAAACCACTTCTCTTATCTCATAAAGAAACATGACCTAGAGAAGGAAAGTGGGTTTTAAGGTCCCACTATTGGTTAGAAGAAACACCAGGCCTGAAGCCTCACAATACCCACCGTGGAGCTCTCTGTGCTAGGATGATCTGCTTAGCTATTCAATCAGAAGCATAAAAACTGGGGCACTTTATCCTCCAAAGGTTGGCCAATGGATAAGTGAGTCCTAAGGTGAAAATAACACCATTATTAAGAAAAGGGGAAGCAAGCATCCTGAGGAGAAAATGGTGAGGGTTTCACAATGCATCCATGAGTCCCTCACAGCCTGTCCAAGACTCAGAGCCCACTTTTGGGGCATCGCAGGTGCCTAGTCCCCCACGGTGGGGAGTCACTGTGCTGAAGAGCCAGGGTCTTGGGAGGTGCTAAGTGTCCGTCTGTATACTGATGCAGGATCTCATCTCCATTCATCACCTCCATCATCCCACAAGCATCCTCAAGGCCAGCCACAACAGACTGCCGTACCAAGCATGCTGAGCTCCTGCCTATGATGGCCCCTGCATTCTCTCCCTGGCAAATCCCTTCTCATCCTCTGATACCCAGTTACATGTCATCTTCTATTTTCACTAATCATGCTTGTCTCAATACTAGACTATGAATGAGCCTTGTGAAGATAGATGGAAGAAGAAAACTGGGATAGCTAACTGGCAGGTCAAGCATCTATGGTCCACAAATAATAGAGATCAGGGTAGCAATAATAACCAGGTGAATACTGGTCAGTTAATATGCACCACACACTGTTCTAAGCAATTTACAGAGATCACCTCATCTGAGCTCCCAAACAGCTGGTATGTAAAATGATGACCCTAATTTCACAGATGAGGAAACTGAGGCACAGAGAGATTAATTACTCTGCAGAAGGTCACAAAGACAGGAAGGGATAAAGCCAGAACTGAAACAGAGGCACTCTGATCCAGGAGCTACGGGTGCCAGAAACTGCCAACTGCGCTCAGCCCTTTCTTCAGCAGATGTAGAAGTTCCTGGCCGCCAAGGTATTCAGAGCTCAACTGCCGGGACACTCTCTGATTCTAGCTTTGCTTAGGTTTTTTTTTTTTTTTTTTTTTTTGGGGTGAGAGGGATGTGGACCATTTTTAGTTTTTGTTGAATTTGTTACAATATTGTCTCTGTTTTATGTTTTTTGTGTTTTTGGCAGTAAGGTATGTGGNTTTTTTTTTTTTTTTTTTTTGGGGGTGAGAGGGATGTGGACCATTTTTAGTTTTTGTTGAATTTGTTACAATATTGTCTCTGTTTTATGTTTTTTGTGTTTTTGGCAGTAAGGTATGTGGGATCTTAGTTCCTTGACCAGGGATCAAACCCACAACCCCTGCACTGTAAGGCAAAGTCTTAACCACTGCACCACCAAGGGAGTCCCTGTTTAGATCTTAATTTGGAAGAAGAGAGGCCAGAATAGGTGGGAGGGCTGACAGGCAGAAAGGAAAGAGAATCCATAGATCATTTAGTTGACTGCTTGATACATCAAATGACTGGTCAACAGATGGATAGAAAGATTAATATAGACAGAAAGAATTGCTCATTCCTAGGTATTTCCATTGCACAGCTTATAGTAGATAATCAGTTATTGCTCTTTGAGCCATGAAAAAATGTCAAAACATGCTATTAATACCACCCAAGTGTTCTCTAATTTAATGTAATTTTACAGGATGCTGTTCTGTGCCGGCCCAGAGGACCCAGTGAAGGAAAGACAAGAGGCTTAGAGGGGATGAGCTGCCTTGCCAGGAAACCCTCAGAGAGGAGCTGACTTTATTTTTTCAGTCTCAATTAGCCCTCCTATATTTTGATGGGCATAATGAATATAACGTTCTGTGTTAACACAGAGAAACTAGTTCGCTTTACTTGGGCTTTATGTCAATTTCTTGCTGACATGACCACAACCTGAATTTATCTCACTAAGAAAAAGATTTATCTTCAAATAGCTGTCACTGTGTCGAGTCATCACAGAAGATGTCTAATCTCCAACATGTAAGATCAGATAAGTTTGCTCCTGACCTAGGGAACTGTGCTCTCATGTGCAAACACTGCTCATGGGTTTCCTGGGAAAACAACCCAAACAGAACACATCTGCTGTGAGACTCCTTCAGTGACTTTAAGGGGAAACACTTGCAGTGACAATACCATCTACTTTCAGTAGCTGAAACTACTTTCTACTTTGAAAGTTATTTGTGTGCTAGAAACTGGCTAGACAACATGTCAATTCAAGTAATTTATCTTTTAAGCTCAAAAAAAAGGATTCGAGCAGATGTTCTGAAGTATGCATGCGTCTTCCTCCCACCAAATCCACTGGACTGCCACACAGACGCTTAACGATTAATTGTCGATTTGACGTGGGGGCTAGGTAGCTGCAGTCTTCAAAAAGGTGCAGTTTCCCTCTGCAATCCCAAGTATTGGTCTCACTCTCTGTAGTTTTAAGGTAGCTGCCTAAATAAGGTTGGCCTATAAATGAAAGTGAAAGAGGAGAGTGAAAAAGTTGGCTTAAAGCTCAACATTCAGAAAACGAAGATCACGGCATCCAGTCCCATCACTTTATGGGAAATAGATGGGGACACAGTGGAAACAGTGTCAGACTTTATATTTGGGGGCTCCAAAATCACTGCAGATGGTGACTGCAGCCATGAAATTAGAAGACGCTTACTCCTTGGAAGAAAAGTTATGACCANTACAACCAACAAGAGCCCCAGAGGCTAAACATGGGAACAGAAGCAAGAAACAAGCATCTATATATAGAAAACAACTATCTCAACAGACAAGAAATCTACTTGCATGTAGAACTGTTTTTCTTTCTTTGGATCTACCTCTATGTATGGTAATTCACAGAATATCTTGTTGAGATTGTAAGGAAGCTAACAGAGAGCTTTGGAGATATATTTTATGTTGAACATGTTACAGCAACAAGGTTCAAATGTGGTGTGAACAGGTCTAATTTTCTTCTCGAACATCAGGCCGGACGGGGTGAGAAACTACCTGCACACAGCTCAGAATCCACCTCACATCCCGGAATCTCAGCGTTGCCCCCAGCAACAGAGCATCATAGGTTGTACACAGGGTGTCTCCTCAGTGTCCTTTAATTGGGTTTCCTCTAAGGCACACCCTACATTGAGGATTTGACAAAGAATTATTTACTGGGGGGGGCTTCTGTGGTGGCGCCATGATCAAGAATCTGCCTGCAATGCGGGAGATGTGGGTTCGATCCCTGGGTCAGGAAGATCCCCTAGAGAAGAAAACGGCAACCCACTCCAGTACTATTGCCTGGAGAATTACACAGACAGAGAAGCCTGCCAGGCTACAGTCCAAAAAGTCGGACATGACTTAGCCACTTGCTAAGTCACTTCAGTCGTGTCCGACTCTGTGCGACCCCATAGATAGCAGCCCACCAGGCTCTCCCGTCCCTGGGATTCTCCAGGCAAGAACACTGGAGTGGGCTGCCATTTCCTTCTCCAATGCATGAAAGCGAAAGGTGAAAGCGAAGTCGCTCAGTCATGCCTGACTTCGTGACCCCATGGACTGCAGCCTACCAGGCTCCTCCATCCATGGGCTTTTCCAGGCAAGAGTACTGGAGTGGGGTGCCACTGCCTTCTCCGACTTAGCCACTAAACAATAACAATTTCCTGGGGAAGTAGTCCCAGGAAGCAATAGTAGGTGCGTGGGGAACTGAACCAAAGAAGGAGGCCAGTGCAGGACGGAACATCAACAAGTCAGCAAGGCGGACCCCTGGGGCCCACCACCACCAAGGAACGCTAGGAGACGGTGTGGACGGATCTCTGCAGTTTTTCCACCCGAGAGGCAAGGGAGTGAGGGAACGTGCATAGAGACCCCTACTTTCAGTGGGAGGGTGGAGGGCACTGACTTTACAGCTCATACTTGGGCAGAGCACATGGCCAGAGAAAGCTCTCATTTAGGTGGGAAGACTGATGCAGGCGCTGGAAGGTGGGCAAAAACAAAAAAAAGGTCAGCGCTAAAGCAGGACTCGAAGAGCTATCTGCTCATCTGTGTTCACAGCACACATTCCCAACAGCCAGCCAAGTATCTGTCCATGGATGAACAGACAGATAAGATGCAGTCCACACATAAAATGGAATAACATAAAGCCTCCTATCAAATGCTTCAGCATGGGTAAACCTTGAGGATATCATGCTAAGTCACAAAAGAACAAATATAATATGATTCCATTTATATGAGGCACCCAGAGTAGTCCATTTCACAGACAGAAAACAGAACATTTGTGGTCAGGGGACTGACAGGATGGAGACATCAGAAACTAGTTTAATGGGTACAGTTTTAGTTTTGCAAAACCAAAAAGTTCTGGAGGTGAATGATGGGGATGGTTGCACAACAGTGGGAATATAGTTAATGCCACTGAACTGTACATTTTAAATGGTTAAAGGGTAACTCTTTTACCACAAATGTTTTTTAAAGGTAAACCTAAGTGTTTACTCTAGAAATCCCCTCAAACACCTACCCTCAAAGATCTTCAAAGAGACCAGATGAAGCAAAAGCTACCTAAGGACAACCATTAACAGAGATTTGGGGAAGGGGATGTCACTTAAAAAATGAATTTATTCACTTTTTTCCTAATTATAGAATTAATATATGATTGCTGATGTGCTTTCCTGGTGGCTCAGATGATAAAGAAAGCACCTGCAATGTGGGAGACCTGGGTTCGATCCCTGGGTTGGGAAGATGCCCTGGAGGAGGGCATGGCAACCCACTCCAGTATTCTGGCCTAGAGGATCCCATGGACAGAGGAGCCTGGAGGGCTACAGTCCATGTGGTCACAGAGAGTGGGACACAACCGAGCAACTAAGCACACGCACACGTGATCTCTGAGGAACACTGAGAAGATACAAGAAAAGAAGCAGAAAATCTAGATCATCTATAATCTCACTGCAGGGGTGACTCTGGGGAAGGCAGCATAGAAAAAGAAGTACAGGAAGAACATGTCAGGAGGTGGGACAGCCGCTGGCAGCCGGTGCGGCCAGCAGAGCTGGGCTGCTGGCCCGCTGGACCACACTGTCCCCACAGGCTATCAGCAGACTTGGAGCCAGCATCTTTAAACACCTTGCTACTAAAGGTGTGAGGAATGGGTCAGAAGCATCAGCATTCCCGGGGAGCTTGTTAGAAATGCAGTCTCAGGCTCCGGTCTGCACTTGCTGAATCAAAAAATGCATTTTAGCATTCAGGTTAAAATACAGGTGACTTCAAGCACAGAGTCTTGAGAAGTGCTGCTCCAAAACAGCCCTTCTACGCCAGCCTACAGTTTCTGAAATGGGTTATTTAGAGCTACTAACCTTCTAGTACCTTGGTGTTAAAATGTCTACTTTGTCTTGTGGAAAATAATCCCTCTGACAAATATCACATGATATCACTCATATGGAGAATCTGATTTTTCAAAACCGGTATAAATGAGCTTATTTACAAATCAGAAATGAACTCATAGATTTTGAAAACAAATGTATGGTTACCATAGGGGAAATATAGAGGAGAGGGGTTAATTAGGAGCTTGGGATTAATGCACACACATACTGCTGCTGCTGCTGCTAAGTCGCTTCAGTCGTGTCCAACTCTGTGCAACCCCAGAGACGGCAGGCTCCCCCGTCCGTGGGATTCTCCAGGCAAGAACACTGGAGTGGGTTGCCATTTCCTTCTCAGCACACACATACTACTATATATAAAATAGATAACCAAAAGCACCTACTGTATAGCTCAATCAGTCTTTAATAACCTGTATGGGAAAAGAATCTGAAAAAGAATGAATATATATAACTTAATCACTATGCTATACACCTGAAACTAACAAAATATACACCAATAAAATTAATACAAAAAAAAGAGAGAGAGACAGAGAGAAGAGAAAAGAGTCCCTCTGCCAGGCTGAAGCTGAGCGCGTGCAGCATTGGCACAGAGCAGCTGCTGTGCAGGTGAGCGCCGGTACCAGCAGCTCGAGCATCACGCAGACGGCCACCTGAGAGAGACCAGCGAGGGCGACGGTCAGTCAAAGTTTCCTGTGAGTTTTATATGCTGGGATTCAAAAACAAACACAAAAGAATTCTAGTCCCAAGGCATGTCGAAAAAAACAAAATGATTTTCTCTTAAGACTGAATGCTTCTTTTGTGATGCAGTTCCATATTCTTAGACTTTCTTCAGACCTTAACAGAAAGCAAATGAAATGACATGTCGGAACTTGCTCTGACCCTCCTGCATTTTCAAAGCTGCTGGTGTGCTGTGCTTAATGTCTTTCTCCTTTGTTTCATCCCAACTTTGTAAGCAATAAACAGCACTTTGTTGACTTGTGCAATGATGGAATTACAAGTGCCCTAAGCCTTTCACTTACAATAAGAATCTGATTTCAGAAACAAAAAAATTCACCATTAAAGTAGCATGTTATCACAATACAAAGCTCTTTAAATTGGGGGAATACTATTTATTTTTGCTTAGATCTGAAACTTTGAAAATGAAGACGGAAGAATGAAAAGGAAAGGAAAACAAATTGAATTACGAAAGAGCTGTGTAATATTTTTAATCACATTGGACACATAACCAAACTCCTAACAAAAGACTACTCTTTGACCCAATAATTCTACTATTGGGAATTTATCCTAAGAGTTCTAAGACTGTGTAAAATAGCCTGTCTTTGGGGAATAATATTCCTTATAGCCTTGCTCAAAGAAGCAATTTTTTTTAATGCAAGACTTGTTTTATAATATTGGATAACTAGTTACAAAAACCTCATTCATTCATATCAATAGAGTATGCCATTCAGAATAATACTTATTTACAATATGTTTGAAGTGAAAAGGTGAAAGTGTCAGTCACTCAGTCGTGTCCGACTCTGCGACCTCGTGGACTGCAGCCCTCTAGGCTCCTCTGTCCGTGGAATTCTCCAGGGTACTGGGCAGACATACCCCTCTCCCAGGAATCTTCTCTACTGAGGGTCGAACCAAGGTCTCCCTCATTGCCACTCACTGCCCTCATTCTTTGCTGTCTGAGCCACTAGGGAAGTCCACAAGTATATGTGCTGACACAGTATATATTCATGCTCTATTTTTTAAGTTTAAAAATACAAGTTACAGAACTGCATGGGCAGTATGACCTTTACTCTGACCCTTACACACACGTACCCTAGACCCTCTTTATCTCTCTTCCTGTTCTTAATTTTATTCAAGTATCCAGCATAACCAGATATATAGTGACCTGTTGGTTCTGGCCTGGCTTCCCCAACCAGAACAAAGTAAACTTCAGGAAAGGCGAGGATTGTTCTCTTCACCTCTGTGTCCATAATGCCTCCTACTGTGTCAGGCACAGGGTACATAAGTAACAAATATGACCTAAGAAAGAAATATAAGTATTTCTATGTATTTACAGAGAGAGACACAAGATACTGAAAAGTATTCCCAAAATCATTAACAGTGGTTATGGCTGGGTAGTAAAAATACACATACTTCCATGTTCTTCTTTATATGAAGAACTTCTTCAAAAAAAAAAGAAAAGTTCATACACTTTTGTGGGCATCTGTGTGAATGTTTGTATATATGTGTATTTTGACACTTGTTATCTAATAAGAATATCCTTCATTCCCTAAACTGCCAAATCAGACAATAGAAAAAATGAAACAGTTTTACCCTCCACTTAGATGAACTAAATGAAATATGGGACAAATGGTTCAAAAATTTAAAAAACACAATAAATTGATTTTTACTTCTTACCACACACACTTTCACTACATCATGTACCAAGCATATAAAATCAGATATTATAACCCTTAATCACATGTTCCTTACTTCATTATAAGTTCTTTAGTTTTATGAATTATATATTGTATTTTGCACTTATGGTGGAAAATAACAATTTCACAGGTATCACAATAGGTGTCCTATTGTTTTATTGTATAATTTTAAACCGAGCAATTACTCCAGAAGGCAGCAAAAGTGGATCACAGTGTTCTCAATGATCCGAAAGCAGACTTGCCATCAAGAGACACACCTGGTAAATGGACCAAATCAAGAGTATCAGAGGCATTAGGAGAGCATCCCTTGACATAAATTAACGGGACAGCCTTAACACTATAAAGCCTCTATTTGGAAAGGTTTAGTTCAGTTCAGTTCAGTTCAGCCGTTCAGTCATGTCCGACTCTTTGCAACCCCATGAATCACAGCACGCCAGGCTTCCCTGTTCATCACCATCTCGGTTCACTCAGGCTCGCGTCCATCGAATCTGTGATGCCATCCAGCCATCTCATCCTCTGCCGTCCCCTTTTCCTCCTGCCCCCAATCCCTCCCAGCGTCAGAGTCTTTCCCAACGAGTCAACTCTTCGCATAAGGTGGCCAAAGTACTGGAGTTTCAGCTTTAGCATCATTCCTTCCAAAGAAATCTCAGGGTTGATCGGTAACATATTTTCTGGGCAACCTTTAACCTTTCTATTTTACACTCTCCCAAGTAATACGAAACTTTATAACTAATATACTTTTAAGAATTCACTGTAAGGTGTATTAAAAAATTGTCAATTGCAAAGATGATACTTTGTCAAAGTCAAGTCAAGCAAAACAAGTCCATATAAAAAAGATGATGCATGTAAGTACAGGTTGCCACATGAAGCAGAAGCTTATAGTAATTCTGTGGCTACTTCTCCTTAGGGAACTGCTGAGGGAGTTTGTGAACTGCTCGTAACACCTGAAACCCCTTTAACTCTCCAGCATTTGAGGCCCCCCTCAGCAAGTGAGAGAAGCAGGGCTAAGAGCAGACTTGACTATTTTCTCACTCACTATCTGTAAAGTGTCAGATGAGTATCCGGTAAAAGAAGCGTTTTCTTGGTTTATTTGCCTTCATTTATATCACAGTGATATTTAACTCCGAAAAAAAAGTCACATTTTGTAAATTTTTTTTTTCACTCTACACCAGAAGCTGGCAAATATAGCCCACAGACCAATCTGGCCAACCATCTATCTGCTTTTATAGAGCTATGATTGGTTGTTATGCTTTTAAATGGTTAGGGGAAAAATTTTTTNATAAATTTTTTTTTTCACTCTACACCAGAAGCTGGCAAATATAGCCCACAGACCAATCTGGCCAACCATCCATCTGCTTTTATAGAGCTATGATTGGTTGTTATGCTTTTAAATGGTTGGGGGAAAAATTTTTAAAGATAATATTTTTACATGATAATAATGTGAAATTCAACTTTTGGCATTCAAGCATACAGTTTAACTAGGACATAGCCACATCCATACAACTGAGGTACTGTCCACAACTCTTCTGTGCTACAACACTGAAGTGAAAGTGAAAGTCTCTCAGCCATGTCCAACTCTTTGTGACCCCATGGACTATACAGACCATGGAATTCTCCAGGCCAGAAAACAGGAATGGGTAGCCATTCCATTCTCCAGGGGATCTTCCTAACCCAGAAGAGTAGCAATAACAGTATGAAGCCCACAGTCAAAAATACCTTTTTCAGTAAAAGTGTACTGACCTCTATTCTAATCTAGATGATAGCAACACATAACACAGATTGTAGACTCCTCTTAGATTGCTTTCTGTATACTATTTGAAAGAAACAGGTGATTTATATAGAGTAACCTGTATCTCATCTGTTTATAATCATCTATCTACCTACCTCGGAGAAGGCAATGGCACCCCACTCCAGTACTCTTGCCTGGAAAAGCCCATGGATGGAGGAGCCTGGTAGGCTGCAGTCCATCGGGTCATGAAAAGTCAGACACGACTGAGCGGCTTCACTTTCACTTTTCACCTTCATGCATTGAAGAAGGAAATGGCAACCCATTCCAGTGTTCTCGCCTGAAGAGTCCCAAGGACGGGGGAGCCTGGTGGGCTGCCGTCTATGGGGTCGCACAGAGTCAGACATGACTGAAGTGACTTAGTAGTAGTAGTAGTAGTATCTACCTACCTACCTTTGTGAAAACTTAAGATGAAAACTCTGGAAGAAAACCCACCAAACTGCTAATGACAATCACCCCTAGGGTAGAATGTGAGATTGAAGAGAGAGAGTGGAATTGAATTAAGTTGTTAGTTTTTACTCACCTCTATTGTTTTATTCCTGAAAGGAGGTACCACTTTTGTGTTAAAAAGGTAAAAGAAAGAAACAAAATTCAAGGGAAACTTTTCACATAACAAATATCGGCCTTTCAGAACAGCATACAGTTAAACACTTAAAATGTCAAAAAAGAAAAATAGAACATTTTCAAGAGTTTCTTAACAGCATGATCATTTAGAATTTATACACTCAAGGCAAAGGGCAACTTAACTATGAAAAAAGGTGAACAGTAATCTAGTTATGCCATACTAATTTTTAAAACTAGAGTTAACTATTTTTAAAGTGAACAGATTTCAAAAAGGCAAACATTGTTAAGAAATAAATTATAAACAGGTAATACAGAACATACATTATGAGAGACTAGCTTTATTGAGTCACTTGTAAAGAAAAAGTACATTTAATTATTTCCAATTTCCATCTTTCTCACTCCAAACTATTGGCTGAAAGCAATTTATTGCACACTTAATAAAGAAATACTGATTTACAACTTGATTAAAAACTTTTCCCAAAACATATCACAAGGAACATAAAAATCATATAGCCATATGCTCAAGTGCACTATATTTCCATTGCTTCTTATTTTCAAATGAACACAAAATTTTCCAGTGCATCCAGACAAGGCATGAGGCAGGCAGCAGTGGCTCACTGAACCACCACATTTATAATCCAATTCCTTCACATTTATAAACGCTGGCTTTTAAACTGCAAGCACAACAGCCCCTTTAACTACACTTAGATGCACAATAATTGACAGTTCATTATAACAAGTGGTCTCAAGAGTGAAGTATTACAGCTAATGGTCTGTAAATGCTTTAGTCTCCAAACCTGGGCCAACATTAAAGCAAGCAAAACTGGGCCTTTCCTTCAGTGCATCTGGTTTTTAAATGGCTTTATGATATAACATTACTCAAAATTAATCTTTCTACTTCTAATGCCTGAAATATTACACATTTAAATCCAGAGTACTCACCTTATTGATCACATACTTTTTTTTAAAGAAATAAACTACAGCATAACAATCTGTATATATCCACATCTTGAAGAGGAACAGAAGTGATTTTAAAGCAATGGAACAAAAATACCTAAATATCCAGTAATAGAATATTCCTGAGATGTTATATTTCTTTGTGATTTAAAAGTATACAAACATTATAGCAATGTTTAATACAAAATTATGCTCAAGTGATAGCAATACAAAAGTTAAGAGTAAACAGGATAAAATGACCAATATGATCCTAATTTTATAAAAATATACAATAGATGCTATAGGGATATATAACACTAAGTTATAGTGATTGTTCTTTTGCAGGTAGTAGAACAATCAGTTATCAGTATCTGTCAGTTCAGTTGCTCAGTTGTATCCAACTCTTTGCGACCCCATGGACAACAGCATGCCAGGCCTCCCTGTCCATCACCAGCTCCCAGAGCTTGCACAAACTCATGTTCATTGAGTCAGTGAGGCCATCCAACCACCTCATCCTCTGTCACCCCCTTCTCTTCCTGCCTTCAATCTTTCCCAGCATCAGGGTCTTTTCCAATGGGTCACTTCTTTGCATCAGGTGGCCAAAGTACTGGAGTTTCAGCTTCAACATCAGTCCTTTCAATGAACACCCAGGATTGCTCTCCTTTAGGACTGACTGGTTGGATCTCCTTGCAGTACAAGGGACTCTCAAGAGTGTTTTCCAACACCACAGATGCTCAACTTTCGTTATAGTCCCACTCTCACATCCATACATGACTACTGGAAAAACCATAGCTTTGACTAGATGGACCTTAGTTGGCAAAGTAACGTCTCTGCTTTTTAACTGTTGTCTAGGTTTGTCATAGCTTTTCTTTCAAGGAGCAAGAGTCTTTTAACTTCATGGCTGCAGTCACCATCCACAGTGATTTTGGAGCCCCCCAAAAGTAAAGTCAGCCACTGTTTACGTTGTTTCCCCATCTATTTGCCAGGAAGTGATGGAACCGGATACCATGATCTCAGTTTTTTGAATGTTGAGTTTTAAGCCACCTTTTCCACTCTCCTCTTTCACTTTCATCAAGAGACTCTTTAGTTCTTCTTTGCTTTCTGCCATAAGGGTGGTGCCATCTGCATATTTGAGGTTATTGATATTTTTCCCGGCAATCTTGATTTCAACTTGTTCTTCATCCAGCCCATCATTTTGCATGATGTACTCTGCAGATAAGTTAAATAAGCAGGGTGACAGTATACAGCCTTGACGTACTCTTTTCTCAATTTGGAACCAGTCTGTTGTTCCATGTCCACTTCATACTATAGATTCTTGACCTACATACAGATTTCTCAGGAGGAAGGTAAGGTGCTCTGGTATTTCATCTCTTGAAGAATCTTCCACACTTTGTTGTTATCCACACAGTCAGAGGCTTTGGCACAGTCAATAAAGCAGAAATAGATGTTTTTCTGGAACTTTCTTGCTTTTTGTTGATCTGAGGAATGTCGGTAATTTGATCTCTGCTCCTCTGCCTCTTCTAGAATCAGCTCGAACATCTGGAAGTTCACGGTTCATGTACTGTTGAAGCCTGGAAAATTTTGAGCATTACTTCGACAGCATGTGGGATGAGTGCAATTGTGCAGTACTTTGAGCATTCTTAGGCATTGCCTTTCTTTGGGATTGGAATGAAAACTGACCTCTTCCAGTCCTGTGGCTGCTGCTAAATTTTCCAAATTTGCTGGCATATTGAGTGCAGCACTTTCACAGCATCAACTTTTAGGATTTGAAATAGCTNGGCCGGGGCGCGGCTCTCAGGGGCCCGGCTCCCCCTCTCCGCAGGACTTCGTTCCCAGGTGCCGGGACCTCAGGCCTCAGCAGAGGGCTGCGGGATCCGCCCCCACGGAGACGGGGGAGCCCGGGGAGCCTGGGAAGAGGCCGGGAGAACCGGGAGGGGAGCAAATGACACCGCAGGTGAGAAGGAGACTGCCTCCGAAGGGGGCGCCCAGAGCACAGGGCTGCGAGAGGCCTGAGAGCCGGACTCTGAGCACCGCACGCGCTGGCTTCGAGGAGCTGGCAGATGGCAGGAGAATGGGAGGGAGGGGAAAGAGGCGCTCAGGGAGGGGGCGTGTTAAGGGAGTTTACATGACATGAGACGGAGAGAACATTCGAAGCAGCGGTCACTCAAGGCCTTCCTTTTTGGTCTAAAGTCACTGCATTACCGGTCAGTAACAGCAGCTCGGCTCATTCGCCCACCTCATGGACATCAGGCTTCACAGGAGAGCAAGCCCTGGTGGGGCAGCGCCCGCAGCTCCGCCTCCAGGACATAGCACTCAGCACAGATGCCAGAGGCTGACAGCTGCCACAGCAGGGTGCAGAGTGGGAGGCCACTGGGCCCCCTGAATGCCACCGCAACCACCCCATGTCCAACAGGATCTACAAACACACCCCGGGCTTCTGAGAAGGTCATCATCCCATCTCCTCTCCCTAATAGGCTGTCGGGTGCTGAAAGGTTAAGGGAAAGAATTCTTACATTGCCTAAGGCATCAGCGTGGTTTGTTTTAAAAGTTGGTTCAATGGCAAAGAAATCTCCTTTGAAAACACTGCAAGAGCTATAAAACTTACTATCTCCAACTCATGATGCAGATATTCAGTTCAGTTCAGTCGCTCAGTCGTGTCCAACTCTTTGCAACCCCATGAATTGCAGCAGGCTAGGCCTCCCTGTCCATCACCAACTCCCGGAGTTCACTCAAACTCATGGCCATCGAGCCATCTCATCCTCTTGTCGTCCCCTTCTCCTCCTGCCCCCAATCCCTCCCAGCATCTGGGTCTTTTCCAGTGAGTCAACTCTTGGCATGAGGTGGCCATAGTATTGGAATTTCAGCTTTAGCATCAGTCCTTCCAAAGAACACCCAGGACTGATCTCCTTTAGGATGGACTGGTTGGATCTCCTTGCAGTCCAAGGGACTCTCAAGAGTCTTCTCCAACACCACAGTTCAAAAGCATCATTCTTCGGCACTCAGCTTTAACCTTGATAAATTAATAAAGGTGAACTAATAAACTTGTGGGCTTACATAATTTAAATAGTTACAAATCAGAGAGAATATATAGAGATAGATATTGATAAAAATATTTAAATAAGCTTTTTCTTCCTTCTTAAAACTATAGAGTGAAATAGTTATTGAGTGATAAGGATTTTTTTTTCCTCTCTCTCTCTCCTTTTCATTCTGTCAGGGAGACTAAGATAGGTTCCAAGCTATTAAACTATCTGTGATGTACAAGTCATCACCGTAATTGGGGGCACACTTTTTTTTGACCTTTACAAAACTTTCATTTCCCAAATGTGACAGATAAGGAGTGCTTTTATAGCACCAATAATGATTTTTCCCCATGGGAACTTACCAATTATAGCTAAAGAGGAAGGAAAGACCATATTCGATACACATTTAGAATCTCAATGCACCCAGAATATAGCTGAAATACTTAAAATCATGCTTAGAGGATGATTCAGGTGAGTTAAGAATCCAACCTAGAGAAATACATGCTGAAACAGCGTGAGGGCAAAGCCCCACTCCCTGAGCATAAAGCTAAGTGCCTTGCAATGTGTGGTGAAGGTGGCTGGATGGCCCACAGCTACATCTGCCACTAGGTCTGAACCTAAGTTGTTAAATATTAGTAAAAGTTAGAGTGGGGAATTGTAACCCATAATACACATAGCTGTTTCATCAACACATAACACCCTACAAGGGAGTCAACAGAATCAAGTTCTTATCAACTCACAAGACATCAGACATCTTGAGAACCTTGTCATGTCTCAGGTTCCCAGCACCTAGTATGGTGTTTTGCAGGTGACAAAACTGAAACCACTTGAGTACCATAATAGTGTTTCAGTAAGGGACACATACTGATTGCAAGGAGATCCAACCAGTCCATCCTAAAGGAAATCACTCCTGAACATTCATTGGAAGGACTGATGCTGAAGCTGAAACTCCAGTACTTTGGCCACCTGATGTGAAAAACTGACTCACTGGAAAAGACTCTGATGCTGGGAAAGATCAAAGGCAGGAGGAGAAGGGGAGAACAGAGGATAAGATGGTTGGATGGCATCACCAACTCAATGGACATGACTCTGAATAAGTTCCGGGAGTTGGTGATGGACAGGGAATCCTGGCGTGCTAAAGTCCATGGAGTCACAAAGAGTCGGACATGACTGAGCAACTGAAATGACCTCAACAATAAATCATTCTTTATGGGAACTTGATTTTGCCCTTAATTTGACTCAGGTTTTCATTGCTTACACACCCCAAAGTTAAATCCATTCATTCACTCACTTGTTAATCCACTCAGCAAATATTCACTGATTTCTTCCTGTGTATCAGACACCATCTCACACGGGAGCCACCAGCCATGTGTAGCCAGTGAGCACCAGAAGTGTGGCCAGGCCAAACTGAGATGTGCTTAACTTATTTTAATATTTCAGGAAAATACAGATCATTTGCAGAAACAAGCAAAGTTGAAAAAACCCATTTTCTCCCATGTTTAAGTCTAAATTGTGGGATACGCCATTTAAATTGGGGGCAAAGCTGAGATCACTGTAGGTAGAAAAATCTAATTTCAACACCACACATAAAGTTGAGATGTGCTTATGTGTAAATTACATACCAAATTTTCAAGTCTTAACCCCAAAAAGCACAAAAGAATGTATAATATCTCACTGATAATTTTTATACTGATTACATGTGGAAATTTATTTAGACATACTGGGTTTAAAAAGCATTATGAATACTAAATTGACCTTTTTCCATTTGCTTTTTTAATAAGCTACTAGAAATTTTGCTATCTGATGAGATTCAAGGCTTTTAGACAAAGTCCTGTTTCCAAGGACGACTTCTAGTGGAAGAAGCCCATGGTAAACAAAAAATAACTAACACGCACTATTACATAATTTCAAATAATGAAATTTATGATGAAAATAGGGCAGAGTAAGAGGAAAGAAAGCTATCAAAAAGGGATATTTTAGACAGGGTGGCCACGGCGGTCCCGGCAGAGTGACATCTGAGCAGGAAACAGGCATGGGAAGAGGCAGTCCCACCAAGGTCCAGGGAGCATCCTTAGTGAGGGGACAGCAAGTGCACAGTCCCTGGAGTGACGTGGGGCTGAGCCGTTCTGAACACCAGCACGGAGGCCCACGCGGCGGGCACAGCGGGGACGATGCAGAGGGGGCAGACAGGAGCCGGGGCGGGTACAGGCTTCCAGGGGAGGGTTAGACCCACTGAACCTGTGTATTCCTCTAAGTCACAGTTCCTTTGGGATTTCTCACAGAGCTAGACAAGCTGTTAAGTTCATTCAATAAGTAAAGAAACCAAAAATGGCCAAGATTCTGATCTACCAAATACCCAGAGTTACTGAGAAACTCTCGTGAGGGATGAGACTAGGGTGAGGCGAGTGAGGCAGAGCCTAAGGGAGAACGTCCCCATAAGCCCTGTGACCTGGGTACCTGGCGGGCTTATCCTCTTCTAAGAAATGGGACTTTAGGTAGGATAAATGACACAAAACTAACACAGCAGAACAGATGGCCAAAACACATCCAGACACGTAAATTCCTAGACTACATAGCAATACTGTATGTGTGCACATATAGACACAGATATACACACACTTACATGTGCACTAGGTGTACGAATATGTGTATGCGTATACGTGCATGTATTGTATAACATGTCTTATGTGTATATACACACACACATCCCATACATACATACATATGTACATGAGTCAAGTGCATAAAAATATAAACGGAAAAGCACCCAAAGAGAGGAGTTACTCTGGGAAGTGAGAGAAACAGAGTGGAGTACAGCAAATTGGGTGTTGATATATTTATAATTTTTAATTCTCTTTTATAAGATTCAAAGCCCTGCACAAACACACATACACACAAGTGGAATATGACATCAGAAACACTAATTTTATAATTATGAGTGAAGAATGATACAAAATTGTACAACTCTGATTATTATAAATATGTGTGGTTCAGGTGAGAAATTAGAAATGCACAAAAATGATACAGGTTATTATTTTTTTTATCATTTCATCTTTATTTTTAAATCAAAGCCATTTTTAAATATAAAAAATAGACCTTATTTCAAAGAACCATTTAAATTTGGCTTTGAAAACCACAATATTTTATTTACAACAAATAGATGTACAAAAAGTACAAAAATAGTCCAAAAATGTTTATGTAAATAAAAATATTAGTATCATTCTGGCATCCTTTTGGAACAGGTCTTTATATCTATAGAAAATTACAATAACCCAGAAGTATTTCAGTGTAATTGGTATTTAAACCTGACTTTGAGCAACCAATAAGATTGGTCACTTATTTGGGATCTGAACCCACACATGTGAAATCTGAAGCAGAAAGTTAAAGCCAGAAAGTCCTTCACCTTTCTTCAAATGAAATAACCTCCATATAGGATGCTCTCTGCAGAAGAAATGCCTCAGCAAACCTGAGAGTAAGGGAGAAGCCGATGGGGCCAGTACAACGTGAAGCTCATAGTCAGTCAACCTGGCTTCACGGACAACAGTAGGCAAAGGCTGGTGTCACGGCTCCTTTTCTCGGGTAACCAGCCCTTAAACATGAGGTCAGCCAAGGCCATGAGAAGGAAGTGCGCCCTCTCACAGCAGCGTGCACAGACAGGAGGAAATGTCATCACTTGGGTCTCTCAGGAGACTATGCTAATTCTCCCCAAGTGCCACAAAGTGAAAGCGGCTTTTCACTGGGAAAGCAGGCAGCTGAAACACTGCAAGGATTCCAGGTGACCTCAGGAGAAGCCTTCGCCACCTGGGGTTGTGAAAATCTCCACTGGCCACGGCTCTAGGCTGCCTTTCCCCGTTTTGCACAGACAGAACTTGGCACTTCCTCCCTGGCTCAGCTTGCCTGAGAGGCATCCCTCCTTCATTCCTTGCGGGGAGTCTGCAGCAAGCTTGGGTTTTAGTATTTACCCCCTCCTCATAATGCAGAGAGCTCAGATCAGTGACCATCACGCCGACACAGTCAGGTCGACAGGCACCCTCACCCCCACCCAGCTCTGCTGTTTCTTTCCTGAACTTCCCCTCCAGATGCCACACAAGCTATCACTGCTTCTCTCAAAACTCTGCAATCCAGCTACCCTCCCTTCCCTCCTGTGCCCCCAGCATCTGCACTACCCATGCTAACACCTCATCAGGCACAGTCGTAGGTCAAGCCTAAATCAGCAGAAATCTGTGCCTCCAACAGGAGTAAGCCCCTCCAGCTAAAACATCACCACTTGAGGGGCTTTCCTGGAGGTCCAGTGGTTAAGACTCTACACATCCAATGCAGAGGGTGCAGGTTCGATCCCCTGTCGTGGAACTAAGATTCCACATGCTGTGTGTGTGGCCAGGAAAAACAAAGATATCCCATGTTCAGCAAAACTCATGTTCTGAGCTTGATTCAAGCCCCTCCCACCTCCCCTGGTTGTCACCTGCCACAGGCCACATGATGCACTGCTAATACGTCCACCTGACTACCTGTTAACCGGGACCCCCAGCAACTAGAATTCTATATTCATACCATATGGATAATGACCCAGGGACACACAGGTTGTTCAGAATCAACAAAAGTTAAATTATTTGGCATATTTTAACAGTCTCGTGGTATGTTAGACTAGCAATTGCACAACCTGGGTTATTATAAAATATATAAAACTTACTATTTTAACAACTTTGGTTTTTAGAAAATCAATTATCCACAAAGGTAAGCAAAGTGTGTCTAGTAATATGTGAGTTTCCCAATATACCAAATCTCTGACTTTGCTGACCAAGATAAAGCTGTTTACACGGATGTCCCATCTAGGACATATGTGAAAAGATAAAATCATACACATGGACAACAACAAGCAGCCTTAGAAAGGAGACACCCCTGCCTGCCTCTGAACCATCAAAACACCAAATCTCCTTTCCTCACTGCCAGTGAGGTCTTCTCTGGGGCCACTGTCACTATCTAGGAGGCCTGTCACTATCTCAGGAAGCATTCTGGGAAGCACCCATGAGCTAAAGCAGCAGAGAATTCCAACTCATAAACATTTCAGGCATTTTAATTTTTATTACAATTTACTGTGCAAGCACAAACCTCAGAAAAAGGAAAACTTGACGACCAAACATTTTTTCCCCCCTCTGATGAGCCCACTATTTTTTTCCTTCCAAGGACAAGCCATCAGATGGCACCTTGCATGCTCACACATAAGATGTTCAAGGCACATGGGCCCGTGACTCTGCCCCCTACACTGTGCATTCCAAACCCTATCATGTCCCATTTTAGTTGCTTCAGGCAGCTGGCGTGTGGTTTTTCAGCAGCCAGTTCCTTCAACAAGACCTGTCTTGGTGGGAAGGAGAAAACCTTTACTTAGCATACTGAGAAGCTGATTTCTTCTTTTTTTAAAGAGGAGGAAATTGTTATAATTATAGTGAGAGCTTTTGCATGCAAATTCAGTTTTCCTTAGGGGAAATTTACATACTCTACAAGGAATCCCCATGCCAAAAGTACACACAATGCTTTTTAGCTCCAGTCTTTAAAAGTGATACACATGCCCAGGAATTACATAGTCTGTGAATGTGTGCCATGCCTGGCCTAGATATACTGTTTATAAAAAGAAAGGACTATACAATGTAGTTTATAATATTTAAAAGGTGCAACATTTATGCCAGAAGAAGTGATGGTCATCAATCAGGCTGAGATAACCAGTAAAGAGTAGGAAGTGTTTCAACAGGGCTCCAAGTACTTTTTCATAAAGATATATACAATTAGAAGATAGATTTCTCCTCTGAATCTTAACACTTCCAACTAGAAAATAAAAAATGGTGACAGTTTTTGTTAAATACTAAGATTCAAGGATTTGTTTTTGTGATAAAGGAAATAAAAATGAGTGAAGGGAACAAATGAAGATCCATTTG
This sequence comes from Neotragus pygmaeus, assembly GCA_006410875.1. Taxonomy (NCBI): domain Eukaryota; kingdom Metazoa; phylum Chordata; class Mammalia; order Artiodactyla; family Bovidae; genus Neotragus; species Neotragus pygmaeus. Next base: position 226,511 of record SJYV01000609.1, on the reverse strand, counting down.
TACAATAATTTGGGCCAGATTTGAGGCAAATACATGTGTGTCTATGTTTGTAGAAAAATATTTTAGATAATCAATCATGGAAGAAAGGAAACGGTAATACTAGTAAAGATACCAATGAATGTGAAGAAACATCAAATACACATTTCCATTTTATAGTGGAAAAAAGACTTGGGGAAGGCAATAAACTAAATCAAAGTAGTCATTTCCATAGGGAAGAAAAGCCAATCTGGGAGAGTCTCTTGGAGGCATTCATTCTTCTCCAAGAGGTTATTTTTACAATACAATAAATAAAAACCTATTCTTAAATGAACTGCCCACCAATAGAAGAAAATGAGCTATTTGCGTTAAAAAGCAGCCTATTTTCGTCAAGCCTCTCCAAAGCAAACAAGTTAGTGCTGGCTTTGGGAACTGTGAATCCACGTGCTGCAACCACAGTGGTCCAAAATTAAAGCTCTGTCAGAGCAGGTGGGCGGAAGGCAAAACCCAAAGGAATATAAACACTGTAGACCTCAGAACCTTTCAAGAGGATCACCAAGGGCTGAAATGACAGGTCACCCAGGTTAAGCCCCCATTTTCTACACAGGATCTTTATATATTGGAACATTTTGAAAAAAAAATCACAAGAATTCCCTTCTTCGGGAAAAAAAATGTTTAATGCAAAACCCTCTTACTATGTTAAGTGGGAAAAGTAGGTTCAAAAGCATGAGACCCCAATTCCATGAAACAGACAACAGAAGGCGGCTCTCGGCGCCACCTGGGGGCACACCTGTGCTGTGCTGGCAGGGGCACTGCCAACGCGAGGCGGTGCCCACTCAGTCCTCCCAAGGGCGCCCTGCCACCCCTCCCAAGGGCTGTCCTGAGGGGTCTCCCCTGGGAGGGCAGTGCGGCCAAGCCCAGGCTAACACCACTTGGCCTGGCATTTTCCAAATGTACGTGACCGTGGAAAGCCCCTCCCCACCTCCAGAACATCTATTAATATTCTTTCCAGCTCCCCTTGGAAACAGTCTGTTAAACACAAACGGTCTGACTCCTTAATGAATACAGGTAGATCTATAGAGAAAGATACTAAAATATCAAGCGTGGTGACCTGTGGGTTGTCAGGTTTCAGGTTATAATACTACCCCAAATTGTCTAAAACATACACACAATCCTTTCCATCATTCAAAAAATAAAAAGCAGTGTTTTAGGATAATGAAAGGGCTATACTGCTTCACTCTATTTTAAACCAATCACTGATAAAAAGTACATTTGGTACTTCAAATGCCAAATACTACTTGGAGAGCAGGAGAAAGATCTGGCAATCTGTAAATTGCCACATATAGACCAGCTATAAAAGAACTGTGGTCAGCTTTAAGACTTAAATGAAGCATGGAGTCTGGCCCTGCTTGAAGATGAAGGCAAAGGCCTGTGCCTCCAATTTCCTGTTTATTCTCTTAAATTCCAAGCATCACACCACAGCCACTTGGAGAAATTTTAAAACATGTAGTGATAATCTAAACATTGCTTTCTTTATTCTCCCCGACAAAGCACAGGGTAACCAGAAGAGAAATCACAGCTTGAAAGACATTTCTATGTATCTAGGACAATAGTGCCTATATTAATATCAATGGGAAGGCATTTAAATCCCATTAAATAAATGTTCACTAGTGTAAATAATCTTTTCAATCAAAAATATAATTTCTTTTGCCTATCTTCAACTGTAATGTTTACTGCAAACATGTTTTTAAATACCACAGGCCCAAGCAAAATAGTTGAAAGAGTGTACATTAGCCTTGACAGTGGATTCACTCTCTATACTGAGTTTCAAAATGTTCACAGCAAAAATTAGTTGAGTGTGCACATGCTCAGATGCGTCCAACTCTTTGTGACCCCATGGACTGCGGTCCAGCAGGCTCCTCTGTCCATGGGATTATTTAGGTGAGAATACTAGAGTGGGTTGCCATGCCCTCCCCCAGGGAATCTTCCCACCCCAGAAATCAAACCCACATCTGCATCTCCTGCATTGCAGGTGGGTTCTTTACCACTACGCCATCAAGGAAGCCCCCAAATTAGTTGAGTACCATAGGGGAAAATATCCATTTATGTAAAACAGAAAAGCTGCGAAGCTTCTCTGTTGACCTTTGTCCATAAACCTGAATAACAGATGCACAGAACAGAAAACCTGGAAGCAAGAGGTGAGCCTGCCTCTCCACCACTCCCAGGCCTGCACTGGCTGGACTGAAGGTCACACTGACAGGCAGGGCTACATGAAGCCAGAGGATGGTTTCCAGAAGACTAAGGTTGTGGAGCCATAACTGAGAATTCCCTAGGTTAATTAAGACACTAACTGCATCTCAGCCCTGGCAAGAACAAAGAGATAATATTTATGTGAGAATGAACTCAGTCCATCTGTGCCTAGCACACAAATCTTTGCCTTCACTTTAACTTGCTCTGCCTGTTTTCCAAATAACTCTTGGCTGAGGCCAAAAAAGTCCTCCTGTTATTTTATCTGAACCCAGCTTTCACAATTTTTTTAATTAATTTATTTTTTATTGAAGGATAGTTGCTTTATAGAATTTTGTTGTTTTCTGTCAAAACCTCAGCAAGAATCAGCCACAGGTATACATATATCTCCTCTCTTTTGAACCTCCCCGCCATCTCCCATCCCATCCCACCCCTCTAGGTTGATTCAGAGCCCCTGTTTGAGTTTCCTGAGCCATACAGCGAATTCCCATTGGCTATGTAGTTTACATATGGTAATGTAAGTGTCCATGTTACTCTCTCCATGCATCTCACCCTCTCCTCCCCTCTCCCCATGCCCATTAGTCTATTCTCTATGTCTGTTTCTCCACTGCTGCCCTGTAAATAAATTCTTCAGAACATTTTTCTAGATTCCATATATATGTGTTAGAATATGATATTTCTCTTTCTGACTTACTTCATTCTGTATAATAGACCCTAGGTTCATCTACCTCATTAGAACTGACTCAAATGTGTTCCTTTTTATGGCTGAGTAATAGTCCATCATGTATATGTACCACAACTTCTTTATCCATTCATCTGTCGATGCACAGCTAGGTTGCGTCTATGTTCTAGCTACTGTGCTGAAACGAACAACGGGTTACATGTGTCTTTTTCCATTTTGGTTTCCTCAGGGTATATGCCTAGGAGTGGGATTGCTGGGTCATATGGTGGTTTTATTCCTAGTTGTTTAAGGAATCTCCATACTGTCTTCCATAGTGACTGTATCAATTTACATTCCCACCAACAGTGCAAGAGCATTTCCTTTTCTCCACACCCTCTCCAGCATTTACTGTCTGTAGACGTTTTAATGATGGCCATTCTGACTGGTAGGAAGCTGCCTGTATATTTTGGAAATTAGTCCTTTGTCAGTTGTCTCATTTGCTATTACTTTCCCCCACTGCCCTTTCACCTTGCCTACAGTTTCCTTTACCAAAAGTGCTGTCGCTACTTCACTGAATCCATGCCTAGAGAAGCAGCTCTGGTACAGCCACCGTCAGTCTCTCAGCAGCATGATTCCATGAACCTTCACCGCATTCAGCCCCAGAGACATGGACTCACACCTCTTCTCCTGAAGGGGATCACGGCACATTGTGTCAAGTATCAGGGAAACTATCATCTACGACAGATGTACACCTTCTCAAATCTATTCATACTGAAGCTATCGTTAAAGGCAGCTAACATTTTCCTGGTGTCGTATTTCTGGAGACTTGACGAAGTCTACCAGGCACCTGGTTCCTACTCCCTGTGTACAGCATCCATCGCCCACAGCCAACTGCTTTGAGCACTGCTTCTGATCCTCTTGGGCTTTCCATTTCTTTTCCCTCCTTTCTTTCTTTCTTTCTTTCCCTTCTCTCTCTCTTTCTCTCTGTTTGCTTTCTCAGCAGACTTTCCCCACAAGGATGTTCCCTGCCAACGTGTGATGCAAGTTCAGGCAGCCGCATCTGCAGCCACCAGCTTTATAATTAATTTAAACAATCTGACAGGACATGGAAAATCTGTCTTTTAGTAATTTTAGTTTCTTTCTCTTTCTTCTTTGGCTGCAATATCCAATTTTAATGGTAGGGTATGTATCTGACAATCCTGTTCCTTCTGAATTCTTAAAATAACAATAATTAGTATCACCATCATCCACTCTATGCTTCACAACTCACATCAATAAGGAAATTCCAGCTGATGCTTCCAGTTGGTCAGACTTGCATCTCACCACCCTGTCTGGTCAAGTCTCAGTCTCCACCTCGCAGCCCTGATTATTCCTCCCTCCTCCTGACATTTGTTGGTTAGCCTCCAAGATACCCCATGCCCTTGGTGTTCCTCCTGCTTCACTAACTCTCTCATCCTCCTGATCTCAATATTGATTCTTCCTGATCTCCCTACCCTTTAAGGGTGAGAGCCTTAGCTTTCCATGTGCATTCACCTTTGTACTGACCTCAATCAGACACACAACTCTTTCACTCACACACTTTCAGCACTGAGTCCTCACTGAATTCCAGACCCTTATATCCAGCCGTCTACCAGCAATCTTCTCCTGAATGTCCAATGGAAATCTGAAATTTAACACATCCAAAGCCACTGTCTGATCTTCTCCATTCTAGTAAAAAGCAACTCCATCCTTCCCAGGGCCCAGGCCCCAACTCTTAGAATCACCCTTATCACCTACCTCTCTCTTTCTCACACCTACAGGAAATCCATGAGCAGATCCTATTGATTCTCCATTCAACAGAGATCAAGACTCTGACCCCTTTCAACCACCTCTATCCTTCCCATGCATGCATGCTAAGTCGCTTCAGTTGTATCTGACCCTTTGCACCCTATGGACTGTAGCCTGCCAAGCTCCTCTGTCCATGGAGATTCTCCAGGTGAGAATACTGAACTGGGATGCCACACCCAGGGGATCTTTCCAACCCAGGGATGGAACCAACGTCTCTTAAGTCTTCTACATTGGCAGGTGGGTTTTTTACTGCTAGTGCCACCTGGGAAGCCCTCTACCCTTCCCACCCTCATCTAAATTAATATCATCCAGGTCTTCCCTGACTATCACAATGACCTGCTATCTAATTTTCCTCCTTCTGGACTTTTCCCCTTAGAGTCTACTTTAAATTCAGCAGCTGAAACATTTATGACAGTTTTATGGAGTAATTTTATATCTGATAAACACTTTACAGAAATATATAATATATAAAAATATATAGAGAGAAAGAAATGTAGAAACATACAGAAATACATTTGAGATTTTATTCTGCATATTTTTCACTTTGTTTCCCTGGCTATATATTTTTACTGTATTTTATAAACATTTCAGTCACAAACAGAGGAAAAAAACAGTTCTTCATCATAGTCTGAGAAAAACTATATTACAGTACATTATAGCACCTATTTCCCCACATCACTACCAAGTGTAGAGATATTTCGTTTATATTTTGCTTTTATCATTTCAGTTACTATGACATGCCCCTGGTGGTTTAATTAGCACCTTTGATTGCACACATTGTTCACACATGTGTCTGCAGGCTTCATCTTCATTATTTTATGAATTACCCTTGTATATTTTTCCCATGATTCTATAAAGACATTCTAGCTTTTTTATAAAGTTGGAAGAATTTGTACATTAGGGATATCAGCCCTTTGTTGATCATAAACTATGCAAATATCTTCCCAGAATACTGTTTGCCCAACCAGTTTAGATAGTTTTCCACTACCCTAAAATAAAACAAATAAAGACTTAAAATGTTGTATGTAGTTTCATTTTTTTTAATCTGTTCCTTCATGGCTTTTACTTAGAGATGCCTTTCACACTACAAGACTGTAAAAATATTCATCTATATATTTTGCTCATATATTTAGAGCTCACCTTGTTCCATTGATAATATTTGTCCCCTGGAATTATTTCTGCATGAGTTGTTTGGTAGGGATTCTGCTTTATTCTTCCAGATGACTAGGCAGGTTCCCAACACCTTTTACTGAATAATTCAACTGAAATACCAACCTTATCACATACTAAATTACCATATACACTTATGTAAAAATAGACTCTCTATAGTTTATTCATTGATGTATTCTTTTGCCAATGCCACTGTTCAATCATCACTGACATACTATTCTTTAATATTTGAGATGGCAAGTAACCCTAATAAATACTTCTTATAATTTTGGAGGCATTTTATAGGTTCATTCTCCCAGAAGAACTTCTGGATTATTTTAGTAAGTTCCCCAGTATTGATAGAGATTGGACTGTGTATTTAACTTAACAAAAGTGATATGCATTATTGTATTGAATCTTACTTTCTAAGAACAAAGTCTCTCTCTCCATCTGTTTGAAATTTATTTTATGTCTTATAATTAAGTTTTATAGCTTTCTTAAGTTCCTACACTTTTCTAGTTACTTCTAACTTTGTACAGCTGCACTTTATTGTAAGTAGAATTGCTTTTTATCAACATTTTCTAACATTCATGTTGGTGGTTAGCCATCAATCTATTTTTACCAACCAGCAACCTTAATCAACAACCATAGTGCTTCTAATAGGTTTTCAAGTGAGTCTAAACATACTCTGTTAATTCTATTCATATATACATTCAATTCACTCCTTAAAAAAAAATTTCAAGTACTTGTTACATGTATCTTAAGGTATCAGTGCAACTGAATGTAAATATTGTACAAAAATGTGAACACTTCCAAAGGACATGAAATATACTAGAGATTTCAAAATGCATATACATGCATATATTATTTAAGATAGAAACTGGGAGGTCTTTAAATGGGATGCAGTTAAGATGTACTATGGGAGAAGGACAAATTGCAGAAAGATGGAGAATCTAAGGGAAACTTCGTGAAAGGCCATCATTTATTGTAAACACAGAATGTCAATATGAAAAGAATAGAAGGATAATACCCTAGAAAAGAGAAATATACATATATGATCAAAGACAAAAGAAGACAAAGTCCCAAGTTTGGCTGGCACACAGGGTATGCGAAAAAGGGGTTAGACTGACTTGCTTCTTGTCTGATAGAGAATGGGGAGCTCCTGATTGAGTACAGCTGTGCTTTTAGAAGATGCAAATATGGAGTGTTCTGGGGACAGAAGCACTGAGAGCATATGCTAGTTTCAAACTATAGCATCCTCTGACAGCCCTCCCATGGGGTCTATGTGCCCTCCCCAAAGCCTAGACTTTGTGACGGCTTGACAGATATAACCCAGTAAAAGTCACACTGGGTCAGTTCCCAGGCCCAAACCTTAAGAAACTGGCAACATTCACAACCCATCTCTTGAGACACCCACTCTGGCAACTCCACCATCATCCTGTGAAGAAGCCCAGCAGTCTCTGGAGAGGGCATGCAGAAATGAACTGAAGCTCCTGGTCTTCAGCACCAACTTAGCAGGTCTGTGAGCGAATTATCTCAGAAGTGCATCCTCTGGCATCTAGCCAAAACACCCCACCTGATGCCACAAGGAACAGCGACAAACCCTCTCTGATGAACCCTGCCCTAACTTCAGGTTCAAGACTGCTGTTTTGTTTTCTTTTTTTTAATCTGATAAGATATATTTTTTAAACTATTTATTTTGTATTGGGATGTAGTCAACTAACAACATTGTAACCATTTCAGGTGAAAAGGGAAGGGACTCAGCCTTACATATACACATACCCATTCTCCCCCAAACTCTCCTCCCATCCTGCCTGCCACATAGATTGCTGTTGTTTTAAGCACTTCATTTGGGGATGGTTTGTTGCATAGCAATAGTAACAGGACACAGACCAATTTAGAGGCTCTCGCAATAGTTCAGATCAATAGGATTAAGAAACAACTTGAGGGGACTTACCGGGTGGCACAGTGGTTAAGAATCTGCCTGCCAACGCAGGGAGCACAAGTTCAGTCCCTAGTCTGGGAAGACTCCATATGCCATGGCGCAGCTACCGCATATTTCACATGCGCCAACACTACTGAGCCCACGTGCAGCCACTCTAGCACAGCCTGTGTTCCGCAACAAGAGAAGCCACCATGATGAGCAGCCAGTGCCTGCAAGGAAGAGTCGCCCCTGCCCGCCACAAACGGAGAAAGCCCGAGCAAAGCAAGGAAGACTCAGCACAGCCAAAATAAATAATTTCAATAAAATTATATACATATATATATCAACTTGAAAAGCAGTCTGAGAATGGGGAGATAGAGCTAGACAACAGCGATATTCTGAAGATCCAATCAACAGAAGGACTGCAGCCTAAAACTACAACTAAAATTTAGTCCCTTGACTATTTCTCTGAGTAAGAATTACATAGGTAGACATCATTATCTACTAATATTTCAGAATTGCACATTGTGGTAGATTAGAACATTTTAAAACCAAAAACCACTCCCTCTCCCCACCACCCCAACAAATCCCACTGGAACAGTTCACTTTCCTGCCACATGGAAACTGAGCTTGGCCATGCAACCTGCCTTGTCAACTGCATACGAGCTAAAATGGCAGTGGATCAGGTTGAAGTAGAGGTCTTAAGAGGCACAGCAAGTTTCTGCTAGGTCGTCAGACTTCTGCCATCACAGAAGAATAAGGCCCATTCAAGTGTGAGGGGAGAGACACATTCAGAGCAACCTTAACCCAATCCACAGTCTGGAGCTCAGCCCGGTGGAGCCCAGCACAGGCAGGTCAAATCACAGCCAAGTTACAGATGCACAAACAAGAAACACTTATCATACATAAGTGACATAATGTAAATAAGTAATTACGATAAATAATTGTGAGTTGCCTTGTGCCACTGTTTTATCCCATAGAAATCACTGTGTCTGACAAATACACTTACTCATCTTTGGGAATTGCCCACTGCCACCATCTCACCGGGCTTCCTAGGTATCTGGGTGGTAAAGAATCTGCCTATCAATGCAGGAGATGTAGGAGATGTGGGTTCAATCCCTGGGTTGGGAAGATTCCCTAGAGGATGAAATGGCAGCCCCCTCCAGTATTCTTGCCTGGAGAATCCCATGGACAGAGGAGACTGGCAGACTATAGTCCATGGGGTCACAAAGAGTTGGACACAAATGAACACACGCACACGCGCGCGCACACACACACACACAAACACACACACACACACCCCAACCATCTCATCATGAATGTACAAGATTGTAATTCTAATTACTGATGCTTCAAGATATGCCTTTTATTTAGAGAACTATAGAAAGATATACGCTGATATTTTAAATGCTTCAATTGGTTGAATTAGGTGGAACAGCGTTCTGTAGATGGAACCAAAAGAGAGAGTTTTTAAATGAAGTATGTAATTTTTTTTCTGATCTTTGATTTCTTACTACAATCACCCACTCCCAGGATGGGAAGGGGATTTTTTGGTGCAAATAATAACAGTAACAAAAGGGAGACTCTCTCAAGTCCACCTTTATAGACTAGTGTGAATAGCGGTTCTCAAAGTGTGGGACCCAGGAGGTCAAGAGCATTTTCATAGCCATGCTAAAACATGATTTGCCTTTTTCACTCTCATTCTCTCACAAGCTGGAGTATTCCAGGGGCCTCAGCATGTTTAGTCTCTCAGTAGACTGACTGCAGAAGCAGGAGTATCTTCTATTAAGCCAGAAATTAGATTTGCAAAAATTAAAAAAAAAAAATTTAAACAGTACATTCTTCTCACCAAGCTTGTTTTGAAAAACATAGTAATTTTTTTTCATTTTAAAAAACTTTACACCGGTCAGAATGTCCATCATCAAAAAGTCTACAAACAACAAATGCTGGACAGGATGTGGAGAAAAGGGAACTGTCTTACACTGTTGGTGGGAATGCAAACTAGTACAGCCACTATGGAGAACAACGTGGAGATTCCTTAAAAATCTGGAAATAGAACTCCCATACAACTCAGCAATCCCACTGCCGGGCATCCATATCAAGGAAACCAGAATTGAAACAGACACGTGTACCCCAATGTTCATCGCAGTACTGTTTACAATAACTAGGACATGGAAGCAACCTAGATGTCCATCTGCAGATGAATGGATAAGAAAGCTGTGGTATATATACACAATGGAATACTTGAATGCACTTGAATCAGTTCTAATGAGGTGGATGAAACTGGAGTGTATTATACTGGTGAAGTAAGTCAGAAAGAAAAACACCAATACAGGATACTAACGCATATATATGGAATTTAGAAAGACGGTAACGATTACCCTATATGCAAGACAGCAAAAGAGACACAGACTCTTGGACTCTGTGTAAAGAACAGACTTTTGGACTCCATGGGAGAAGGCGGGGGTGGGATGATTTGAGAGAATAGCATTGAAACATGTATATTACCACATGAGACAGGGTGCTCGGGGCTGGTGCCCTGGGATGACCCTGAAGGATGGGATGGGGAGGCAGGCGGGAGGGGAGTTCAGGATGGGGAACACATGTACACCCATGGCTGATTCATGTCAATGCATGGCAAAAACCACTACAATACTGTAATTAGCCTCCAATTAAAATAAATAATTTAGAAAAAAAACTTTATGTTAGCACATAATGCTTTGGTTATAATTACTTGAAATCAACAAAAAAATAAGTGTCCCAAGATGGGGACATTTCCTAATATAGCAAATATTNAAAACCACTACAATACTGTAATTAGCCTCCAATTAAAATAAATAATTTAGAAAAAAAACTTTACGTTAGCACATAATGCTTTGGTTATAATTACTTGAAATCAACAAAAAAATAAGTGTCCCAAGATGGGGACATTTCCTAATATAGCAAATATTTATAAGTCATATAAACTAAAGCTCTTCAGGGCCCTGAATAATTTTTAAGAGCATAAAGGTGCCTGAGATCAACAAGTTCAAGGCACATGCTAGACTACGGCCCAAAGTACACATTAGTGTGTTTTAAAAAGTACAAAATACAGCAGATGATAAGAGTAGGGAGATTTCCTGAGTGGTCCAGAGTGAGAGTTCACCTCGCAGTGCAGGGGGTGTGGGTTCAGTCCCTGGTCGGGGAGCTGGGCTCCCACATGGCTCAGAGCAACTAAGCTCCCACGGTGCAACTAGCAAGCCCATGCACCACAACTAGAGAGTCCATGTGCCACAACTAAAGACCCCGCACGGACCAGTGAAGGTCCCGTGTGCTGCAGAAGAACAGACACAACCAAATACGTAAACAAATATTTTAAAAAGAAGAGTAAGGATGAGTTTGTAGGGTTTCACCTTCATAATTTAGATAGAAGGGACAGCCATGTGGCTCCTTTATGCAAACTTTTTACTTTGTTCATAATAATCCCACTAAATAGTGCCTTTATATGGTAGAAATTATGGCAGGGGTTACACAGTGTTGACACTAAATATATCTTATTTTTGCTCAAGCTGCTACACAGAGCTTATAAGATGCTTTGACATTATTATTGGAGAGAAAATGAACAGAAGTCACTGTTAACAGAAGTAGTTATTTGTGTTTATTAAGTATTTTCCCCCAAAGGACCCAAAACATATCAAATATATGAGTATACAAAAAACTTCTATTAATAACCTCATAGGTACACAGTTGCTTTTACATTTTAGAAGAGGAAAATATTATTAGTTAATAGTAAACTACAAAGTGGAAACATTAAACCCCTAAAGCTCATCTCTGTTGAGCAATCATTTGCATGTCATGGCAAATGCAGAATAGATAATATCCTGCACCACCACATTTGAGCCTTTTGAATGAGCATCACACTTTTTTCCTCTGTTTTAATATAAGATGATTTCAGAGTATCCTTTCCACCTTCGTTGTTTACCTATATGGCATACATGAAACCATTAAGCCTGGAAAATGTTTTCTAATAAGACTAAAAAAAGTTTTCTATACGTTTCTATATATGAATTGAAAATTAGTTACTGAACTTGCATACTAAAGCAACATAAACTTCATGGTGATCCAAGATTACAAAGTCATTCAAAATGTTAAATCTACATTTTACAAAACTAGCAAATTGTTCTTCCATGAGTCATTAAGCTTTCCTGTACCTTAGGTCTATCTGTAAACAATTTGAGGTTATATAGGGAAATATGCACCCCAGTTTCTTCAACACTTTCATCATAATTCTATATAACTCATGGTACAATGAAGAAGATTCCAGATAAAAAGCAACTAAAAACAAAAAATGTCAGTTACCATTTGTGAAGAAGAAATAATGAGTTTATATGAATGAGGGTGTAAAGAGTAATGTCAGCTTTGGTAACAAACAGATTCAACAATACATAAAGCCTCGACACAACAAAATTTATTTTTCTCTCTCTCTCGTGTTCATATAATGTATATTCTTTTCTCATTGCATAGTTATTACTGGGAAGGCCACAAATCCTGACCATCAAAGATTTTCTCTCCAGGGACATGTGGGTGTTCCTGGTTAGTAAAGAGCCCTCCTTCACACACTGAGACCCAGGCCCCTTCAGTCCTGTCTCCCCACCACCCGCTATGGCTTCAGGACCATCTACATCCAGGCTGAAGAAGGGAGACCAAGCATAGCCCTTAGAAGCCTTGTCCCAAATTTGACACAGGGATGAGACAGACGGTTACCCGGCTGCTATGTGTGCCAGAGTGCGGACGCAGGAAGAACAGACAAGGTGCTTAAAACATGAGGTAGGACAATATGCCACAGTCTACTTGTTCTAGAAAACAAACAAAGGAGGCCAGTCCCCCGGGCTGGTAGGAATCAGATATGGTGTAATTGCTCACCATGTAAGAAACAGCATTATAAACACCAATCTCAAAAAAAAAAGTCATTCCATTACTAAAGCAAAGAGGGATATTTATAATTCTGAGATATATTTCATTAAAAGATAATGAAAGGATTTCTTTCCATTACAGAATACTGGGATATCTTACTTGTGTTATGACTAATTTAAGGGAACACTGATGTCTGGTTCTCCTTATTTTGTTAGTGTTACTCCATATCGAGGAGGATGTCGGCAGGAACAGACAATGCTAGTCTAGGCTCCTTGCATACTTAGGCTGATTTCCTTTAGGCATTTTCCTTTTGTTCTCAACAGCTGCCTCAACAGGTATAGTAACAGACCTGCTACCAAAGACCCTGGGCAGCGCAGCTGGCTTCTGTTCACGGCCACTGATGCTACTTCTTGCACCAGAGATGGGCGGAGTTCTAAAGCATCTTCTGCCTCTCTGAGTCATCGCTCCAGAGGCAGAGCGCCAGGTTTGGCAGGCCATAAATCCTGTCCTTCTTCTAGCTGGCAGAAGTCATGGAAAGCAGAAGGAGGCATTTCTGCTCGGGAAATGAAGAGGAACAGGGCAGGCTCACCCACCCAGTTTCATACATTGATGGATTCCCCCAAATTCAGGAAAAAGATCCAGATGCTAAGCGGCCCAAATTGTGACAAATGTCTATCACAGATAATAAAATGATAACTTTAATATACACAGACTCCTGCCACCTGTTATGGCTGTTATCAGAGGGAGGAAACCTGGAAGAAGATTATGGGGGAAATGGTTTTTTACTCACACCCTTGGGTTCATGTCCATAAAATCTCCCAAGACTCTACCAGGGAAACCAGGCTTCTCCATCCAATGCCAGGACCTCAGGACAAAGCTACTAAAAGTGGAAGGAATAGCCCTATGACGACAGTCATTCCCAGGCCTGTCTGAAAGGACTTTCTGCGCTGATGAAAATGTTCTATGTGCTATCAAGTATGTGGCCACTGTGCACTACCATGGTGGCTAGTGTGAATGATAAACTCCATTTTTAATTTTCTTGGTTTCAATTTAGGTTTCCATAACCACATGTGACTACTGACCATCACAATGGCCTGGGCAGGTCTACCCTTCCTGGTGGTGCTGGAACAATCTAGCAAATAAGAACAGAGACAGAGACTGGTCAAAGTCTTTTAGAAGGAAGTTGCTCCACTCCCCTCGGCCACCCTATCTCGTATTTTAAAATATATATATGTGGGTATTTCTTTCCTGTTACGATTTAAAACATTCTGGCTCTGTCTTGGCTGAATTGTGGGTTCACTCCTAAGCTGATTGAGATACTTTCACAAAGCTCTAGTGCAATAATTCTACACTTCTCTGATTATGAGGACCTGTATTTTTATTTTACTAAAGTTGTTTACAACATCATGTTAGTTTCTGCTATACGGCAAAGTGTTCAGTTATAAATTTATATTCTTTTCATATCTTGTTATGGTTTATCAAGGGGTACTGAACATAATTCTCTGTCTGTAGAGTAGGACCTTGTTGCTTACCCATTCTATATCTAATAGTCTGCCCCTGCTGACCCCCAAACCCCAGTCCATCCCTTCTCCACTCTCCCTCCCCTGTGGCAACAACAACTCTGTTCTGTCTATGAATCTGCTCCTGTTTTGCAGATGACTTCATCTGTGTCATATTTTAGATTCCACATAAACAAGATATCAAATGGTATTTGTCTTTCTCCTTCTCTCCCCCTTCACTTAGTGATAATCTCTAGGTCCATCCATGTTGCTGGAAATGGAATTGTCTCATTTTTTATGGCTGAGTAATATTCCACAGTATATGTATGCCACATCTTCTTTATTCATTAATCTGCCAATGGTCATTCAGGTTATTTCCATGCCTTGGATATTGTAAATATTAATAGTGCTGCTATGAACACAGGGGTGTATGTATCTTTGGGAATTATAGTTTTGTCTGGGTATATACCCAGCAGTAACATTGCTAGATCATATGGCAACTCTATTTTTCATTTATTGTTACTGTTATTGTTACTATTATTGTTACTGTTTTCCAAATTTACATTCCCACCTACAGTGAAGAGGTTCCATTTTCTGCAAACCCGCTCCAGTGTTTGTTATTTGCAGATTTGTGATATGGCCATTTCAATCTGTGTGTGGTGGTGAGGGCCCATTTTTAAAGTCAAAACGAGTTGTTAACTGTTTACAATAGTTGCACTTTACCTTCTGCTAAGAAAATTGATTATAGTAAAGAGCTTCTCTTCATTTAGTAGCACTTATAGGTACGTATATTTCCTCATAACAGCAGCAACTATATAGGGTTTGCAAACAGTCATACACATAAATATGGGAGACATTATTTATCTAACATACAAGCAATCCTTGATACTCTCATGGATTCCAGGATCTCTTAAACTCTCCCACCTCCTCCTGGGCTCGGTGACCTGCACAGCTTAGGAACCCTCTTCTAAAGTCCACGTTTCTGAGTATCCACCAGACATGTAACAGTACGCTATACACATGTAAATTTTTGTTCACACAAGGGGCTTTACAGTGGTATCAGAAACATGAGAAAATACAACTTCCATGACGCCTGGAAGCCAAGCTTTTCCATGTCTATCTGGTAGCAAATGGATAACATCAATTATTCATGCCGCACGCACGTGTGCCGAGTCACTTCAGTCGTGTCCGACTCTTTGCGACCCTGTGGAACATGGCCCACCAGACTCCTCTGTCCATGGGATTCTCCAGGCAAGAATACTGGAGTGGACTGCCATGCCCTCCTCCAGGGGATCNTATTCATGCCGCACGCACGTGTGCCGAGTCACTTCAGTCGTGTCCGACTCTTTGCGACCCTGTGGAACATGGCCCACCAGACTCCTCTGTCCATGGGATTCTCCAGGCAAGAATACTGGAGTGGACTGCCATGCCCTCCTCCAGGGGATCTTCCAGGGATCGAATGCATTATCTCTTACATCTCCTGCATTGGCAGGCAGGTTCTTTACCACTAGCGCCACCTGGGAAGCCCATTTACGCTGCAGTGAAGCCCAGTTATCATTCTAGTTGAAAATCAAGGTCTAAAAATGTGAGTTTTCCTAAAAGTGTATTTTTATAACTCAACATTTATATTATGTTCATTAACTCTTTGTTTGTGATTAACTCATGTTTCTCTGTGTCCTCTTTGATGCCAAAATGTAAACAAATAATTTCAGGAAAAAGTAAAATAAAGCAAACATTTACTTAAAAATTTGCAGTCACTTCACTGTAGGTAATCTGCACACAGCAGATTATTGAAGTCCATTTGAGAAGCAAATTAGCTACAATTTCTGTTTAATATCTATTTACAAATACACCCAAGTCCAAACGCTGAGTTTACATTGATGTTTCAATTTATCTTAAGTGGAACAAACATTTCATCCTAGTTTCACCTTCTCAATTTCCAAGTCAGAGATAAGAAAGCAAGTTTTTTCTCCACCCCAGATTTCTAACGATCTTGTTGTTGTTGTTTAATCACTAAATCATGTTCCACTCTTTTGTGACCCCATGAATTATCACCCTCCAGGCTCCTCTGTCCATGGGATTTCCCAGGCAAGAATACTGGAGTGGGTGGCCATTTCTTCCTCCAGGGGATCTTCCTGACCCAGGGAATGAACCCATGTCTCCAGGACTGGCGGCAGATTCTTTACCACTGAGCCAACAGTGAAGCCCTTCCAATGACCTAGTCCAGGTCATAATTCTCCCTTTTTCACTATTTAGATGTAGGTGATGTTTTACAAGAGACACGAGAGTAACTAACTTTAGGATCTCTGACAGAAAGGAGAGCTGAGCCATCCCCAGGTTGGAGAGAGCCATGAGCTGGTCAAGGTCACTGAAAGCTAGAGGTGAAAAGCCACAGTCATGAAGCTGACAGAGGAATGAAGACAGACCACATCAGCTTCACAAATCTGTGATAATAAACATGGGGAAGAATGTTTCCACATGACAACTTCTCTGCCCAGAAATGATCTAAGACCTAAAATCCTACAATCTGAGAGGTGACTGGAGGAACACATTGAAGGATAGCGGTCCAAGGTCAAGTTTGACTGTTATGGTCTTGGAACATCCCCAAATCTCAGAGGCAATCCTGTGGTTTGGGGTGATGGCCTCACCAGACCCAGCATAGCACTTGTGTCTAGAGCTTTCCCAGCATCTATAGAAACTTCTAGGCGTGCCACTCTCATAAACATCGAAGTCCCCAAGCATACATTCCAGAACAAGAGAGCCAGCAGATTCTGGCCAATATTACAGAGTAGAAGTTAGCAGGAAAACAAAGCCACTGATAGGCTAGGAGCTACGTTCATGAAATTTAGAAACTTCCTGAAGACTCTGTATAAATTACCAAAAGGCTCCATAAACCAGGAGTGGCCACAACCCTGATATGGCTGAAAACGTATCAAGCAAATCACAGTCTACGCTCTGAAAAACAAATCTCATAGAAAAAATGAAAGATGTAACAAATTTACCACTGATCATTGTATACTTCCAAACTCTTTGGACTTCTCAGAATGATGTCACCCACTGAAAAAAGAGGAACACACGTCCTCTGTGTAGACTGAAATTGTCCATTTCATGGATTAAAGATCTAAATGTAACCCCCTAAAACTATAAAACTCTTAGAAGAAAACATAGGCAGAACCGTATGACATAATCAGAGCAAGATCCTTTAACACCAACTTCTTAGAATAATGGAAATAAAAACAAAAATTAATAAGTGGGACCTAATTAAACTTAAAAGCTTTTGCACAGAAAAACTATCAGTTCAGTTCAGCTGCTCAGTCATATCCAACTCTTTGTGACCCCATGGACTGCAGCATGCCAGGCTTCCCTGTCCATCACCAACTCCTGGAGCTTGCTCAAACTCATGTCAATTGAGTTGGTGATGCCATCCAACAAACTCATCCTCTGCCGTCCCCTTCTCCTCCTGCCTTCAATCTTTCCCAGCATCAGGGTCTTTTCCATTGAGTCAGTTCTTCACATTAAGTGGCCAAAACATTGGAGCTTCGGCTTTAGCAACAGTCCTTCACTGAATATTCAGGACTGATATCCTTTAAGATGGACTGATTGGACCTCCTTGTGTCTGCCCCCTAGGATTCAGAAGATGGAGGAGTAGAAGGACATGCACTAATCTTCTCCTGTGAGAACTCCAAAACTGCAACTAACTGCTGAACAACTATCAATAGGAGAATGGTGGATCCCACCAAAAAAGTCCAAGGCAAAGGAGATGCCCCAATAAGAGAGTAGGAGGGAGAAAATCATGTTTAGAAGCAAAAAGAAGCTATAAACAGGGTGAACAGACAACGCTCAGAATGGGGGAAAATAATGGCAAATGAAACAACTAAAAAAGAATTAACTTCCATAATATACAAGCAGCTCAGAAAACTCATTACCAGGAAAAAAA